>JAIWJD010000114.1:0-26062 GCA_022818045.1 Neotoxoptera formosana | reverse complement strand
CAGAACCAGAACACCACCCAGCACCCCATCCAGACCTAGCAGACACTAGAAAAGAGCAGACAGACCCAGAACACCCATCACCCCCCAGACCAGACAGCTGACACCAGACACAACACCCCCCCCCACCAGACACCCCACAGACCCAGAAGACCCCTACACATCCACACACCCCAGAAACCTCCCCCCCAGACACACCGCACCTCCCCCCACAGCCCCACCTCCACAGACCTCCCCACCCCACAGACACACCAGATCCCCCACCCCCCACCCCAAACAACCAGCCCCTCCCCCCAGCATGAACTCCTCCCCCAGCCAACAACCCAGACAACAAGCTGAACAAGAAGACCCAGACAGAAGACAGACAGACCACCCACCCCAGCCCCACCCCCAGACACTCCCCACCCCATGACCAGCACCCAGACCCCCCACCCCCAGACCAGACCAGAACCCAACCAGACACCCCCGCACACCCAGAACACTAGAAGGCCCCACAGACCCCAGCAGACCATGACCAGCAGACAGACAGACCCCACCTCACTCCACGACAGGGAGGCCAGGCACCCAGACACCCAGACCCACCAACCAACACCCACCCACCCACACACACCAGACACAAGACACCCCACAAGACTCCCCTAGACCAACACCACAGCACCAGTCCACTCCCAGCATCCCAGAGCAGCCAGAACAGACACCCCCCCTCACCCACCCCCCACAGACCAGCCACACCCAGACCACAGCCTCAAGAACCCCACCTATACACACCACAGATCCCAGCAGCAGAACACAGCCACACAGGGGGCCCCCACCTGACCCCACCAGACAGACACCACCAGACCCCCATGCAGACAGACCCCCCCCCCCCCCCCCAAGCACAGACAGAAGAACCACCCCCCCCAGAAAACCACCACCAGAAGACAGACCCCCCCCTCACGATCCCCCCACCCCACACCCCCCCAGACCCACAGACAGCAGACCAGACCCCCCCACCACCCTCCCACCACAAACAGACCAGGACCACACCAGACCCCAACCACACTCTGACCAGAGCACACACCCCACCAGAATATCACAGAGACATAACCACAGACCCCAACCCGCCCACAGAAAGAGCCAGGGAACAGAACACAACACACAGCCAGACCACAGACAGCAGCCCATGAAGACCAGCACACCAGGACCCCAGCACCAGACCAGACCCACCAGACAACGGGGCTGCCACCCCCCAGCCACTCCCACACATGCAAGAACCAGACCTAGGACAGACCCAACCCCCCCCCACCCCCACCTAAAGCACAGACAAGACATTGCAGCCCACAACTCCACCAGAGCCACCGCAGACCCAACAGAACCCCAAGACCCCACAGACACAGACCACCCAGACCACCCCAGACCCCAAGTACAGCCCCTCACACCAAGCACCAGAATCCTCACCTAGCCACCCAACCACCCACACAGGCCCCTATAGACCACCAGACCCCCACCCAGACCAGATAGACACAGACCCACCCCAGACCATCCTGACCACAGACCCCACTCAGAGCCCCCCCAGCCCCCACACCAGACCAGCAGACAGACACCCTCCCCCCACCAACCCACCCTCCCACCCCAAGACCACCCCCCCCCCACTCCCAAGACCAGACCCCCAGCACCCAGATCCAGCACCCAACACCCCCAGACCTCCCACCTACCCCCAGGAAGCCCCCCCAGACAGACACAGAAGCAGCCAGACACAGAACATGCCAGACCCCCCCCCCAAAGAACCCAGAGACAGCAGCATAGCCTCCAGCCAGACACAGCACACCCACCCCCCCCCCACGACCACCCCCCTGACACCCAGACCCAGACACCCCCAGACCCCAGACACCAGAAGCCAAGACCCCAAGCCCACAGAAACCAGACCACACTCCCAGACCCCCAGACAGCACCCAAGACCAGACCACAGACCACAGATATGCCCAGACCCAGACAGGAGAAGCCCAGGACAACAGACCCCAGACACCAGGATGAATAGATCACCACCCCACAGCAACACCAGCCGCCCCACCCCCAGATAACCCCCCAGACCCACAGCAGACCCAGACCCACTCCCAACCCCACCCCCCCCCACCAGAGCCCCAGAAACACCAGACCCCGACAGTCCCCCACCACCCCCTCAGAAGACCTCACCCAAACAGACTCACCCCAACACCGGCCTCACCGACACAGACAACAGAACCCAACTCAGCACCACAGACACAGACAGACAGGACCCACCACCCCCCCCAGACGCCTACCACCCCCTCTCCCAAGACCCACAGAAACCACCAGGACCCACAGCAGGACCAGAAACCACCACCCACAGACCCCAGCCCCCCCACCCCACACACAGCCAGAACACCCGCCCCACCACACCCAAGACCACCCCCCTAGCCCCACCAACCACGAGACAGACCACCAGCCCCCAGACCACCCTCCCCACCCCTCACCACAGCAGACCAGACCCCAGACAGACCCCACCAACACACCCCACGCCAAAGAGACAGGCACCCAGAAGACTCCTCCACAGACCACCAAGACCAGACACACAGAGACAGACCACAGAACAGACCCCATCAGAACCAAGCCACAGAACACACCCCCCCAGACCCAGACCAGACAAAGCACATCCTGACCACCCACCCACCCAGCCAGACCAGAACCCCCAGAAGCAGAAAGCCCACCACCCCACACAAGCCATGCCCCACCAACCCAGCCAGCATGAAACAAGCAGGACCCACAAGGGAAACCCCACCCACCCCCCCCCCAGACAAGACCCACCACCACCAGCAGCCACCCCCCCTCACCCAGCCCCCCCCACCAGACACAGACATACACACACCCCCCCAAGGAAACCCCACAGAACCAGAAGACAGACAACAGCCCCCCCAGAACCCACCAGCCCCAGAATAGACCAGAGACCCTCAGCAAGACAAAGCAGACAGCCAGCACCTCCCATGACAGGAGATCAGACACCACAGGCCCCACCACAGACACCCTCCCACCCACCATCCAACAAGCCAGCACACCCCCAAGACACCCCCACCCACCCATCATAGGAAAAGGGACCAGCACCCCACAGACCCAAAGCCACAACAGACCACCAGGCACAGAAAACCAGACCCTAGAAGAACATGACACCCACCCCACAACCAACACCCAACCCCACACAGATCCACACACGACAGACCCCCCCCCCACCAGCCAACACACCAACCCAACAACCAGACCCCCCCCACCCACCCTCCAGAACCAGAACCCCAGACAAACCCCACACCCTCCACCACCAAACCCCACCCCCCTGAGAGACCAACCACCACCCACACCACCAGACAAGACCCAGCACCATGTAACACCACCCTGACCCAGAAACCAGTTCCCCCACAGCAGCTCAGACACAGACAGAAGGCTAGCAGACAGCCACCCCAGCCCGGCACACAGCCACACAGAACAACACCCCCACAGACCAGCACCCCCCTACACCACCTGAAACACCCCACAAACCTCAAGAAGGCTGACCACCCCCAGACCCCCCAATCCACCCCAGCACCCCACCCCACCAGCCCAGGCACAAGGACCCCCCCCCACCACCCCCGCCCAGCTAACCCTCAGCAGACCCTCAAGCAGACAGACCCCACCCAGCAGAAGACCCCTGAGACCACAGAAGACACACCCCCAAGCCATCCCCCCAGGACCCTGACACCAACCCCCCATGACCAGACCAGCACCCACCTCAGACCAAGCAGAACGACCCCCACACCCTCAGCACTCAGAACAGCAGCCCCAGAACCTCACCATGGGCCACACCAGACCACCACCCCCACCCAGACTGCACCACCCCAGACAGACGCATAGACAACACCACACGGGAAGACCATCCCCCAGCAGAAACCCCCTCAGAACAGCCCACTACCCCCACACCCCCCCCAGAGACCAGACAGCCAGAACACCCACTCCCAGACCACAAAGAACAGCCCCACCAAGACCCACAGCAGACCAGCCCAGACCTCACCACAGCACCCCCAGCACTCCCCAGACATCCTGACAGATCCAGACCCACACACCACACCCAGAGACAGCTACTGACAGAACCCCTGAAAGCCCGCAGACCAGGACACAACAAAGGAAGACCCCAGCAGACCCACCAGAGCAGAGCCACACACAACACACACAGACACCCAGAGCAACACCCCAACACAGACCACCACGACACCCAGAAGGCAAGCTCCCAGACCCCACACATACCCAGCTCCGACCAGTACAACATACCACAGACACTCAGCGAACACCCCCCCCCAGACCAGACACACCAGCCACACCCTCCAGCATAGCTAGAAGCACTCCCCAGCCAGCAGGACCAAGAACCCCAGACACCCACCCCCCCACCCCCATCCCACAGACAGTCCACCAACCCACCACGACCAGACCACAACCCCCTCCCAAGCAGTACCACCCACCCCTATCACACACCAACAGTACACGCCCCCATAGACCCTAGACAGAAGCCCAGGCCCACCAGCGACCAGAACCAGACCACAGAACCAGGACCCTGAACCCCCCCCCCACCAGAACTCCAGACCCCCACGACCCAGACCAACCCAGCAGACAAGACCCCCCCCCCCAGACCCCCCCAGCAGATACCACAGTACACAACACAAAGAACACCCCCACCCCCCAAGACCAGACCCCAGACAGACCAGGCAGGACCCACCCCACCAAGAACATCCAGAACAGAACCACCAAGGACCCCCACAAAGCACCCCCTAGGCAACACCAACTAGACAGACAAGAAGCCAAACCCAGACAGCCCAACACCCAGACCAGACCAGCCCACCCACACAAGAACCCAGCCCCACCCCCGCCCCACACCCCATGGACAGACACCACACACCAGAACCAGAACCCAACCTAACGAACCCAGCCCCCACACCACACAGATCCCACCCCCAGCAAGCCACCACCAGGAACACCCACAACCCGATCCCATACCCAGAAGAAGCAGCAGACCGACAGACCCACCCCCAGAACCCAGAACCCCCACACAGACCCACAATCACATCACAGCGCGCCACCAGAGACACCACCCCACACCAGCACACCCCAACCACAGACCCAGACCCAACCAGCCCCAGACAGTGAAGTACACAGCTACAGACCCCTCCATACACCCCCACCAGACACCCCGAACCCCAGCCAATGACCCACACCCCCCCAACCCCCCATGAGCACCCCCACACCAGACAAGACCCCCAGACCCCTCAAGACCACAGAACCCTGAACACCCACAGACAACACCAGACAGAAGACAGCAGCCTCATCACCCAGAAGACACCAGACCATGACAGCACCACCCAGGCCCCACACCCCAAGCCGACCAGAACAGCCCTCAGCAACCAGAGACACTCCAGCACCACCCAAGCGCCCCCCACCCACCAGCAGACAGATCACCACAGAAGAAGAACCCCCCACCCACCCACCCACAGACCACCCCTACCACCACCCAGACCAGACCAGACAGAAGAAACCAGGATAACCAGCCTTGAACACCAGAACCCCAGAACCAGACCACAGCCAACCCACCAATGACCAGACCCCCACAAACCCCACCCCAGCCATCAAGCCCAGACCACACAGACCCCACCCAGCACACCAGCAGACCCCCCACAGCAGACCACCAGAAACACCACCACCCAGCCCAACCAGGACCACACAGACACACAGCAGACTCACACCACACACGACCAAGAACCCCCCCCCCAGCATCAGACAGACTACAGCACCCACACGACATCACCACACCCACCCCAAGATCACACAGCCCAGACAGACCCCCCAGCCACGTCCAGCCCCCCCACACCCCCCCCCATACCCAGAACCCCCACCACCACACCAGACCAGACCCCCAACCACACCCCACAGAGACACACACCAGACCCCCACCCCAGACAGACACAGCCCACCCCCCAGACACAGACATCAGCACCACAGACACAGACCCCCAGAATACCCACCCCACCCGAAGACGCACAAGACCCACAGACCACAGACCCCCCAGACAAGACACTCCACTCAGCAACCAGAAACAGACACCCCAGCCCACCCCCCCCTATAACCCCTCAAGTGAACAACAGACACAGCCACCAGAAGACCACCCCTCCCATGACAGACCAGAATTTGAAAACTCAACTCCAGCACAAGGACCCTCACCCCACCCCCCCCCCTGCACACAGCCCCAGACTCCACAGATACCAAACCCCACCAACCACAGCCCACCCAGGCCCACCCCAGACCCCCAAATAGCACACAGACTCTTCCCCCCCCACACACCACCCCACCCCACCCCACCCACCAGACAGACCACACATGACCCAGACCCCCCAGAAAGAAACCCACCACACTCACCTCGCCCCCAAGCAACCCCCACACAGACCAGACAGACAGAACCACCTCAGAACCAGAGCAGCATACCCGCCCCAGGGACCAACCCAGCAACCAACAGGACCTAGACCCTCAAAGACCCAGAACCAAGAGACTTGCCAAAATAGACAGAAGCAGCCACCACATCAGACCTCACCAGTACCCGACTCCGAAGACAGACCCCCCATCCCCCCCCTCCACCCCCCCCCCCAGAGACCACACACCAGCACCAATCCACCCCCACCACCCCCCCACTCACACCACCCCCCAAAAGCAAACACAGACCAGAACCAGACCCCAGATTCAGCCCCCACCAACAGACCCACCCACAGACAAGACAACAGACCCCACAGACCACACCCAGATGAGAAAACCCAGAAGAACAGCCACCTCACCACCACATCTCCCAGCGAACACCACCCAGAAGACACCACCCCCACACCCCCCAGCCCCCTCCACAGGACACCAGAACCAGACATCCCCACCAAGCAAACCACAACCCCAGAACTCCCAGACCACAGACCAGACCCCCCCCCAAGACTGACAACCAAAGGACCCCAGCCCCCCAAACCCCCCCAGACCAACCACCACCAGTCCCCCCAACCCCCCCACATCAGACAGAACAGCCCAGACCACCAAGACAGAAGACCTCAGCACAGAACCGACCCCCCCCCACAGACAGCCAGACCTCCCAACCCCAACCCACTCCCAGAACCCCCCCCACGACAAGCAGACAAAGTCCCCCAGAACTGAACCCAGAACAGTACACCCGAAGACAGACACAGAAGACACCAGGCAAGAACCCCCCCACCAGACCCCCACAGAAAAAGACCCCCCATCAAGCCCCAACCCCAGACACACCCCAGAAGACACACCAGGAACCACCACAAGCCCAGCCTCACCCCCTGCACGAAAAGACCACCCCAGACCCAAACTCCCAACATCGTACCCCAGGCCAGACAGCCCCCAGACACCACCAGGGACCCCCTAACCCCCCCAGACCACGAATCCACCCCAAGAACACCCCCCCCGACATCTCCCCAGACCCCAAAGGAGACCAGACAGCAACCAGGAGACCCAGACCACAAACCCAGCCCATCCACCCCCCACCAGACCCCAGCAGGCCCCAGATTCAGACCCAGACAGACACACAGGACCCCCCACCCCACAGATACCAGACTACAACCAGACCCGACAGACCACGACAAGGCCCCCCACCCACTTCCCCCCACCCCCCCCCCCCCCCGACACAGACAGACTATGACCCACAAGAAAGCAGACCCCCACCCACCAGCCCCAGCCTCCAGACCCAAGACACCAACACCAGACAGACCACCCACACCACACACAATGACGACCCAGAGACACCACAAGAGAACCTGTCACCAAACCAGTAACCCGAAGCAGACACCCACTCCAGACCACACCCACCCAGACAGACACCCCCCACCCACCCAGCCAACAGTCCCTCAGACCCTACCCCAGCCCCCCAACCACTACCCACACAGCCTAGCAGCACCAGAGCACACACCCCCCCCAGATCCCCACAGAGATACACACCAGCAGAAGAAGACACCAGAAGAACACAGGACAGACAAGAAGCCAGCCCACCACACCCCCACAAGCAGAAGGACCACACCAACCAGACCAAGCCCACCCCACCACCCACCACACCCCCACACCAGACAGACCACAGACACTCACCAGAAGCCAGGTCCAGACCCCAGCAAACGCACCAACCTCCAAGAACACCAGACCACCAACACACCAGACACAGCCCCCCACACAGACCCACCCCCAGAAGACCACGTGACCAGTAACCCACCCCACCACGCCAGACAACCCAAATCACACCCCACACCACAGCAGCCACAGATGAGACCCTCCAACAGCACACAAACACGATCACCACACACCACCCCAGACAGAAACACAGACAGCAACAGAATACCCCAGACCAGACCACACAACACCCAAGCCCCCCAGCCTACCCCCCCAGAGAACACACCCAGACCCAGTCTCAGACTCAAGACCACCACGACAGCACACCACCACACCCAGACCGACAGACCCCCACACCCCACACCCTCCAGGAGACAAGCCAAGAGCAGCCCCACACCACCCACAATCACAGACCCACCAGACAGCCGCCCCCTCAGACCCCCCCCAGACTGACCAGCCAGGACCAGAACCAACACCCAGAAAAGACGCACCAGTAACAGACCCACCCCAGAACCCCAGCCCCCCCACCACAGCATGAAGAACCAAGACCACCACACAGGACCCCCACCCCAAGACCCCCCAGACCTCCAGACCCCACCCTCAAGACAGGACCCACAGCCAGTACCTCCCAGCCATGAAAAAAAGACCCAGACCAGAACCCCCAGACCCAGACCCCAGACCACAGACCAGGAAGGGGAACCAGCAGACACCAGAAACCACACAGACAGACAACCCCCAGCCCCAGACCCACCAGACAGCAGCAGACACCAGCCCCCCACAAGCCCCAAGAAAGAAGCCACCCAGACACCCCCAGACCCCAGAAGAGAAGACCCCCACAGAGACACAGACACATCAGACCACAACTACCACAGACAACCAGCAACCAACCCAAGGACAGACTGACCACAGACCACAACCCAAAGCCCACGACCCCCAGAGACACTCACCCACGCAAGACACACCAGGACACACACAGACACCAGCCTGACCCCCCACCAAGACAGAACACAAGACCTAGACTAGACCAGACACACACCCCACCCACAGCACAAGCACAGCCCCCACCACTGCCCCAAACCACCCCCACCCAGACCCCCCCCCCCCAACAGACAAGAAGGACCCAAGAACACCAGACCCCCCAGACCACACACAACACAGACCACCCAGACAGGAACCAAGAACCAGAAAGCCCAGACAGAAGACCCCCCAAACCCAGGAAGCCAGCAGACAGCCTCCAAGACCCCCACAGACCACCACCACCCACAAGACCACCAACAGAACCAAGACACCCCAAGACCCACAGACCCCCCACAGGACCCACCCGACAACTCCCCCAGACCATGACCAGACCTCCCCACACCCCACCCCCCCCAGACCACACACCCCCACAGACCACCCCAGGACCTCAGACCCAGTAAACCACACCAGCACAATCCCCCACCCCAGCAGACCACCCCCAGGAACCTGACCCACCAGCACAGGATCTGACACAGACCCAGCCCCACAAGACCACCCACACCCACAGCACCCAGCCCCAGAAACCCCCCGCAGACCCAGCAGACTCTCACAGGCAGCAGCCCACAGAACACCAAGAACAGACACACCCAGCCAGACAGGAGCAGCTCCCCTCCTCCAGAAAGACAGAACACCCCAGGAAGACCAAGACAGACCTACCACCCAGCCCCCCCCAACAGACTCACCACCACAGACCAAGAATCCCCCAAAGACCCACCAGACAAGACCACCAGACCCAAGACCCCCAGAAGACAGCCCAGCAGACCACCAGCAGCCAGACCCCACCCAGCCCACAGACCCACCCAGGACCAGCCCAGATACCACCCACTACCACAGCACACATCCACCCCTCAGACCCACAGCCCCACCACCCCAGACCACGACAGCCCAGCACCAGACCAAGACAGACCCTCCAGACAGCCACTCCAACCAGCCCACCCCCCCAAGCCCACCCCGACCCCCCCACCCAAGACCACACGACATCTCACCAGACACCCCACACACCAGACACACCACAACCCCAGCCCCACCCCACCCCACCAGACAGACAGACACAGACCCCCAGACCACCTGACAGCCCACCCACACAGAGAACAGAACCCAAGCAGACAGGGACCTCCACCCCCGCAGCCGCCAATACACCAGACCCAACCCCCAGACAACAAAGAACAACACCACACCACAACCAGAGCAGACAGACAGCAGCACAGACCCACCAGACCCAGAAGCACAGACTACCCACCCCTAGACAAGACCACCACACAGCAGACACCAGGACAAGCTGCACCCCCCCCAGCCCCAGATACCCCAGCAGGAAGAACAGACCCCCCAAAGCAGACCACCACGGACAGACACCCCAGCCAGACCACGACACAGAAACACCCACCCAAGACAGACCACACCACCCCACAAGACAGACACACGGGGGGTGGAAAATCCCCCAGACACAGGCAGCACGCACCCACAGCAAGACCAGACACAGAAACCACAGCCCAGAAGCACCCAACCCACAAGACACCTGACCCACAGAACAGAAACCCACTCACAGAAGAACCAGCCAGACCCCCCAGAAACCAGACCACCGCCACCCAGAACCAAGACCCCAGTCCCACACAGAAGACCACCAACAGACCCCAGCCAGAAGCCCAAACCAAACAACCAGAAAAAGACAGACCCCCCACACCCCCAGACCAGACCACCTACAGCAGACACCACCCAGGGACAACAACACCAGACACAAGACCACCCCCCCCAGACCACAGCACAGACCACCGACCACCACCCAGAGACCTGAATCACACAGACCCCAGAGACTAAGACCACCCCCAGCCAGACCCACCCACACAGACACGCAACCCCCACGAACACCAGACCACCAGCCAGACCCAGCAGAACACCCAGACCCCACCACCTACCACCCGAAGACAGCTCAGACAGACCCACCCCCCACCACAGCCCCCCCCCATCCACAGACCCACCCCCACCACAGACAGCCCCATGCCCATCACCACACAGTCACCCCCACAGAAGGACGCCAGCCCACAGCACCAGACAAAACCCACCAACCCCCCCCCCCAGCCCTCAGACGCAACACCAACAGACACCAGACTGACCCAAGACCAAGACCAGACCCCCCACCCCCCCAGAAAGAAGCACAGCCCAGAAAAGTCACCCCAGACAGACCCCGCAAGACCCCCACCCCCCCACCCCCACTACCCACCCTGCCCCCTACACCCAGCAGAAGACACCCCCCTCCCAGACAGCCACCCAACAACGCCACGCAGCACCAGACCCAGACCAGACAGACCACACCAGACACAAAGCAGAAACCCAGACCAGACACTCAGACAGACCAGACAGGAAAACCCCACCAGCACAGACACCACACCAGCAGACCCCAGACGACAACCCCCCCAGCCATAGACACAGACAGAAGAGACCACGCCAGCAGACAAGACACAGACCAACCACTACTGCACCCCCACCCCCAGCCACCAACACCCGACCAGCAACCACCCCCACCAAAGCCCCCCCCAGCTCCCAGACAGACACCCCAGACACACCCCCCCCCCCCAGCACAACACAGACAGCCCACAGATACCAGACAGACCCAGAAACTCACCCCCAGACCAGACAGCCCCCCCCATACCCACCCACCCCACCAGGACAAGACCCCCCAGACAGAACCCCAACCAGAAGACCAACCCCAGGAAGAAGACCCCAGCACCCAGAACCAAACCAACCCATGCACAGACCACACAGAATGACACCCACAGAACACACAAGACCCATGACCCAGACCGCCCAGCCCAGCAAGACCCCACCAGAGCCCAGACAACGACACCCCCCCCAGACCCACACCAGACCAGAAACCACAACAGACCCACCACCCAAGACCCCACCACCCAGACCCAGACACCAGAATACCCGACAGCCCCCCCAGCCCAGACCTGAAAGAAGAACTCCAGGAGAACCCAGACCCCCTCCCCAACCGACACCGCCAGCCAGAACAGAAGCACAGACACTCCCACCACCCCCCCCCCCAAAGCGACAACACGACCTCCACCAGACCCCAAGACCACCAACCAACCCAGAAAGAACAGACCCCCTCCACCACCACACACAGCCAGAACCCCCCAACACCTACCCCCAGAGACAGACCAGCCCCACACCAGAAGCACCACCCCCACCAGCACCACACCACTAGCAAAGATACAGCCCCACCACCCAACATCCACCCAGCCACCCCAGACCACCCAACCAACCCCCACACAGCACGCCTGACAGCCCACCCCCCCCAGACAGATCAGCAACAGACACAGTAGCCCCCCCAGACAGAGAACAACACCCCAAGCCAGACATGACAGACCAGACAGACACTGGGCCCACCCCCAGACACACACACCTCCCCGACCACCACCCATACAGGGACCCCCAGACCAAGCCCCAGAAGACACAGACCCCCCCTCCAGGCCCAGCAGAACAGAAAGCCCACCCCCAGCCACAGAAGAAACCCACCACCCCCCCCCCCCCTCACCTCCCCAGACACGCCCAGACCACACCAGACCGCCTGACACAGACAGCCAGGTAGACACAGCAGAACAAGACACCACAGACAAAGACCACCCCTAAAGCCATACAGACCACAACCAGGGAACCACAGTAGACCCCGATGCCCAGAACAGAAGACCCCCCCCCCCACAGAACAGACAGACCACCCCCCCCGAGCCAACCAGAAGACAGACCCCCCCAGCCCCCCAGATGACAGCCCACCCCAGACCCCCAGACACCCTGACACCCAGAACCCCCCAGATCCACCAGACCAGACACCCAAGCTCCCCAGATACCCACACAGATCAGACACCAGAGACACCAAACGCCCCAGACCCCCCACAGAACAACCACAGACCCACCCCCCCCAGACCCCCCAGACCAAGAAGACCAGACACCTGACAGACCACACCAGACAACCCCCCACAACCAAGAAACACCCCAGATCCTCCACCCCCCAACCGACACCCAGCCCCCCCACACCCCAGACACCCACCACAGCCAGACCCAAGACTGACCCCAGACAGACCCCCAAGACCAGCCCCCCAACAACACCCAAATCCCCCCACCCCACAGAGACCAAAAGCACCACCCCCCTACCTCCAGACCCCAGCAGACCCCAGCACACCAGCAGACACCCAACACAACCACACCAAGACCCACCAGAGACCCCCCACACAAGACACCAACCCACCCCCACAGAAGACAGCACCCCCCCCCCCCCCACAGAACCAGCAGGAAAGCCAGACCATACAGGAAGCAGCACACAAGACACCCCAGCCACCCTTGACAGACCCGCCACACAGAACCAGCACCCCACAGCAGCAGACCACACCAGAACCCCAAGATCCAGACCACCCACACCCACCCCACCAAACGATCACCCCCCCACCACCAGCACCCCCCAGACAGGACCCCCCCACCCACACCAGACCCCCACAGAAGAAACCCCAGAACCCCCCGAATAGCCCCATAGACCCAGCCTCCAGGCCAGAACGCCACCTGACTGCCACATGACAACACTCCCACGAACCCCAGAACCACCCCCCCCAGCAGCAGACCAGACACCCCCGCAGCCCAGTACCAGACACAGGCATGACAGACCCCACAGATCAGACACACCCCACCCCCACCCCAAACCCCCACCAGACACTAGAACCCACCCACCCCCCCAGACCCAGCAGAAGACCCCACCACACAGACCACCAGCCTAGACTCACCAGACGACACACCCAGACCCCAGACCCCCAGCCAGCCACCAGACTGGAACCCCCAGACCCCCCACAGATCCAGCCCAGACACCACCCAGACAGCTGACCACAGCACAGCACACCAGACACAGACCCCAGAACCAGCCAACCAGACCCAACAGCCAGGAACGCCTGGACCCCACCCCACAGACCCACCATCCACCCAGACCAGACAGACCACCACCAGACACCCCCCCCAGACCACAGCCCCCAAGCCCCAGCCAGACCCCCACAGCACCAGACACCCCACCACACCACCACAGCAGAACACACCCTCCACCAGACACCACCCAGACACAGAACACACCAGACAGACACCAGACTAGACACAGACCACTTCAGAACCACCACCACCACTGCCCAGACCCAGAACACCACTACCACACCCAGCCCCAGACCCAGACACCAGATCCCACCCCAGCCACCCAGACCCCAGACAGAAGGCACCTCAGAAGCCCAGTTGAAAGACCCACCCACCAGACCCACCCCCCCCAGACCAGAGAAGAGAACCCAGACCCCCAGACACCCCACAGAAGACCCCCCAGCCAGAACCAGACCTCCACCCACCCAGAGCCCCAACAGAGGACATCACAACAGACTCCCCCCAGAACAGACCCACAGATCCCCACCAAGTAAGCCCAAACAGACCAGACCCCGACCCACCCACCAGACCAGCTACAACCCACCACCCAGCCCCACCACCCAGACCCCAGACCAGACCACCAGGCAAGACCCCCCCCCAGACAGACAGACCCAGCAGAACCAGAAGACCACCCCAACCACAGCCAGACACCGACCCCCCGCCCACCAGCACGCCCCCCCCCCCAGACCCCACACCCAGACAAGAACCACCCAAGCCAGACCCCAGACACAGCCCCTCAGAACAGCACAGACCACCAGAACACAGATCATCCAGCCCCCAGCCACAGATCCCCAGACAGACCCCCCACCCCCACATCCCCCCAGCCCACCAGCCCACACAGACCAGCAAGCACCCAACACCCCGAAGCAGACACAGAACCAGTCAGAAGAACAGACAGACCCACCAGCCACCCACCCACAGACACCACAGTCAGAATTTGACACAGACTCCTAAGCCAACCCAAGACCAGCACCCAGACCCACCACACACCTCAGACCACCCACAGACACCTCCCCACAGACCATTGGACCATCCCACCCAGACATGACAAGACCAGGACCAAGCCCCAGACAGGACTCCAGACCCCCCCAGACAGATAGGACACAGGACCTAACCAGACACACCCAGTGACCCAGAACCCCAAGCCAGAAACACAGAACACCAAGACCAGAAACCCCATCAACAGAACAGCAGGGGACCCCCACAGCACACCCAGACCCCAGACCCCTACCCCCAGACCATCAGGACCCCCCCCAGACATAGAACAGCCCACCATACAGACAGACACAACGGAAACCAGCCCCACGGACCCCCAGACTCCCAGACCAAGATAGACACCACGAGCTAGCAGTAACCCACACCCAGAAGCAGACACCCACCCCCCAGACAGGACACCACCACCTGACACTAAGCCCACACGACCAGAGACACCCCAGACTGAATCCCAGACAGACCAGCTCACCAGCCAGAAGCCCACCCAACAGACACAACCCCCACCACCAGACCCCTAGACCAAGATCCGCACCAGAAAACAGACCACCACCACCCACACCACAAGAAAGCCCACCACCACCCAGACCTACAGACCCCAGAACCAGACCGCAGACCACCAGATCTACAGCAGACCCACACAGTCCCCATCACCCACAGAGACAGTACACACCACCCCCACAGACCTGAACCACACCCAGCCCCCCCAGCAGACCAGAACCACACAGAACACAGCCAGCCCACAACCCACCCCTCACTCTACTAACCCACCCCCACACCCCCCACCCCCAACAGAACCCACCACCCCAGACACCCACACCAGAATCCAGACAACACACTAGAGCAGCACAGCCCAGCCATGCCCCCACAGACCACCCAGACCCCATCAGACACCCCACAGAACCCCACCAGCCAAGAACCACCAGAAAAGACCACAGCCCCCAGGCTAGCAGAACATCCTCATGAACACAGAAGCACACCCAGAACCCCCCACACAACCAGCCCCCCAGACCACCCCACCCAGACAGAACAACAGACCAGACAGACCCCCCAGGCCCCCCCCCCCACCCAGACAACGCCAACCAGCCAGAACAGCCACCTCAGAGCAGACCCACACACTAGAACACCAGACACTGACCCAGACACCAGCCACCCAGACACCCCCAGACATCAGGACCACCCACCCAGACCCAGCACCAGACACCAGCCAGGAACAACACCCAGCCCCCACACAGCAAGACCCAGACAGACCTCAACCACCCCACCAACCAGCGCCCCCAGACCGCTCACACACCAGCACAGACCCCACCCCCCCACCACCAGACCACCCATAGAAAAAAAAAACCCACACCCAAGCCCAGCACAGACCCCACCAGACAGACAACCAGCCCAGCAAGACCACCACACAAGCACCCAGACAAGCCACCAGAACCCAGTCCCAGAAGCCACCAGACCCCACCCACCACCACAGACCACCCCAACCACACATCCCCACATCCCAGACAGAACAGACCCCCAGACAACCAGAACCAGACACTCCAGCTGCACACCCAGACCCCTCCCGCACACCACCCCCCCCACACCCAGGCCACACAGACCAGACACCCACCCAGAACACCAGACCACCCCCCCACCCTAGAACCCAAGACCATGACAGCCCCAGACCAGACCAGACACCACCCAAGAACCAGACACAACCCTGACAGACACCCACAGAGACCACCACACCCCCCCAGACCCCAGCCCACCACCCACAGACAGCCCCACCAAGACACCACCCAGACCACCCAGACAGCCCACTCAGACAGACCCACCTGACCTCCCCACACCACAGACCCCAGACACAACCAACCCCAAGCCAGCCCATGACAGACAGAAAGCAGAACCTGACCCACCAGAGACAACCCAGCACACCAGGCACAGACACACCCAGCCCCCACCACACCCAGCACAGACCACATGAAAGACCACCAGACCAACCATCCCTCAGCTACCCCCCCACCAGGACCAGAGAACAAGACAAGCCCCACAGAGACCCCCCAGACCAACAGACCATCCCCCCCAGACCCCAGCAGACACTCAGACCAGACCCCCACTCTCCAGACCCACAAGAACACTTACCCAGCAGACTCAGCCCGTCCAGACAGCAGACACACCACCAGCCAGAATCACCCTGCCACATGCCCAGACACCACCCAGAACACCACAGATAACCCCCCAGCCCCACCCAGCCAGACACCCCCTCAACAGACCCCCATGACCAGACCCAGACACACAGAGCCAGACCACCCCCCACCCAGACCAGACCAAGACAGACCCCAAGCAGCACAACAGAACCAAGAGCCCCAGACCAGACCTCACCCCCCCCCACTCGCACCCCCCAGTCAGACATCCACACAACCAGCAGACAGCCCCACACACCCCCATCCCACACCAGACCAGATCACCCCCCAGCCTGACCCCCCCCAGCCCCCCAGCCCCCCAGACCAGACACCCCCCCGACCCCCGCCCAGAACAGAATCTGACAGACCCAGACTCAGACATGTCGCCACCCCCCTGACCACTCTCACATCCACCAGCCAGACCCAGATCCACCCAGACCCCACACCAACGAAGCCACACCCCCAGACTCCCAGGACCAGACCTGACCCCCCAGACCACCCAGAACCTCACAGAATCAGAAGTCAGACTCAGCAGCACCACCCACCCCAGCCCCAAGAAACACAGGAGAAAACCAGACCACCCCCACGACCTACCAAGACACCACCCCCCCCAGACCCAGAACCGCCAGACTACTCACCAGACCACGGTGCCCCAGACCCACCTAAGAACCAACACCCAAGCCATCAGCAAGCCAGACAGACACCTCCTCACCCCCAGAGGGACCAGCACAGAAACCAGACAGCACCACCCCCAGCCCACAGCCACCAGAACAGAACCACCCCCCCAAACCAGCCCAGAACCCCAGGAACCATCCATCCAGCAGGACACCGCCCCTAAGACAGAATTCCCCCTCCCACTCCCCACACAGACAGCCCTCCACGCAAGGAAACCATGCACCAGACCACACCACACAGCCAGGGGCCCAGCCCCACCCATAGGACCACCCACAGACAGACAAACCAGCCACCCCTCAGCCACACCCCCCCACACCCCCCAGACACCCCCCAGACCATTCCATACCTCACAGGACTGGAGCACCCCTCCAGCCCCCAGACCCAAACCACACCCAGATCTCAGACCCCAACAACCAGACCCCCAGACACCAGACCCCACCAGACCACAGACCAGACCACCCAGACCAAGGCCACCACCCCCACACAGACCAGCAAGACCCCAACACACAGACACAGCCCACAGACCACACCCAGTACAAGGACACAGACCTAAGCCCCCCCCAAAGCCCAGAAATCCAGAAACACGACCCAAGAAGCCAGCAGATACGACACCAAGACTAACACCGACCACCACCACCAGACTAACCCAAGACACAGAACACCCACCCAACAAGGACCTCTCACCAGACAACCCCTGTAACAACCCAACAGAGGACACCCAGACACCCAGACCAGCCCACCCTACCCAGCAGCAGCAGACCAGACTACTCAGACACCCCCACCCCCACACAGCCCAGAACCAGACCCCCCCCAGAGACCTACAGCTCCCCCACACACCAGACAGCAACCTGAACCAGCCACACACACATGCAGAACCACAGCCACAGCCCTCCACCCCCACACCAACCAGACACACCCACCAAGACATCCCACCAGACCCCAACCCCACGCCTCACCAGACCAACACCCCCCAGGACAGAAACACAAGAGACACACCACCACACACGGCAGACCACCACCCACAACAACCCACCCTCACACAAAGACCCCCCGCAACCAGAACACACCTCCACCCCGACCCCCCCCACACCCACCACCCAGCAGACACCCTCAGAACACCCCGCAGACAACCCACACAGACCAGCCATGACACCCCGACCCCCAACACCACACAGCCCCAAGATAAGCCACAGACCCCCCACAGACACCCCACCCACCCACCCCAACCAGACCAGGCCAGACAGAAGGACAGAAAGACAGCCGACCACCGCAACAGACCAGACCACACAGACTCAGAACCAGAACCCGCCCACGCCCCCCCACCAACCCACCCTCCTAAGACCCACCCACAGCCCTCCCCCCACCAGAGATCCCCACACACCCAGCAGCTCCACACCCAGAAAACAAGCACACCCACCCAGAACCCCCACAGACCACAAGACACCCAGACAGACCAGCACAAGACACCCCCAGACAAAAGCAGACATACTCATCTCCCAACCCACACCACACCCAGACCACTACCACCAGACCTCCTTCACACTGTCAGACCCAGACCCCCAGCACCAGCCACCCCCCCTCACCACCCACCCCCCCAGACCCAGACAACCCCCCACCCCCCCAGAACACCCACCCACCAAAGAACCAGCCCCACCAGACCACCAGAACCCACCACCCAACACCACACCACCCCCACCCCCCTTCCACTCCCACCACACCCCCCGACCCCCAGACCTCCCAGACAGAACAGCAGGAAGACCATGGACCCAGACCAGACCCACAGCAGACCAGACCAGACAGCCCCCACAACACAGAACCCCACAACCCAGGACAGATCAGACCTGACCCACCACCCCTCAACCCCCCCATCAGACTTCAGCCAGCAACCTCAGACCAGTCAACTCCACCCCCACCAGACCCAACAGAAGAAACAGACAACACCATCAGACACCCCACCCCAAACCCCCAGGATCCCTCCCCAGCCCACCCACCACACGCACCACCTGACCCCCCAGCACCAGACCCAGCACAGACTCCCACAAGATACCCACACACAGAAACCGACACAGCAGACCCCCCCACAAGACCCAGAAGCAGTCAGACACCCAGACCCTCACAGGGCCAGACCCAAGAACCCAAAGCAAACCAGAGACCTAGCAAGACAACAAGACGCAGCAGACATGACAGGCACGACCCCCACCCACAGCACCCCACCACCACACACACCAGCCCCCCCACTCAGCAGCACAGACTCAGACCAGCAGCGAGACAAGCATCTCAGTAGACCCAGACCTCCAGAAGGCGCCAATCGAGCGACACCACGCCCCACCTCGGCACCGCGCCACCCCGAGGACCCGCGGTCCAAGCAGAGAGCCGAGCACCTGACACAGAGCCCCAGGCGAGAACGGCAGAGCGCAGACGCCCAGCGCCGCTAGGAAACAGACGCGCTCCAGAAGCCACGCCACACTCCCGCAGGCAACCCCCAGAGGAGCCCCAGACGAGCCACCACCGAGCACCCAGAGGCCCGCGACCAGACCCAGCCCGACCCGCCCCCAGGCAGCCCACAGAATGACCCAGCACAACCTCTCACGAAGTTGCCGAGACGGCGCCGCCCCACACTCCCGAGAGCGCAGGCGCAGGCGCACACAGGCCCCCCAGAGAAAGGCGCCCCACCCAGGGATCAGAGCCCCATGGGCAAGAGAGAACCCAGCCCCAGAGCACGAGGACAAGACCGCAGGATCAAGAGACCCAGGAGAACCCCAGACCGCAGCAGCGCCCGCAGACCCCCCACGAAGACGAGCCAGCCACCACCCCGAGCAGCCGCATACACAGCGCCACAGACTCAGCGAGACGGGAACCGTTACAGACGACCCCGCCGGCGCCCGGCCAGCACAGAGCCCTCACACACAGAGGACAGAAAGCACAGCACGCAGACCCCAGCCAACGAACACACCCCCCCCACGACCGCGCAGACAAGGAGAAAGCGCCCACTGCTCTGACACCCTCCCCACAAGAGCGCCGCCAAGGTGACCAGATCACCCACATAAGACCGGCCCACCCCAGGCCGCGCCAGGCAGAGCCACGGCCGACCCGCAGGACAGACGGACCGCGAGAACCCCCAGAACAGGCAGACCAGGACGCATTCGAGAAGAGGGGACAGAGTCAGAGACAGCGACAAGGCACAGCAGCCTCCGCCGAGCGCACGCAGCACCCCGCTCCGGAGGCACGACGCCCCCCAGGGCGCCCCCGCGCGCAGAGACAGGACCCCAGCAAGACCATCCCGACCCAGCACAAACCCATGACACCCCCAGACCCCCACCACCAGACACACAACCCCCGACAGACCCCAGCCCCCACTAAGCCAGATCCGAAACCCCCATGACGAGAAGAACCCCCGAGAGGCACAGACCAGGCAGACCAGAGCAGCACCCAGACGCCGCTCCAGCCCCGAGCATGACGGCGCACCAGAGGGGCCCCCCCAGCCTAGACGCGCCCCCCAGAGAAGAGAACACGAGACGCGCGCCCCACGAAAGCCGAGCGGACAGGAAGACCGTGAACCCCGCCGGCAGAGCCCAGGCAGATCAGACACCAGGACGTAGACAGAGCAGATCGAAGAGCCGAGATCAGCCGCCCGGACAGCCGCCACGCAGCCAGCGCACGGAGACAAGCCAGCCTCGAGCAGCCGCCGGCAGAAGACCAGGCCCAGAGCACCGCGGCCTCAGACCAGCAGACTCCGCGGCCCAGACTGGCCATGGGCCCGCGTCCAGTACGCACGAACGCAGCCTCCTCCAGGGAACCGCGGACCCCGCCCCAGGCACAGCCCCACCCCAGAAGCAGCCCAGCCAGCCTCCCAGTAAAGCAGCATCGGCCCCGCGCCCAAATGGACACCAGGGGGAGGGCGCAGGACTGCCCACAACAGGCCGCCACTGCGCACAGAGAGGTGCCACCAGGCAGACGGCTCAGGCAGAGACGCAGACGAGCTGAACCAGGCCCGGCGCGAAGAGCGCCAAGCATCGCCCTGCAGTCACACGCGCACAAGGAGGACAGAGACCACAGGACCCGCCAGACGGCAGAAGGCCGGGGCCGCCCAGGCCGCCCCAGCCCCCCAGCCAGGGGCCCTCACCAAGAGGGCACCAGGCGCCCAGCGGCCAGGGCTAACAGAGTAACCACAGGCCAGAAGAGGGCGCAATCATCCCATCCGAGACCGAGGGCCAGGAGCCATTGACACCAGCCACCACAGACCCGGCCAGACACCGCCAGACGAGGCCCGCCCCAGAACCGGAGACAGACGCCAGAAAGAAGCGCAGACACAGAAGCCCCTCCCCCCACAGCCCACCAGCGAGACTCAGCCAGCAGAACGGCCGCGCCGTACAGGAGAGAGGACTCTCTAGGTTCCCCAGGAGCGCCCCAGGGGAGACGCAGACCCAGAAGCATCAACCCAGACCCCACTAGACCCCAACAGACCAGGCCCGCAGAGCAGAGAGGTCCCAGGCAGACTCGCACACCCCCAGGCGCCAACAACAGAGCCACGCCACACCCCCCCATGAGCAGAGGGCGCCCATCCGCCCCCCACAAGAGGGTGTAAGCCAGAAATCCGCCACAGCACTA
Organism: Neotoxoptera formosana; assembly: GCA_022818045.1. Taxonomy (NCBI): domain Eukaryota; kingdom Metazoa; phylum Arthropoda; class Insecta; order Hemiptera; family Aphididae; genus Neotoxoptera; species Neotoxoptera formosana. The sequence continues at coordinate 3,512 of JAIWJD010000114.1, read as the reverse complement.
CATCCCGAGCAGCGACAAGAACGCAGGCAGAGCGCACAACACCAGCCAAGGCACCAAGCGCCAGGAGGACAGACAGCAGACCACCAGAGCAGGGAGCAGCATGCCACAGCAGCGCCGCTCAGCCCAGAGGTGCGAGGGACGCAGAGGCCAGAATAGCCGCCCGGCGACAAGCGCAGCAGAGAGCCCAGAGCCCTACGCAGACAGGGGGCCGGATACCCCGATGGCGAGCCACACGACCAGGCCCGCCCCTCCCCCAGATAACCTGCGACACAGCGCGCGAAGAGACCACCTCAGACCCCCTACGCCAGAGCCCCCAACGGCCACAGAGTTCATCAGGCAGCAGCAGTCCCCTCCAGCCCCGCCAGGAGACAGGGACTTCCGACACCCTAGCCGCCGAGCACCCCCGGAGCGCGCGGCCGCAGTGCGCCGGCCCCCCGGCAGACAAGAACCCCATCAGACACAGAGCAGCGCCACAGAGTTCAAGACCCAAGATGGGTAGGAGGCAGAGCCATGCAGAGCCGACACCCACCGCAGGCCAGCAGGCAGGCAGACCAGACCTCGCAGGGCCACGCTACACATTCCGGAAGCCCAGACAACGCCACCGCGCCGCGCCAGAAGCGCCAGAACGGCAGGCCGCTAGAGCAGCAAGAGGGAGCCCCAGAGAGGAGACCCCAGCTCAGAAACGGCGAGCCACAGGCGCACCCAAGACCCCGCAGCAGCCAGAGAAAAGACCTCCCGAGGCGCCCTGGGCGCGCAGCCCGCAGCCCAGGCAAGGCCGGACAGACCGGCGCACAGACAGAAGGCAGACAGAGCCCGCGCGCGGGGAGAGGGGTCGGGTTGTTTGTCCCGCCCCCTACCCAGCCAGATCAGTCCCGAGCCACAGAACAGGCCCCGCGCAGCCGGACCCCAGCAGGCGCAGAGCCGCGACAGAACCACAGAACAACAAGCAGAAGAGGAAGCCGGCGATACAGCCCGAGACAGGCGAGACTCGCGGCCGCGGCAAAGAGCCAGGCAGAGAGGCGCAGAGACCAGCACGAGCACCACGCAGCACAGACCAGACCCAAGAGCCCGCCCACACCCCAGGAGACAGCAGAGGCCCGTCACCGGGGCCCGCACCAGACCCCCAGAACAGCAGACGCGAGAACACGCGCAGCACCCGAGCCCCAAGAAAGGGACACTGGCCGCCGAGCAGACAGGACCGAACTGACGCAGCGAGGAAAGAAGACAGCAGACAGGACAGGGAGTAAGCGCCCAGCCGCACCGGCCCCGGCCCCCGCCAGACAGAACAGCCCCAGCCGCGCCGGAGAGCAGCCGCAGCCGCAGCAGACAGAGTGCCACCAGGCACCCACCCAGACACAGCCAGGCACCAGAGCCCCAGCACCGCAGGAACCCGCAGAGGAAGCACCAGACCCAAGACCCGCAGCGGCCGGGAGGCAGCCCAGAAGCCCCAGACAGCCCAGGATCGCCCCAACTCACTAGGAGCCGCCCACACCAAGACGTAGATGACACCAGACAGGACCCCGGTCAGGGCCGCGAGAAGACGGCAGAACCGAAGGACAGGGAGCGCCTCAGAGGCGGCACAGAGCGCCCAGCCCGCAGAGCCAGAACCACCCGCGCAGCACCCGCCCCTAGAGCCCGCCCCCCCCGAGACGGACGCCGACGAGGGTCCCCAATCAGACCACCTCCGGGACCCCCGCGGCCCAGAACGCCTACAGGACAGCTCGAGCCAGACGGCCGCAGACCGCCGCCGACCGAGAACGGTGCGGGCCTGGCGAACGCACGCTAGACCTCAGAGCAGCAGCACAGCCAGACAGAGCCAGACCCCGACCAGCCATCCCAGCCGTCCCCGGAGGCGGCAGTACGAGGGGCAGACAAGCAGGGCCACAGAACCGCCCACCCAGAAGCCAGAGGAGGCCCGCCCCAGCCCCAGAGACCAGCGAGCACACAGCCAGGCCACAGAACACGCCCGCAGCCCACCAGTCGCGAGACAGACAGACGGGCTCAGACCAGAGGCGAGACCCAGACCATACCACAGACCAGACAGACGTGCACCGCATGAACACAGCGAGCCACGCCGCACGCGAGACAGCGAGGCCCGACCAACAGGGTCGCAGCCGCCCCCACAAAGAGCGCGAGCCCAGACGGAAGCCCACGCCTACCCGCACCAGCTGAGCCCGCAGACGCGCAGAACAGGACAGCCCCAGACACACCCTCCCAGCGGAGCAGAGGCCCGTACCCGCAGCCAACCAGACTAGCAGAAGCACACCCCCAGCGCTCAGCACACCCGAGAGCCGGAGCGCCTAGGGGAGCCAGGGCCCTAAGACGCGCGACGCCAGCGGCACACAGAAGGCCACGCCACCCAAGGAGGCGCCCCGAGAAGCACCCAGCCCCGAGCGACCAGGGCACCGCGCGCGCGAGCCACCGCACCCCAGGCGCCCCGCAGGGAGGCACCCAGAGCCACAGACCACGAGACCAGAGGCAGCGAGACCGGCAGAGAAACGCACGCGCTCACGCTCAGGACGCCCCACTAGGGCCGCGAGGGAAGTGACACACGACCAGACCCCCGGCTCACGCCGCCAGTGACCCGCAGAAAAACCCCAGTACACACCCACAGACCAAGCATCCAAGAACAGAAGACCCCACCAGAGCACAGCTCAGCCTCCACTCCACCCCCCCGCATCCACGGGCCGCAGTGACCGAGTAGGCTAAAATATGGGGGGGGCGGGGAGGAGGGCCTGCGGTGGGGTCGGGGGGGAGCAGGGAGGCGGGGTCCGGGGGGGGGGGGCGGGGGGGGGGGGGGGGGGGGGGGGGTTCCGGGGGTGGGCGCGACGGGGTGAGGGCGGGGGGAGGGGGTTGTGGGCGGGGGGGAGAGGGGCGAGTGAGGGGGGGGCATGGGGGCGGAGTGGTGGGGCGGCGGTGGCGGGGGGGAGGGGGGTGGGGGGGGGGGCGTGGGGGGGGGGTGGTAGGGGTGTCGCGGGGGGGCGCGAGTGAGTGAGTGGTGGCTGGGGAGGGGGGGGGGGGGGGGGAGACCAGAGGCGAGACCCCGCCTACCACAGCCAGAACAACCCCGGGACCGCCCGAACACCCGGAGCCCCGCCGCACCCCGAGCAGCAGGCCCGACCAAACCCCGGGGGCCCCCGGGCCCCCACAAAAGAGCGCCCCCCCCAGAGGGAAAAAACCCAGACCCCCCAGCCAGCCCCAGGGCGCCAGAACAGGGCAGCCCCAGACACACCCCTCCCAGCCGGGCCCCGAAGGGCCCGACCCGCAGAACCCGACAGCCCGAAACAACCCCCACCCACACACCCCAAAAGCCAGCCCGCCAGGGGAGCCAAAAGGGGCCCCAAAACCGCACGCCCCCCCGGACACAGAAGGCCCCCCCACCCCAAGGAGGCCCCCCCCAGAACCCCCCCAGCCCCGACGCCAGGGCAAACCCGCCGCGAACCCCCGCAAAACCCCAAGGGGCCCCCAGGGGGGGCCCCCCCCAGAAAACCCCAACCCCCCGAGACCCCGAA
>JAIWJD010000113.1:0-26070 GCA_022818045.1 Neotoxoptera formosana | reverse complement strand
CCCGCCCCCCCCCGCCCCGCCCCCCGACCCGGCGCCTTTTCCCCCCCCCGTCCCCCCTCGCCCCCGAAGCGCCCCGGGCCCCCCGGGTTTCCCCCCCACCCGCCCCCCCCCCGAGTCCCCCCGGCCCGCCCCCCCGCCCCCGCCGCGTCCGCCGGCCCCCCCCTGCCGCCAAGTTCCCCGCCCCCCGCCCGCCCCCACGCCCCCCGAGCCCCCTCCCCCCCCGCCGCGCGGGGGCCCCGCCCCCCCCTTCCCGCTCCGCCCGCTCCCCCGTCCCCCCACCGTCCCCCGGCGCCCGCCCCGCGCACCTTCCCCCGCCCCCCCCCCCCTGCGCCCGCCCCCCCCGCGCCCCGTCGCGGCCCCGCCCTCGCCCCCGTTCCCCCCCCGTCGCCGCCCGTCGCGCCCCGCCCCGCGCGCCGCGCGCCCCGCCGCTCCCAGCCGCGCCCGCGCCGCGCGCGTTCGCACGTCGCGCCGCGTCCGCGCCCGCCGCCCCCACCGCCCCGCCGTCCCCCCCCGCGGACCGCGCCCCGGGCACGCCATCCCGCAGCGCCGCCCCCCCCCCGTCCGCGCCCCCGCACCCCCCCGCCCCGCCGCCGCCCCCGCCCGCCCCCGCGCCCGCCGCGCCCGTCGCCCGCGCGTCGCCCCCCGTCCCCCGCCCCCGCCGCCCGCGCCACACCGCCCGCGCGTCGACCCGCGTCCCCGCCGTCCGCGTCCCCGCGTCGTTCGCGACCGCCGCCCGCCGCCGCCCCTCCTCGCCGCCGCCCGTCCTCACCGCAGTCGCCCCGCCGCGCCGCCGTCGCCGCGTCCCGTTCCGCGTCCCGCCCCGCCGCGACCCGTACCGCGTCCCCCCGGTGTTCCGCGCCCCCGCGTACCGCCCCGCGCCGCCGCCCGCGTCCCCCCCGCCCCGCCCCCGCCGCGTACCCCACGCTCGCCGCGCCGTCGTCCGCCGCGCGAGCGCTCGCCGCGCGCGTCGACCACCGTCCGCCCGCGCCGCGCCGCGCCGCCCCCGCGCGCCGCCGCCCCGCGCCGACCACGCGTCCCGCGCCCGCCCCGACCCCGTACGCCCCGCCCCCCGTACCGTCCCACCGCGCCCGACCCCGACGGTCCCCGCGTCGCAGTGCGACCCACCCTCCGTCCACCGTCGGCGTCCGTCCTCGTTCACGCCCGCGTCCGCCCCGACGTGCCCCGCGCCCGTTCCCCCGTACCGGCCGTAGCGCGCCCGCGTTCCCGCGTCGTCGCTACGCCACCGTCCACGCCGTCCCGGCCGCGGAACCGCCCCCCCGACGCTACCCCCCCCGCATTCGTCGTAACCGCGCCGTCGTCCCGTTCGTCCGCGTTTCCGTCCCGAGCGACCCGTCGCCGCGTCCGCACCCGCCTGTTCCCGGCGCCCGCTTCGTACCGCCCCGCTCAGCGCTTCGTTCCCGCCGCCTCCCCGCGCGCCCAGTTCCCCCGCCCCGTCGCCGTTACGACCCCCACCCAGTACGTACGTCCGCGCCGTCGTCCGCCGCGTTGCCCTCGTCGCCGCGGTATACCGTACGCCCCCCCCCCCGCCCCCGCCGCGTATACCGTCGCGTACAACTCACCACACCGCGCCCCACCGCGCTACGTCCAACCCGCCATCCGCCCGCTCACGCGTCGTTACGCACCGCCAGCCCGCGTCGTGCCAGCTGTTCCTCCCGCCGTACCGCCGTCACGCGCCCCCCCCACCCCCCACGACTCTGTTCCGCGCGCTTCGTCGTCGGTCCGACCCCGTCGCGCCCGCCCCCGCGTACCGTATCGTCGACCCCGCGTCGTCGCGCCGCGCCCCCGTCACCGCCCCGCACCGAAGTTACCGCGCCGTTCCGTCGTCCCCACGCGCACCCCCCGCGTCCCTCAACTCACCCCGCCGCGTCCTCCTCCGTCGCCGCCACCCCGCCCCCCGCCCCGCGTCCCCTCGAGCACACGTCGCCCCCCGGCCCAGTTCCGTCCCCGTCGCGCGACGCCCATCGCCCACGCGTCGCCCCGTCCGTCGTACGCCCGCCACGCTCCCTCACGTCGGCCCGTCAATGCGTACGCGCCGCGCGCCCGCCCGCGTTACCGTACCGCCGCCGTCGACGTGCCGCCCGCGCCGCAGCGCTGCGCGTCGACGCCGCCGCGGAGGCCGGCGCAGCCCGACGCGTATCGCGTCGCGCCCCCCCGCCCGCCCCGCGCCGCGCGCCGAGCCCGTCCGTAACGTCGTCCGCGCGTTCCGCCCCCCCGGCCCCGCCGTCGCGCGACCCCGTAACCCCAGCGCCCCGCCGTCGCGCTCGCCGTCCCCGACGCGCCGGGGCCCCGCCCGCGGCCACCGCCGTCCCGCGTACCACCCGTTCAACCGCGTACCGCCGCCGTACCACTAGAGTTCCGCGTCCGCGCCGCGCCGTATTCAGTCGTCGTACGCCGTCTCCCGCCGCCGTCCGTTCCGCTCCAGACTCGTTCCGCGTTAGTACGTTCGACGCCGGTCCCCCCACGTCCCCGGTTTCGTCGCCCGTCAGGTCGCGTCGTCCGTACCGCGTCCCCTCGTACGACCGCCGTCACGCGACGACGCGCCGCCGCGCTCGTCGCCGTTCCGTCGTCGCCAGTTCCGCGCCGTCGTCCGTTTACGCGTCCGCGCGCGACAGGTATCGTCCGCCGAAACCGTATGCCGTCCGACGCGTTACGGTAAGTCGCCGTCGTCAGCGTCGCCACGCGCGTCGTTTCCGTACCCAAGATCTACTTCGTTCGTCCCAGCAGAAACCAATCAGCAAAAGCTCAAAATATCACGCGTCGTACCGCGCGTCAGTGAAGCGTCGTCTCCACGTTGCCGCCCCACGGTTCCACGTCGTCGCCCGCGCCGTTCGCCCGGTCGACCCGTCGCGTCGCGTCGCGTCCGCCCGCGTCCTCGTCGTTGCGCCGGTTCCGCCCACCCGCCGCGCGACGATCGTCCCGGTCGTCCGCCGCCACGCGTACCGTCCGCCCGTCCCGACCGTCCGTCGTCGCCGCCGCCCGTCGGTCGCCCTCGTTCCGTACCTCCCCATTCGCGCACTCGTCGCCGTCGCACCGCTAGTCGCGCCCCCGTCGTCACGCCGCGTTCGACCACCGACGTCCCCCACCGCAGCACGGCGCCACTCGGCCAGCCGGCCTACCCGTTCCCACGGCGTCCGTAGCTCCGTCGCCGTACGTAGTCCCCGCACCCGCCGTCGTCCCCCCCGTTTCGTGCTGCCCCCCAGCCCCACCGGCCGTCCGTACGCCCGCGCGCGCGACGTCCCTCGTCGTTGCACCGCGACGAACCGACGTCGTCCGACGTTTCCCGCGGCGCCGCTCACCGCGCGCGGTCGACGTCGGCACGTCTACCGCACCGTCGAAGTTTCGCCTCCCTCGTCCCGTCCCGCGCCACCCCCCCGCCGCGTCCCTCGCGCGCCGTCCGCCCGCCCCGCACCGTCCGCCGCCCTGTCACCGGTCGTCAGGCCAACCCGTCGCGCCGCCCCCCCGCGCGCCCCCGCCGTCGCGCGCCCGGCGTTTCCGCCGCCGCCCGCGTGCCCGTTCGTCACCACGCGCGTCAACGTAAGCGACGCGTCCCGCGCCCGCGTTCCCGTCGTCGCCCCCCGGCGCGTGTCGCCCACCGCCCGCCGTAAACGAGCCCCGCCAGCGTCTCCTCCGAGACGCTCGTGTCGGCGTCGCCCCCGACGTCGGTCCCAGCGCTGACGACCGCCGCCCGTCGTCCGTAACCCGCCCTCCGTTCGCGCGCCGCGTCCCACCCGCGTCGTCGTTACTCTCCCAGTCCCCGCGTCCCACGTCCCGCGTCGACCGTGCCCCGTCCCGTCGCGCGCGCCGCGTCGCGCGTCGCCACGACGCTCGCTCGTCCCGCCGTAGCTCCGCCTCCCCGCTGTTCCCCGTAGTCCCGTACCGCGCCCTCCGTCCCGCCCGCGTATCCCCACGTTCGTCGCCACCGACGTCGTCAGTCGACCGACGATCGTCGTACGCCCCGACCCCCCCCCCGTCGCCGCGCGCCGCGCCGCCCGCGTCCGTCGCGTCTCTTCGTTGCGTCCCGTCGCGCCGCGCCGTTCCCCCACGTGTTCGCCGACGTCCCCCCCCCCCCACAGCGGCCTCGCGACGCGCGCGTCCGCGCCCCGCGTGCGTACGCCTCCACCGCCCGTACGTCCGTTCGCCCGCGCTACAGCCCGTCGTCCAGTCGCGGTCCGGCGTACCGACGTAGCGTACAGTCGCGCTGCCGCGCGCCGTCGGTTCGTCGCGCACCCCCGCAGCAGTCCCGCCCGCGCGTCCCCGCGCGCGCCACGTGCGCCCGTTTACTCGACGCCCGTCTCCGTCGTAACCCCGCCGTCGCGTCCTCGTCCCTCCGTGCCCCCGGTCGTCCGCGCGCCGTCACGTCTGCACGGCCACCCCGTCCGTCGCGTTCGCGCCGTCGCGTCCCGCGTATACCCCCCCCCGACCGCCCCCCGCGTACGTCCCCCGACACCGCACCCACGTCCGTTCGCGCCCGCACCGTCGCGCGTCACGCGGTTACCGCCGTCCGCCGACCCGCCGACGTCGCCGGCCGCCCGACCTCCCCGCCCGAGCCGCCGTCCGTACGTCCCGAGTACGCCGCGTCGCAAGCCCGCGCCGCCCCCCGTCCCGTCCGCCGCGCGCCGTGTCGCGCCCCGGCCGCGCGTCCCGCCGCCCGTCCCGTCCGCGACCCGCCGCAGCGTCCGCGTCGCGCGCCGCGCCGCTCCCGCCGTCGTCGTCAGCCCGCCCGCGTCCCACGCGCGTCCGCCCCCCCCCGCGTCGCGCCGCCGTCTCGCGCGCGCGCCGTTCCGTCCGTGCCGTCGACGTCTCCCCGCCGCGCCTCCCCGCCCCGCGCCCCCCCACCCCGCGCGCGTTCCGCGCGCTTACGCCCGCCCGACCGTCCGCGTTCCCGCCGTGCCCCCGCCCGCCGGCCCCGTCCGACAGCCCCACGTACGTTCCGTCCGCGTCGCCGCCGAGCCCGCGACGACGTCGCGCCGTTACCCCGCACCCCTCGTGTTCCTCGTACCGGCTGTCGACTCCGCCCGCGCACACGCCCGCCTCCCCCCGTTCCCGCGAGTCACCCGGTACGCGCCCCCCCGACCGTCGTACGGCGTACCGCGTACGTACGCGTTCGCGCGCGTAACGTTAGCGCGTTCCGCGTCCGCGTCCCAGCGTTCGTACGTCGGCCCCCGGCGCCCCCTATCCCGCCCCCCAGGTCCCGCCCCGTCGCCCGGTACCCCGCCGCCCCAGGTCCGTACGTTACGCGTCGTCAGTTCCGCCGCCCGCCCCGTTCCACCGTCGCCGCCCGTCCGCGCACCGCCCCGCGCGACCCACCCGCACACCGCCCGCGCGCCCGTCCCCCCCGCCGCCCGTCGCCCCCCCCCGCCGCGTCTCCTCTTACGGTCGCGTAACGCGCCACGCCGCCGACAGTCCGTAGGCGTCCCGTTACGGGCGTCCCGCGCGCCCCCGCCCCCGTCTCGTTGTTCGTACGACCGGTCGCTCACGTTCCACGTTACGTGCCGCCCGCGCGTCGCGTACGCGTTTTTTTGTATCACCCGTCCACAGTCCCCCCCGTACGTACCACCCCGTACGCCCAAACGTACCCCGTACCGGTCGCGCAGCACGTTCCTACGTATCCGACCGACCGAGACGGCGCGCCACCTCGGCACCGCGTCGCCGCCCACGTTTCCCGCCGTCAGCGCCCCCGACCGAGCCGCCGCACCGTACCCGCCCGTCGGTCGCGCGCGCGGCCGTCGTACCGTCACAGTCCGTTCTCGTACGTCGTACCGTCTCCCGCCCGTGCCGTCCCGTCGCAGCCTCAGCCGCACGCGACGTGCTCACGCGCTCGTGCCGTCGCGCCTCCACGTCGTCCGTCCCGTCCGCCCGCCTGTTGTATCTCGAACGAGGTCCTGTCGGCCAGACCGTCACGTCCGACCCCACGTCGATCCTCCGCAACCGTACGTCCGGACGAGCGCGTCCGGCCGCGTCCGTTTCCGTCCGTACACCCGCCGTCCCCCGTCGCCGCGCGCCGTCCCGCGTAACTCGCGCGCCCCCGCAGCCGAGCCGGCCCCCCCCGTTCCGCCCCGCGCCGTCGTCCCGCCGAGTCCGTCCGCCGTACCGCCGTCCCCGCGCCCGCCGTACCCCGTCCGCGCCCCCGTTCCCGTCGCGTCGTACGCCCGTTCCCGTCCGTACTACCAGTCGCCGCCCGCGTTGCGTCCGCACGTACACCCCGTTAACGCGTTCGCCTCGTCACCGTCGACGCCCCCCGCCCGCCGCCCCCGTTACGCCGCCCGTCGCCCGCGCGCCGCCCGCCGCACCCCGTCCGCACGTCCGTCGTTTCCCGCCCGCGCGCCCGCGACCCGACCAGCGTTGTCCCGGTGGCGCCGTCGCCCGTTCGCCGCGCCGTTCGCCCGCCGTCCCCCCCGTCCGGTCCCGTCGTACCCCGTCCCAGCGCGCGGGCGTCCCGTCCCCCGCGCGTCAGCCCCGTCCCGTTTCCCCGGTCCGCGCATCGCCGCGTACGCGCCCGAACCGCCCGCGTCGCCGTCCCCCCCCCGACCCGCCGTTCGTCCGTACGCGCGCCGCCACCGTACTCCCGTCACGCACCGCTAGTACGTTCGTCGCTCCGCCGTTAAACTCCACGCCCCCGCCCGTCGCCGACCGCGCCACCGCCCGTGCCGTTCCCGCGCGGCACCGACGTAAGCCCCCGTCCGCCCACCCAGCCCACCAAGCGCCGTCCCCCGCCCGTCCAGTCGATCGTCGCCCGCGCCCGTCGCCCGCCCGTTCCACCGCGTGCCCACGCGCTCACCCGTCCTCGCGTCGCGTCGGCCACGAGCAGCCCTCGTCGCTCGCCCCCCCCGTCAGCACCGCCCGCGCGCCCGTCGCCGCGGCACGCGTACCGTCGTCCCGCCCGTCGCCCGCGCGCCCGCGACCCGCGTCGTCGCGGCCGTAACGACCGTCGCGCGTCGTCGCAGCGTTCGCCCCCCCGCCCGCGCCCCCCCCCGTGCGCCCCGCGTTTAACGCGTCGCGTCGCCGTTCCCCCCCCCGTTTACGCGTCCGCGCTAACGTACCGTCGCCCCGCCGGCCGTCCCCCCGCCCAGTAACCAGTCGCAGGATGCGGAACGACCGACACGCGCCGCGTCGTCGGCACCGTAACGCCGCCCCTTCCCACCTCGTCAGCCCCGCGCGTGTCCGTTCGTCCCCGTCGTCCGCGGTCCACGCGTCCCGTCCGTCGCGTCGCCAGTCGACCCGCGCGTCCCACGTCCTCCCCGTGTCGCCGTCACGCGTACCCGCGCGTTCCCCGCCACCGTCCGTGCGAGCCCACTCCGTTCGCGCGTCGGCCAGGTACCGTCTGTCCAGCCCAGTACGCCGCGTACGCCTAGCCCCGTTCCGGTCAGCCGCCGGCGTCGCGTTTCCGCCGTTCGACCCCGTAGACGCGTCCACGCCCGTCCCCCGCCCCCCGCGCTCACCGTTCGCCGCGCCCCGCCCCGGTTCCCCGCCGTCGCGCGACCAAGCCTGCGTCCCGCACCCGTACCCGCCGCACCCGTCCGCCGTCCCGCCTGCCGCGCGCCCCCCGTCCCGCGCCGACCCGTTCTACGCGCCGACGTCGGTCCCCGTGACGACACCCCCCGCACCGCGCGAGCGCCCCCATCCCGCCGCCGTCGCCGCGTCACCTCCACGTCCTCGCGTCCCTCGCCGCGTCGTCGTCCCGCGCGCACCCCCACCCCCGTCGTTCCGCGTTCGGCCTCGTACGCGGTCCGGCCCGTCGCCGCCGTCCCGCCCCCGCGAGTCGTCGCGCGCGTCGTCGGCGCCGTCCGCACCGTCCGTTCGCCGCCGTCCCGTTCGATCGTTCCGGCGCAGTACACCGCGTCCCCCGACACGTCACGTACCCGCGCCATCGACCCGTCGCACCCGGCCTCCACACGCCCCTTCGCCGCGCCCGTCGCGCGCTCCCCCCGTTCCATACGCGACCCCGACCCGTCGCGACGTCCACCGTCACCCCCTCCCCGCGCCGTCGTCCCGCCCCCGTCATCCGCCCCCGTCACGTCGGTACCGCGCGTCCGCCAGCCGCGCCACGTCGTCTCCACGCGCCCGCCGCCGCGCCGTCGCCCCGCCCGCGCCGCGTGTCGCGCGCACACGTCGTCGGTCCAACCCCGAGTCCCGCCCCCGCCCCCACCGCTCCCGTCGTTCGTCCGTCGAGTTCGTACCTCGTAGTCCGCGTCCCGTCCCAGTCCCCGTCGCCACCGTACCGCCGTCCGACCGACCCCCCGCCGCAACCCCCGACGGACGTCGTCCGTTGCGTCCCGCAACCACCCGCGCGTTCGAGTCCCCGCGCACCCGACGTTCCCCCCCGCGTACCACGCCGCCGTCCGTTCCCTCCTCCCGTCGTCCGGGCACCGAGTACGCGACGTCGCGCGTCCGCACCTGTACGAGCCACGCGTTCCCTCGTCCGCCCCCACCCCAATCCGCCGGCCCGCGTCGTCGTATACCGCTACGCCGTCGTTTTTTTTTTCCCCCCCCGCCGCGCTCGCGCCACGTTCAGCGGCCCGTATCCGGTCCCGATCGCGCGCGCCCCGCCGCCACGCGCGTAAGTAACTCCCCCTAGCCAGCAACGCGCCGTACGCTCGAACGCGTATCCGACAGCGTTCGGCCTAGTCACCCGCCACCGGTACGGTCGCGCGTCCGCGCGTCGCCGCGCGCCTCGCGCGCCCCAGTCCCCGCCCGCGTCCGCCGCCGCCCGTACGCCACGCCACCGCACGTCGTCGCGTTGTTCGACGCCGCCCGCCCGTCGCCCAGAAGCGTTAAACACGCCCCGTGACACGCACCGTCACTCCCCCCGTCCGCCGTATGCCCCGTCCGCGTCGTAACACGTCAGTCCCGTACCTCCCGCACCCACGTCACCCGCCTTGGCCGCCTCGCACTTTCCGCCGTTCCCCGTTCCCGCTCCCGCGCTCGTCCCGCACCCGTCTCGCAAGTCCAACACCGTCCGTCGTTTCGGTACCGATCCCCGCGCCGTCCCTCCGCGTCCTCCCAGTCCCCCGCCGACACTCCGTCGCGCGTCCGTTCGCGTCCCGCCAGTACCGTCGTCGTCGCGTCGCCCCGCTCTCCGCGTCACGCGCGTCGCTTACCGTCGGTCGCCACACCGTCCCCGGTTTACGTCCGCCACGTCACGCAGCAACGTTCCCCAGGACGCCCGCGCAACGCGTAGTCGCCGCGGCGTTTCCCGCACCGCAGCGTCCCACGCACGTTACGTAACGCGCGTCCGTCCGTCGTATCGACCCGCCGTCGTATACAGCCGTACCGTTCTTCCCCCCCGCCCCGTCTCCTCGCCCCGCCGTAGCCGTCCTGTAAAACCCCCCGTCGCGCCGTCCCCCGTCGTCGACCGCGCCCGTACCGCCCCGCCCCCCAGGCCGCGTCCCTCCGTCCGCCCGCCGCGTCGCGTCCGCACGCCCCGCGGCAGCGTCCCCGCGCGTCCGTCCCCGTCGTCTCCTCCCGCCGCCCGTAGCGCCGTATAACCGTACTCGTCTCGCGCGGGTTTCCGTCTGGTCCGCCCGCGTCGCGTACCCCGACCCCGAGTCCACCCGGCGCGCCAGCCGTTCGCGTCCCCCTCGGCCCCCCCGGCCGCCGACACCCACCGTCTGTACCGACGCGGCCCGGTTGCCCGCGCGTGCCCCCCGGTCGTCGTTCCCCGCACGTCGCCGCGTCCGCGTCCGCGTCGCCGTCGTCGTCCTCCCGTATCGCGTTTCCCGTCGTCACGGCCGCCACGTACCGCGGTCAGGGTAACGCTGCCCACGACGCGCGCCCGCCCCCCGTAGCCGCCGGTCCCGTCGCACGCCGCGCCGTCCCCGTTACCACCGCCGTCCGTCCCCCGCGTCGAAGTCAGCGTTTCACGACCGCGCCCCGTACCCCGCCGTCCCGCCGCCGTCCCCCTGCCCGAACGCGAAGCGCGTCGCGCCCACGCCCGCCCCCCGCGTCCGTTTCCGTCGTCCCGTAACCGCAATACGCGCCGCCCCCCGTCCTCCGCGCACCGTTTCGTGTGTCGACGTAGCGCCGTCCCGTCGTCGCCAGCCCGTTCCCCGCACGTTCCCCGCCGCGCGCGTACCGCGTCGCGCCCGTCCGTCCGTGCGGGTCGCCGTATCGCGTGCCCGATAGCTGTCCCGCCCGTCCGCGCCGTCGGCCCGACGCGGTCCGTTCGTAAAAGCGTCGTCACGCGTCCCCTCCGTCGTCCCCCGTTTCCGCCGCGTAGCCGTCCGCGTACCGTCGCCTTACCCGCGCGCGTCGCCGTCCGCCGGTTGTCTACGACCGTAAGCAACCCCGCCCCCACGCGCGTCGTCCCGGTTCCCGCCCGTGCGCCCGCCCGTCGTTCGCGTTCCCCCCCCCGCAGCCCGCCGCGCCCGCCGTACCGCGCCTCGCGTTTACCCCGTAGCCGTCCGCGCCAGTCGTCCCGCCCTGCCAGTACGCCGGTTCGCCCCGTCCCGCCGTCCGTCGTTCAGTCCGCCCCGTACCGGCCGCCGCCTGGACCGCCCCAGCCAGCACCCGGTACGTCGCGTCGTTTACCCACTCCCGCGCCTCGCCGCGTCGTATCGTCCGGTCGTGCAGTTCCGGCGCCAGTCCTCCACCAGGCCCGTCGTTCGCCCGTCCGTGTCCCCCCGCCCCCCGCCCTAAGCTGTCCCGGCGCCCCGCCCCCCGCCTCGTCCTCGCCCGTCCGCGCCGCGTCCACGTACCGCGCGGCGTCGTTCGCCCGTCGTTCGCGCCAGTCAGCTCCACCGTCGCGCACCGCCCCCGCGTCACCCGGCCCGAGCGCGCGCGCGGCGCCGTCGTTTACGCGTCGTCCACCCGTACCAGCGCCGTACCCACGTGCGTCGCGCCGTTCCCCGCGAGCTGCGTACGTCCGTAATCATCGACGCCCCCAGCCCCGTCCCCGCCCAGTGGCGTCGCGCCGCAACGCCCGCCCGCTGTAACCGCGTTCGGTCGCGCGCCGGCCGCGCCCTCCCCGCCCGCGCGCTCGGTCACCCTGTTTCTCGTCCGCCGCCGCCGCGCGCGCCGTACGACCCGCCGCGCCACACGCCCGTCGTCGCCCCGGACGAGGTACCCGCCGTTCCGCCGCCGCACGTCGCCGCGTCGTAGTCGCACCGCGGCCCCACCGTACCGTCGCGTCAGTCGCCCGCGTCAGCCCGGTTACACCACCCCCGTATCAGCACGCCGTCCCACCCCCGCGTTCGGCGCGCGCCCAGTCGTCCGCGACGCACCCCCGTTCGCCCTCGCCCAGCCATCCCCCCGTGTCTCAGTACGCCCCGCCCCGCCCCGCCACCCGTCCGTCCCCCCGACGCGTTCCACCCGTCCCCCGTCGTCGCGCGGTCCCCCGCCGCTCCGCTCCCGCGCGCCCCGCCGCGCGTATCGCCCGGACTCGTCGCGGGCGTTCACCCGCCGTAGACGCGCCCAGTAAGCGCCAGCCGCTCAGCGCGCCGTCCAGATCGTTTGTCCCGTCCCCGCCGCCGGCGCGGCGTCCCGTACGCCCGTCCGCGCGCCCGCCCCGCGCCCCCCGACGCCGTCCGGGACACGCCGTAACCCCGTTCGTCCCGTCCCCGTGTCGTCCGCCGCTGTAACCGCGTCTTGACGCGCGCGGCAGCGCGTCGTTCGCCCACGTACCCCACCCGTCGTTCCGTAACCGTCGCCGCCGTTCCGCCGCGTTCGCGTCGCCGTATTCTCGCCGTCCGTCCGCACCGTTCGATCCCCCCGTACCGCCCCGCGTCGTCCGCCGTCGCGCTCGTCGCGTCGCCGTCCCCGGTCCGTACCAGCGCCAGCGTCCGTAGGCGAGCGTCGGTCCCCCGCCCGTCGTCGCGTCCGTAGGCCCGTCGGCCGTCCGTCCGCGTCGCGTCGCGCCGGTTCGGTTGCCGCGCCGGCGCACCCGAGCGTCCGAGTTGGGCGTTCCCCCGCCCCCTCGCTCGCTCGCGTCTCGGAAGCGTACACCCACCGCACGCGCGTAGACGTCCGCCGTCCCGCTCTGCCCGCGTACCGCCGTACGTTACGCGTCCGAGTCCACGCGTACCCCCCCCGCGTTCGCCGTCCGTAACCCGTCTCCCCCCCCCCCCGTCTCGCGCGTCGCGCCGACGCCCCCGACACCGCGCGTGACCGTTGCCCGTCCCGTCTTCCGCGCCCCCCGTCCCGCCGAACGCGCACTCCGCCCGTCGCCCGTCCGTCCCCCGCCCCGTTACCTCGCGTCGCGTCCCACGCGTTTTTCCCCCGGCCCCCCCTCGCCACCCCCTGACGTCCCCCGCGCGACGCGCCCGTCCGCATCGTCCGTCCGTCGTATCGCCCGCCGCCCGGCGCCGTCGCCCAACAACGTTCGACGTCCCCCGCGTACGTCCACGCTCCGACGCGCCGCGTCGTCGTCGCCCGGTCGCACGTAACGCGGCTGCCCGCCGCCCCGTCCGCCCCGCCGCCGCCCCGTATACGCACGCCGCGACCGCCCCCACACACGTCCCAGTAGTCGCGTAGTTGCCCCCGCGCGCCCCGCCGCAGCCCCGCCGACGCTCCCGTCCACCCTCCCGGCGCGCGACGACACCGTCCCCCCGTCGACACGACGCCTCCCTGGCCCCGGTATACCGCCCTCCGCGCCAGTCCCGTCGTCGCGTCCCGCACCGTCGCCCCCTCCCCCCCCACCGCCGCGTGCCGCACGCCCGACGTACGTGTCGTACCGGCGAACCCCCGCCGTACCGCCCGTCGTCCGTCCCCGGCCGCTCCCGTCTCCCCGTCCCGCAGTAGCGCGTCGCCCCCGCGCCGTAACGCTACGCGTCGACGTTACCGCGTCGTCCCGCGTAGAGTCGCCTGCCCGCCGCGCGTTGCCCCCGCTACCGCCCGCGTCGCCCCCGCCGTCCCCGTTCGTCGTCCCCCTGACGCCACGACCAGGCCCCGGTCCACCCGTTCGCACGACCCGTCCCGCGGACCGCGCCGCCCGGCCGCCCCGTCGCCGCGTCGTCGTCCCGCGCGTTCCCGCGCGCCGTACGTCGACGTCGTCCGCCGTCCGTCCAGCGTCGCCGTCGTACGCCCGCCCGCCCCCACGCGCCCCCGCGCCAGTCGTCCCCGTCCCCCCCCCCCCCCGACCGCGCAGCCGCCCTCTTCGTCCGCGGTCCCCGCGCCCGCGCGTCCGACCGTCGACGCCGCGCACCCCGTCGTTCGTCAGTTCGACACCCCAGCCGTCCGCGCCGGCGCGCCGCGGACCACGTTCGCGCCTTCCCGCGTCGCGCGCCCCCTCGCGTACCGTTCGCCCGCGGCCCAGTACTCCCGCCCGCCCCGTCGTCCGCGCCCACCCCCAGCCCCGCGCGACCCAGCGCGTCGCCACGCCCCGCCACGTGTCCCGGCCGCCCGTCGTCCGCCCTCGCGCCACGCGCCCCGTCGCACCCCCGCCACGCCGCCGTTGTATGCGTCGTCCCCGCCGCGCGTAGCGTAAACCCTCCCGTTCCGCGCGCACGTCCGTCCGTCGTCCCCGCCGCGTCGCGACGTTCGCGGCCCGTCCCCCGCCGTCGTCGTCCCGTCCACGCCTGTCCCGTCCGCCCCGTACGCGAACGTCCGCCGTCCCCCGTCGCGCTCGTCCCCCCCCCGATCCCGCGTCAGACACCGTCGAGAGCCGCCGCGCCCCGCGTCACCGTCCGTTCCCAGTGATCACGTCCGTCGTACCCGCCCGCGTCGGCGTCGCCGCGGCGTCCGCGCCCGCGCGCGCGCGCGCCGTCCCGTTTCTGCGTTCCGCCGTACGCCCGTCGTCACCGTCCCCCCGTCTACCCCGTCCGTCGCCCCCCCCGACGTCGCGCACGAACGCCGTCGGGCAACCGAGTTCCGTCCCGCCCCCGCGCCTGCGTCGTTCCGACCGCTCGTTCCCCCGCAGCCGTCCGCGCGTACGCCGCGTCCCGTCAGCGCGTCGTCGCGCGTTACCGTCGCGCCACGCCCACCCGTCCCCGTCGCGCGTCGCGTCCATCCGCCCGCAGCTAGATCGCGTCCCACGCTCCGCTCGTTCGCCACTCCCGTCGTCGTCCCGCTCGTTCCGTACCGTAACACCGCGCTTCCCGAGCGTGCCCGCGTACCCGCGCCGTACGCCGCGCCTCGTACGCCCCCCCCGTCCCGACGTCCCCACCGCCCGCGTCGCCCGTCCTCACCGACCTCCCCAGTACCACGTGCCCCGTGCGCCCGCATCCCCCGCACGACTCGTCCCGCCCCGACACCGTCCCGTTCGCTCCGTCCCCCCATCGGTCGTCCCCGTCGCGCCGCGTTCGACCGTCGTACGTCTCCGCCACCCGCAGTATTTTTCGCGCGCCCCGCCCGCCCCGTGCCGTCCGTCATAAGCCCCTTACCCGTTACGTCCGTTGTCGTCCACGCCGACGTTCGCGCCGTCCGTCGCGTCGCCGGCAAACCGTCCCACGCCCCCCGCGCAGTCCCGCGCCCCGCGCCCGTCGCCGCGCCCCGCCGCGTACGTCCCCGCGTCCCCCCGTCGTCGCCCCGCGATTGCCCACCGCGTCGTCGTACCCGTGCAGCCACCTCACGTATCCGTGGCCGCCGCGTCCACGAGTCGCCCCGTCCACGCCCCCGTAGTCGCGTACAGTACTACGTCCCGCGTCGTCACGTCGCGCGCCGCGCGTTGCGTCGTCGTGCACCCCGGTCAGACCGCCCGTCGCGGTCCGCGCCGTTCCGCCCGCGCCCCGCCCCGCGTTACATCGTGCCCGCGCGTACGCGTCGCCGTGCGCGTCCGTCGGCCGTTTGCGTATAACCATTGCCTCGCCGCTCCCCCTCCGCGTGCGTCCGCGCCGAACGCGTTTTTCGTCGCCGGCGCCGTCGCGCCGTCACTGTGCCGCCCGTATCCGCCGTCCGGCCGCGTTCGTCACCGTTCCCCGCCGCGCCCGCCGTACCCGTCGACGTTCGTCGCCGTCGCGCGTCGCGCCCCGGCAGCGCTCCCGACCCTAGTCCGTGCGCGCACCCGCTCGTCGCTCCCACCCCGTGCGTACGGCGCGCCGCCGCCGCGCGCGCTCCGTTTCCCCGTGACGTCACGCCCGTAGCCCCGCCGGCGCGCCCCGAGTCGCCCCGCGCCCCGTCGTCCGCCGCCGCGTCCGGCCGCCCGCTCGCCCCGCCCCCCGTTCGCGTCGCGTCTCACGCCCGTCCCCCCGTCCGTCTCGTTCGTTACGCCCCGTCGCCACCCGCCGCGCGCTCCCCTCCGTTCGCCCCCTCCCCCCGGCGTACGCTACGTCGGTCGCCGTACGTCCGTGCGCCCGTAGTCGGCCCGCCCGGCCGTCCCGCCCCCCGGCGTGTCCCCGCCGCCGTCGCAGCCCCTCACCCCGACCGCGCCCCGCGCGATCGTCGCCCGCCGTCGCGCGTACCGCGCGCCCCCCAGTCCGCCGCGACCGAGCCCGCCGTCGTCCGTCAGTCAGCCCGCCCAGCGTCCGCGCAGGCCGTTTCGCGTGACCGCCGCCCGGCGACCGCCGCGCGCGCCCCGCCGCGCGCCGTCCGCCCCGTCCCCGCGTTCCGTCCCGCCGTCGTCCGTACCTCCGCGTCCGTCGCCCGGGTTTCCCCGCGGTCGCCGTACCGTCCGCACGCGTCCGCGTAACGCCCGAGCCGTCGTCGGCCCGCGCACCGCCCCGTCCCCCGATCGCACGCGGCGTCCCCCCCCTACCCCGGTCGTAATCCGTTCCCGTCCGCTGCGCACGTCACGCCGCGCGGACGCGTCCGCCGCCGATACTCCGTTCCCGTCGCCGTTCCCCCCGCCGCGCGCACCCCCGCTCGCCCGTCCGCGCAGTGCGCCCGCGCGACCGAGTCGCGTCGTCCCCCCGCCGCGCCGTTCGACGACTCTTGTACGCACGCCGTACCGCGCCATCGCCCCCCGTTCCATACCGCCACCGGTCCGTGTCGTCCACGTCCGCCGCGCGCCCCGGCGCGCCAAGCGCCCGTCGCGTTAGTCACAGCGCCCCGCGTTCCGTTCCGTCCGCCCCCCGCCGTCGTTCGCGCGCGGCGTCCAGTCGCGCCCCCCCCGCGTCGCCGTTACGTCGTCCCGTTCACGACGCGTCGAGTCCCGCGACGTGTCGTACGACCCGCCCGTTAGCCGGTCGCCGTCGTACGTCGTCCGACCGCGCGCGCGTCCGTACGCCCCGCCGTCGCGCACGCCGTCCGCCGCAAACGCGGCCCCGTGCCCGTCCCGGTCGCGAGCGGCGCCGCAACGTCCCCCTCGTTGTAACCGACCCCACTAGTCTCGCCGGTCCCGTGTAACGCGTCCCCGCGCCGTCCCGTACCCGAGCGTCGCGCCGCGCCCAGCGTACCCGCGCGCGTCCGCCACATCGTAAACCCGCGTAGCAGCGACGCGTGCGCCCCCGCCCGCGCGTGCGTACGCGCGTGTTCCGCCGTCGGCCCCGCGCGTCGTCGTTGCGTTCCACCCGCCGTTCGTCGGCCTGCGCCGACCCACCCCCGTCGCGCCTCCGTCGTTTCGTCCCGCGCGTCGCGCCCGTCGCTCCCTCCCCCCGCCTCCCCCGCGCCGCGCGCGTCCCGTCGTCCGCCGCCCCGCCGGTCCCCCCGCCGCCGCGTCCCGTGCCCCGTCCCGCGGTTCGTTCCGCCCGTTCCCCCCACGTCCGCACGCCGACGTCCCGTCGGCGCCGACCCCGCTCCGCCGTAGTCCCCCCCACGTCCGTCCGCCCGCCGCGGCTCCTCCCGCGTCCCGCCCGTCGTCGACGCGCCGCCCGGTCACGCCCCTCTAAGACGCGTTTCCCCCGGTACCCGGCACGCAGCGTCCGCGCGGCGCAGGAGCCGCGTCCTGCCCAGCCGTCCGTTACCGCGTCGCCGCGCGTCGTTTCGGCCCCCAGCCGTGCGCCGTATCCCCCGGCGTACGTCCCGCCACCGTACCGCGTCCCGCACCGCGCCGTCGCCCCCCTCGCCGGTCGGCCGCCGATTGTTCCGTGCCGTTCCCGACCCGTGCGTACGACCCCTCGACCGTCGACGAGGCGCCTCCCGCCGTGCCCCGCGTACGCCCGTCCGTCCCCCCCCCCGTACGCGTACCCCGCCGTTCCTCGCCTCGCGCCCACGCCGTACGCGTAGCCCCCCGAGCGCGCGCGCGTTAGTTCGCTAAAAATACCGAGACGTCCCCCGTCCGTCGCCGCGCGGCCCACCCACGGCGTTCGTCCCGCGTCACGTTATGCCCTCCTCCCCGTCGCCGCCACCGCGCCGTCGTCCCCGTCGTAATCGCCCCCGTCCCCTCCCCGTCGCCAGCGCGCGTCTCGCCACCGTTAAAACGCCCGTTACGGTCGTCGTCCGCGCCGCCGAGCAGTACCCGCGCCGCCGTCGCGCCGGGCTCCGCGTCGCGCGCTCGCGCGCGACGCGGTCGTCGCGTCGTCGCGCCGCGTTCGTCGCGCCGCGCGCGCGACGCGCGCCTGCGTCGCCGTCGTCGTCGCGCGGCGTTCCGCGCGCGGTTCGCGCGCGCGCCCGTCGCGCGCGGCGCGTCGCGCGTCGCGCGTCGTCGTCGTCGCGGCGCCGTCGTCGGCGCGCGTCGCGGCGCGCGGCGTCGGCTCGCGTCGCGCGTCCGCCGCGGCGCGCGGCGTCGCGCGCGCCGCCGCGTCGCGTGCCGGGCGCGCGCGCGCGTCGCGGCGCGTCGCGCGTCGTCGCGCGCGTGCGTCGCGGCCGCGCGCGCGTCGGCGCCCGCGTCGTTCGCGTCGCAGCGGCGGCGCGTCCGCGCGTCGCGTCCGCGGCGGTCGCGTTCGCGTCCGGCCGTCGCGCGGCGCGTCGGGTCGCGCGCGTCGCGTCGCGTCGCGCGCGCGTCCGCGCGCGCGTCGTCGCGTCGCTGTTCGCGCGGCGTCGTCGCGGCGCGCGGCGCGCGTCGCGCCGCGCGTCCCGCGCGTCGGCCCGTCGCGGCGCCGCTCGCGCCGTCGGCCGTCGTCGGCGGTCCGTCGTCGGCGCGGCGCGACCGCGGCCGTCGCGCGTCGCTCTCGCGCGCCGCGTCGCGCGCCGCGTCGCGCCGTGTTCGCGGTCGGCCGCGGTCGCGCGCGCGCGCGTCGGGTCGTGGCGCGCCGTCGCGCGCGCGCGCGGCGTCGCGCGCGCGTCGTCGCGCTCTCGGCGCGCGAGTCGCGTCCGGTCGGCCGCGCCCGTCGTCGCGCGGCGCCGCGTCGCGGCGCGTCGCTCGCGTCCGGCGCGCCGCCGACGGTCGCGCGCCGCGGCGCGCTTCGTCGGCGCGCGTCGCCGTCGCGGCGTCCGCCGTCCCGCGTCGCGCGTCGCCGTACGCGCGCCGTACGTCGCGTCGCGCGCGTCGTATCGTACGCCGCGCGCGCGTCGCCGCCGTACTCGCGTTCGTTCGCGTACGTCGTCGTCGCCGCGTAGCCGCGCTCCGCGCGTCGCCGCGTTTCGCGCGCGTTCGCCCGCGCGTGTCCCGTCGCGCCGTTACTTGCGCCGCATCAGCGCGCCGTCCGCGCGTCGCGCGTTCGTGCGCGTCTCGCGTCGCCCGCGCGTCGCGCGCCGTTCGACGCGCAGCGCCGCGCCGTGCGTCGCGCGTCGCGCGCCGCGCCGCCTTTCCGTCGTCGCGTACCGCGCGCCCGCGCTCGCCATCCCGTCGGCGCCGTCGTATACGTCGCGCGACGCACGCGTCGCGCGCCGCCGCGCGCGCGTCGCGCGCGAGGGCCGTGCGCCGCGCGCGTCGCCGCGCGCTCGCCGCGCCCGTCCCGCGCCGCGTTCGCGCGTCGTCGTACGACGCCGCCGTCGCCGTCGCGTCTCCGCGCCGCGCGCGTACCGTCGCGCGTCGTCGTGCGTTCCGTCGCAGCGTCGTACGACCGCGTGCGCCCAGTCGCCCCACCCCCCCCCCCCGCGTACGGTCGCGTTTCGTTCGTGGGTTTCGCGCACCGCCCGTCGTCGTCGTCGTCTCGTGTCGCCGTGCCGTCCCGCCGTACGCGCGTATCTGACTCGAGTCTCCGTTCGCGACGCGTGGCCGTCGTCGTAGTACGATCCGCGTCGTCCGCGCGCGGCGCGCGGCGCGCGACCGACCGCGCGCGCGTCGCGCGCGTCGCCCGCTCTCGTACCGTGTCGACGGCGTCGCGCCCGCCCGCCGGCGCGGCCGACGCCGGATTGCGAGCCGTACGTATCGTGCGTCCGCGGTCGTCGTAACCGTACGTCAGAGCTCGTACCGCGCCCGCTCGTTCCGCGCGCGGCCGCGTCCGCGTCCGTCGAGCCGTGCGCCCGCGCGCCCGCGCGTCGTCGCCGCCGCGCGCGCGTCGCGCGTGCTCCGTACGCGCGTCGCGCGTCCCCGTGCCGTCCGACGCGTTCGTCCGGCGCGCGACGAGCGCGCGCCGCTACCGCGACGTAAACGTCGCGCGCGCGCCCGTGAGACGCGCGCGACGTACGCGCGCCGGCCCGAGTTCGGTAGCGCGCCCGCCCCACGCGGCCCGACCGCGTACTGCGGTCGCGCGCGCGCGTCCGCCGCGTCGTCGACGCCGGCCCGCCGCGCGTCCGTCGTGCAGCCGCGGTCGCGTAACCGTTCCGCGCGATCGCGTCGCGTCGTCCCCCCCCGTCCGTCGTTCGGTGCCGCGCGCGTTCGCGCCGCCGACGCGCGGCCGCCGTCGCTCGCAGTAGCGCGTACCGCCGGACTCGCGCGTGCCGCACGCCGCGCCGTCCGTTCGCGTCGTACGCCCGAGTTCGCCGCGTCGCGCGGCGCGCGCAGCGACCCCCCGTACGCGCGCGCCGCGTCCGTCGCGCGCCCGTTCAGTCTCGAGCCCCGTAGTTCGTCTCAACGCCGACGTGCGTTCTGCGTCCGTGCGCGCCGTCCGCGCGCGCCGCCCGCCTCGCGCGCGTCGACCGCGCCGACGTCCCGTCCGCGCGCGCGCCCCGCCCCGTCGCGCACACTCGGGGGATGACGCCGCCGTCGTTCGCGCCCGCGCTGCGTGCCGCCAGGCGCGCCGAGGTGCGTCCCGTCGACGCTCGGCCCCGGTCGTCGCGCGACGGCGCGTCCCCGGCGCGCCGCGCGTCGTCGAGCCCCGTCGCGCGCGCCGCGACGCGCCGTACGTAACGTACGCGCGCGCGTCGTCGTCGCCCGAGTTCGCCGTTCGCGCGCGTCGTCGCGCGTCGCCGCCGTTCGTCCGACCGGCGCAGCGCGAGTATCTCCGCCGGTCGACCGTTCGCGTCTGCCGTCCGCCCGGTCCGCGCGTCGTACGTAACGCGCAGCGAGCGTAACGCAGCGTAGCGTCGTACGCGCGACGCGTCGACGGCCGAGCGCGCCGCGCTCGCCGCGCGCCGTCGCCCGTGCGTCGCGTACGTCCCGTACCCGTCGTAAGCCGCGTCGTCGTCGCCCGCGCGTCGGTCGCGGGCGTCGTCGCGCGTCGGTCGTCCACCGTCGGCGACGTACGGCGCTCGTCCGACGACGTCGGTCGTCGGCCGGTTCGTCGCGTCGCGTCGGTCGTACGATCGCGCGTCGTTCGCGACGGTCGCGTCGTCGCGGTCGGCCCGCACGCGTCGCGTCGTTCGTCGCGTCGACGTCGTTCCGCGTTCGTCGCGTACCGCGCCCGACGACCGCGCGACGACGCGACGCGTCGCGTCGCTTACGCCGTCGTAACGGCGTCGTCCGCGTCCGCGACTGTCGCCGCGCCGCGTGTCGTTACCTCAGTACGCGGCCCCGCCGCCACGTTCGCGCCGCCGCGCGCGACGCGCGCGCGCAGCGGTCGGACGCGTCGTCGTCCGCGCGTCGCGTGCCCCCGGTCCGCGCCGCGCGTCGCGTCGTCGCCGTCGCCGCGTACGCGCCGACGCCGTCGCCGTCGTCCGCCGGCTCGCGTCGCTGTCGTCGTCGCGCCGCGTTGCGTCGTGCGTCGGCGTCGCCGCCGTCGCGTTTAGTACGCGCGCGCGCGGTCCGCGTCGCGTCGACGCGTGTTAGCATTCCGTTCGTCGCCTCGCGTCGCGCGCCGTCCGCCGTAGCCGTCCGCGCGCGCGCGTCCGCGTTACCGCGCGCGCGCGCGTCGCGCTCGCGCGTACGTGAGCGCGCGCGCGCGCGCCGCCGTCCCGCGTCGTCGTATCGCGTCGTTCGCGTTTCGTACCGCGTCGCCGCCCGCGCGATGCGCGCCGTACGCGGCGCGCGAGCGTAGCGTCGCGTCGCGCGTCCCGCCGAGTCCGCGGCTCCCGTACGTCGTCGTCGTCGCCGCCGTACGCGTCGCCGCCGTCCGTCGCGCGTCGCCGTATACGCGTCGCGCGTCCGGTCGCGCGCAGCCGCGACGAGCGTACGCGCGTCGTCCGCGCGCCGCCGCGCGCGCGTACGCGCTCGTCCGTCGTCGCCGCGACGCGTCCCGCAGACGGCGACGCGATCGTCGTACGCGGTCGCCCTCCGCGCGCGGCGGCGCGCGTCGACGCGTCCGCCGCGCGCCACGCGTACGCGTCACCCGTCTCCGCGCCGTCGCGCGCGCCCGTCGCGCCCGCCGCCGTCGTCGTTCGTCTGTCTACCGTACACCGCCGGTCGCGTTCGCCGTCGCGTCCCCCGTCCGCTGCGGCGCGCCGCCGCGGCCGCGCATCGCCCCGTCGTCGTGCGCGCAGTCGTCCGTCACGTCCCCGCGCACGTTACGTGTCGAGGCGTCGTCGCGCGCGTCACGCGCGTCGCGAGCGCGCGCCCCGCGTTAGCGCCGTCCGTCGCGTCGTGCGCGTCGCGTCACGTGACGTCACCGTACCGTCCGCGTCGCGTCGTCGCGCTCGCGTCCGCCGCCGCGAGCGCGCGGTCCGTCCGTCGCGTACGCGCCGTCGCGTCGTCCGCGAGGCGCGTTACGTCCGTAGCGTCCGGCGCGTCGCACCCGCGCCGCGCTTCGCGTCGTCCTCCGATCCCCCGCGTCGCGAGTCTCCCCGTCGTCGCACCGACCGTCGGCGCCGCGTACTACGTCGGTCCGACTAGTTCGTCGCGTCGACGTCGCGCGCCGCGCGCGCGGGCGCGCGCCCGCCCGTCCGTCCCGTGCCGACCGCGCGGTCGCCCGTCGTCCCGCACGGCGTCGCGCGCCGCGCGCGTGCGACCGGCGTACGCGGCGTCCGTCGTCGTCGCGGTCGTCGAGTACTCCGCCCGCCGCCGTTAAGTCGCTACGCGCGTCGGACCGCGAGTACGCAGTCGTCGACGTCTCCCCCGTCGGCGCGCGTCCCTTCGCGTCGCGGCGCGTTCGGCGTCGGCCGCCGCGCGCCAGCGCGCGAGCGTCGTAGCGCGACCCGTCGCGTCCCGCGGTCGCGATACGTCGCGCGCGCCGTCGCGTCGTCGTCCCGCGCGCCCCGCCGTCGCGTTTACTTCGCGCACGACGTCGCGCGCGCGCGTTGTTCGCACGTCGTTCTCGACGCGGCGTACGCGTCGCGACCGCGTGTGCGCCGACGTCGCGCCCGCGTCGCCCGCGTCGCGCGAGGTACCCGTCCGCGTCCCGACGCGCGCGCGCGCGCCAGTCTTCCGCGCCACGCGTACGTCCGTCGGTCGTCCGCTCGCGCGTCGCGTACGCGTCCGTCGCTACGTACGTACCCGCGTCCGCGTACGTCGCCGCCGTCGCGCGCGCGCGAGCGTCGTCGTACGTCGTGGCGCCGCGCCGCACCCCAAACCCGTCGCCGCGCGACGTCGGTACGTCGTGCGTCCGCTCGTCGTCGCCCGCGCGCGTAGCCGCCCCGTCGCGCGCGCGCGACGCGTCCGGCAGCGCGCGCGCCGACGCGACGTTCGCGCCCGTGTGTAGCCGTACGCGAAGCCGCGCGCGCGCCGCGCCCGTCCGCGCGTCACGCCGACAGACGTCGCCGCCCGTAACCCGTGGCGGCGCTGTCGTCGCGTCCGTTTTTTCGCGTCCGCGCGCCGTCGTCGCGCGTCGCGCCGCGGCGGCGCGCGTCCCGCCTCGGCGTCGTCCCGCGTTTCGGCGCGCCCGGCGTCGAGCTCGCCGTCGCGCGACCAAGCCGCGTCGCGTCCGAGCCCGCGCGTCCGCGCGTACGCCGACGCGACCGTAGCTCGTCGTCCGCGACGCCGTACGCCGCGCAACGGTCGCTCGCGCGTCCGTCGCCCGTAACGCGCGCCGTCGCGCCGCCGCGTCCGGCGCCGTTCCCGCGCGCGCGTCCCGCCCGCGACGCGCCGCGTCGCGTCGCGCCGCGCGCGCGCGCGACCGCGCCGGACGTAGCGCGCGGTCTCGTCCGACCCCGTCGCGCGCGGTCCGCGCGCCCCGCCCTCGCGAACGCTCGGCTCGCCGCGTCGTAAGTTCCAACCGTTCGCGGCGTCGGCGTCCCGTCCGTTCGGACGTCCGCGCGTCGCCGTCGTCGCGCGTCGCCGTCGCGATCGTTACGCGCGCGTATACGTCGCCCGCTCCCGCGTCGCACGCGTTCGCGTCCCGACGTCGACCGTCGCCGCGCGCCGCCGACGCGTCGCGGGCGTCGCGTCGTCCGCGCGCCGTCCGCGCGTCCGGCGGCGTCGTTCGTCGGACGCGTCGAAGCGTCCGCGCGTAAAGACGCGTACGTCGCGTCGACGCGTCGGCCCCGAGCCGTCGTCCAGAGTAAGCGCGCCGTCCGTCCGTACGCGCGCGTCTCGAGTCGTCGTAGCGTCCCGGCGTCGCTCGCGTGCGCCTCGTCGGCGTCCGGTCGTCGCTTCCGTCCGCCCGTCGCTAGTCGTCGCGTCCGGCGTCGTCGCCGCGCCGCTCACGACGCGCCGCGGTCGCGCCGGCGCACGCGTCGCGTCGCGGCTCGCGCGTCGTCGTCGCGATCGCGTTCGCGAACCGCGTACGTCGTCGCGTCCCGCCGCTCGCGTCCGCGCTCGCGCGCGTCGTCGCGCGCGACGCTCGTCGCGCGCGCCCGCCGCGCGCCGGCGCGCGCGGTCGTGCCGTCCCGCCCGTTCGTCCGTCCCACCCGTCCGTCGTTACGTCGCCGTCGCGCGCGGCGCCGCCCGTCGCGTCGCGGCCCGCCCCGCGCGCACCCGCCCGCCGCGCGTCGTTCGCGCGTTCACCGTCGCGCGCGTCGTCGCCCCCCCCCGCGTCGGGTCGCGCGCGTCGTGCGCGTAGTCGCCGCGCCCGCCCGTCGTCTCGCGTCCCCGACGCGCGTCGACGTACCGTAGCGACGCGTCGCGCGCGTCGCGCGCACGTCCGCGCGCGCGCGTACCGCGCGAGCGCCGGCCGACGGCGTCCGTACGCTCGGCGCGCGCCGCGCCGGCGTCGCGCTCGCGGTATCGCGCGCGCCGCGCGTCGGCGGACCGCTCGTCGCGGCGTACGCGGCGCGTCGCCGTGCCCGTAGTCTCGCCAGTACGCGCGCGTCGCGCCCGTCGCGCGCGTTCGTCTCGCCGACACCCGCGTTCCGTAGTCCGCGCGCGTCGCGCCGTCGCCGTCGTCGTCGCGGCGCGCGCGTCGCGCGCCCCGTCGCCGGACGCGACGCGCCCGTAACGTGCGCGTCGCCGACTCCGCGCGACGCGTACGGCGTCGTCGCCGAGCGCAGCGTCGCAGTCCAGTCGGCCTCACGTCGCCGTCGCGTCGCGCCGGTCGTTACACAGCGCGCGGTCGCCAGACGTCGACGCCCGCGCCTCGTCGTCCTTTCGCGGTTCGCGTCGTCGCGTCCGCGCGCCAGTCGTGCGTACGTACGCGGCGCGCGTCCGGCTTCGTTGACGTCCGCCGCGCGCGTCGGTCGCGCGCGCGTCGGCCGTCCCGTCGTCGTCGCGTCGCGGGCGTACGCGCGCCCGCGTCGTCGCGCGGTCCGCGTCGTCGCGCCGTCAGTCGCGCGCTTCCGTCGCGACGAGCCCGGCCGCCCTCGCGCGCGTCCCGTCCGGTAACGCGTCGTCGCCACAAGACCACCGCAACCACGCCGCGCGTCCGCTGGTACGCGCGCGTCGGCTCGTACGCCCGTACGCGTCCGGGGCACGGACGCGCCGCGCCGCCGTTCGCGCGTCGTCTCGCGCCGCGCGCCGACGTCGTCGCGTACGCCCCGCGTCGTACCCGCGCCGCGTCCGCCGCGCGGCGCGTCGTTCGCGCCGTCGCGTCGTCGCGTCGCCGTCGTACGCGCCGGCCGTCCGCCGGCGCGCGCGCGCCCCGGTAACGTTCGTCCGTCGTCGCGCCGCCGCGTCGCGCCGCGCGAGACGTCGCGTCGCGCGTCGCGTCGCGTTACAGGCGTCGCCGCGTACGTCGGTCGCATAGCCGTCGAGCGCGCCCGCCGAAGCGCGCCGTCGAGTCGTCGTCGCACCGCCGCCGCGTCGTCCGCGCTCGAACCTCGTCGTCCGTCGCGCGTCGCCCGTCGGCGTACGCCCGAACCACGCGTCGTACGCCCCGCGTCGTCCCCGCGCGCGTCCCGCGTACGCCCGTTCGTCGCGCCCGTCGCGCGCCGCGTCGCCGCCGTCCGCGTACGCCGCTCCCGCCGTCGCTCCCCGCGCCCGCGTCGCGTACCGCGTCCGTCGTCCCCGTGCCGCGTCGTTCGCGTCCCGCCGTCGTCACGTACCGGCCGTTTCCCGCGTCCGCGTCGCGTTAGCCGCGCCCGCGTCCGCCCGCCGCGTCAGCCCGCGCGCGCCACCCGTCCCGCCGTCGCGCGTCGCCGCCCGCGCGCCCCCGTCGCGTCCCCGCCCGTTCCGCGCCAACACGACCGCGCGCCGCCGTCGTCCCACGCCCGTTCCGTCGTCCGCGCCGCGCCGCGCGGCCGTCCGTTCGTACCGGCCCCTCCGACAGTCCGCGCGCGTGCCGCGCCGCGCGTCCGCGCCGCGTTCGCCTTCGTCCGACTCGCGTCGTTCCCCGCGCCCGCGACCCCTCGCTCGCCGTACGCGTCGACGCCGTCGTACGTCGTCGTCGCCTCGCCGTCCCCCGCGCGTACGTCGTCGCGTGCCGTCCCCGTCGGCTTTCCCTCGCCCGTCCCGTCGCGCGTGGGCCGCCGCGCGCCGTCGTCCCGCGTCGTCCGTCGTCGCGCGCTATCCGTCCGCGCCACCCGCCGTACGCCGCCCGACGCGCGTCCCCGTAACCGACTCCGCGTACCGTTCGCGCGTCGTCCCGCGCGTCCCCCCGCGTACGCGCCGCCACGTTACCCCCGGCCCACCCCTTCGTCCCGTCCCCCGCGCGCCGCGCCGGCCCCCCCGGCCCCCCGCGTGTAGCCCCCCGGTCCCCGAAACCCCCCCCCCCGTCCCCGCCCCCGCGCCGCCCC
>JAIWJD010000112.1:7161-22292 GCA_022818045.1 Neotoxoptera formosana | reverse complement strand
GTTTAAAAGGGTTAAAAACCCTTAAATAAATAGTTTAAAGCAAAAAATTAAAACCCCCCAAAAAAAAACCTTAAATAAAAGGGGCATTTTATAATGGTTTTTAAAATATTTTAAAATTTTTTCCCAAATAAAAAATTAAGACTTGAAAAGTGAATTAATATTATAAATAAATATGATTTTACAAGCAAAAATTAAACAAAACCCCCAACCGAAACCCCTTTAAATTCAAAAGTCAATGTTCAGGGGTGATATGTGTTTCACTCAATACTTAAATTTAAGACTTGAAACAAGTAAAGTTATAATGCCCATAAATAAACATGATTTTTAGAAGCTAGATCTGAACAAAACCCCCAACTAAAACCCCTTTAAATTCAAAAGTCAATGTTCAAGGGTGATATGTGTTTCACTCAATACCTTAATCTAAGACTTTTAACAAGTGAAGTTATAATAGCTATGAATAAATATGGTTTTTAAAAGCAATAATAAAACAAAACCCCCAACCAAAACCCCTTTCAATTCAAAATCAGTGTTCAGGGGTGATATGTGTTTCAATCAATACTTAAATCTAAGACTTGAAACAAGTAAAGTTATAATGCCCATAAATAAACATGATTTGTAGAAGCTAGAACTGAACAAAACCCCTAACTAAAACCCCTTAAATTTAATGGTCAATTTTCAGGGGTGATATGTGTTTCACTCAATACTTAAATCTAAGACTTGAAACAAGTGAAGTTATAATAGCTATAAATAAATATGATTTTACAAGCAAAAATTAAACAAAACCCCCAACCAAAACCCCTTAAATTTAAAAGTCAATTTTCAGGGGTGATATGTGTTTCACTCAATACTTAAATCTAAGACTTTTAACAAGTGAAGTTATAATAGCAATGAATAAATATGGTTTTTAGAAGCAATAATAAAACAAAACCCCCAACCAAAACCCCTTTAATTTTAAAATTCAATGTTCAGGGGTGATATGTGTTTTACTCAAAACCTTAATCTAAGACTTTAAACAAGTGAAGTTATTATATTCATAAATAAATATGATTTTACAAGAAAAAATTAAACAAAACGCCCAACCAAAACCTCTTTAATTTAAAAATCAATTTCCAAGTTTGAAATATGTTCCACTCAATATTAAAATCTAAAAATTGAAACAAGTGAAGTTATTATCCCCAAAATTTAAAAATTAGGATTTGTAGAAGTTTTAAAACCCTGAAAAAAAACCCCCCAACCCAAAACCCCCCTTTAATTTTTAAAAGGAAAAATTTTCAGGGGTTTTTGTGTTTCCAATACTTAAATCTAAGATTTTTAAACAAGTGAAGTTATATAGATAAAAAAATTTTGGGTTTTTAAAGCAAAAATTGAACAAAACCCCAAAACCAAAAAAACCCTTTTTTTTTAAAAATAAAAATTTTAAAGGGGGTTAATAGGGTTCACTAAAAATTAAAAAATAAAAAATTTGAAAAAATTGAATTTTTTATGCCATAATTAAATTTTTTTTTTAAAAAGAAAAAATTAAACAAAACCCCCAACCCAAAAAACCCCTTTAATTTTTAAAAGTTTTTTTTTTAAAGGGGGAAAAGTTTTTATCAAAAAAATTAATTAAGATTTTTAAAAAAATTAAAGTTAAAACCCAAATAATTTTAAAAATGGTTTTTTAAGCAGAACTAAAAAAAACCCCCCAACCAAAACCCCCAAAAAATTTAAAAATTAAATTTTCGGGGGTTATAGTTTTTAAAATCATTCCCAAAAATTTCAAAGGGATTTGGAAACAAGTGGGTTTTTAATCCCCAAAAAATTAAATAGGGAATTTTTAAAGCAAAATTTGAACAAAACCCCAACCCAAAACCCCTTTTAAAATTTAAAAAATTCCAATTTTTAAGGGGTTTAATTTTTTTATTTCAAAATTAAAAATCTAAAATTTAAACCAATTAAAGTTATTATTTCCAAAAATTTAAATATAAATTTTCCAAGAAAAAAAATTAAAAAAACCCCCCCCCCAAACCCTTTTTTAAAATTCCCCAAAATTTAAATTTTAATTTTGATATGTTTTTAAAATAAAAATTAAAAATTCTGGGGCTTAAAAAACAATTTAAAGTTTTTAATCCCCAAAAATTAAATATGTTTTAAGAAAAATAAAAAAAACCCCAACCAAACCCCCCTTTTAAAATTTTAAAAAGGTTTCAATTTCAGGGGTGATATTTTTTTTCACTCAATTTTTAAATTAAGGCTTGAAAAAAAGGGGTGTATTTTTAAAATTAGCCATAAAAAAATATGTTTTTTTAAAAAATAAAAAAAAAAACCCCCAAACCCCAAAACCCCCTTTAAATTTAAAATTAATTTTCAGGGGTGTTATGTGTTTTATAAATTTACTTAAAATTAAATTGAAACAAGTGAAGTTATAATACCATAAAAAAAATAGGTTTTTTACAAGAAAAAATTAAACAAAACCCCCAACCCAAAAAACCCCTTTTTTTAAAAAATTAAATTTTTTAAAAGGGTTGAAATTGTTTACTAAATATTAAAAATCTAAAATTTTAAAAAATTAAAAGTTTTTATGCATAAAAAAATTTTTTTTAGAAAAAAAAAGAAAAAAAAAACCCCAACCCAAAAACCCTTTTTAAATTTAAAAAGTTTTTTTAAAAAGGGGTTTGATATGTGGTTCACTCAAAACTTAAATCTGAGGCTTGAAACAAGTGTAGTTATAATAGCCATAAATAAATATGATTTTACAAGCAAAAATTAAACAAAACCCCCATCCAAAACCTCTTAAATTTAGAGGTCAATTTTTCCCGGGGGTTTGATATTTTGTTTCAAAAAATTACTTAAATCAAAGGGTTTTGAAACAATTTGTATTTAATTTTTTAAGATAAAAAAATTGATTTTACAACCCAAAAATTAAACAAAACCCCCCCAACAAAAAAACCCCCTTAAATTTAAAAGAAAATTTTTTTGGGGGGTGTTTTGTTTTTCACTCAATTTTTTAAATCTAAGACTTTTAAAAATTGAAGTTATAATAGAATGATAAATAGGGTTTTTTTAAAAAGCAATAATAAAAAAAAACCCCCAAAAAACCCCCTTTCATTTCAAAAAATTCTTTTGTTCGGGGGGTGATATGTGTTTCATTCAATACAAAATCTAAAAATTGGGAAAAAAAGTGAGTTATAATAGCCAAAAATTAAATATGTTTTTTTACAAGCAAAAATTAAAACAAAACCCCCAACCAAAACCTTTTTAAATTTTTAAAACCCCAATTTCCAAAGTTAAAATTTAGGGCCCAAATCAATTTTAAAAAAAAAAAAATTTTGAAACAATTAAAGTTATTATGCCCCAAAATTTTAATAGGGAATTCCTAACCCAAAAAATTAAAAAAAAACCCCCAACCCAAAAACCCTTTAAATTAAAAAAAAATTTTTATAAAGTTTTATTTTATACAAAAAATTAATCTGGGGCTTGAAAAAAATGAAGTTTTAAATAAAATTTAAAAAAATTTGATTTTAAAGCAAAAATAAAAAAAACCCCATCCAAAATCCCCTTTTTTTAAAGGGTAATTTTTCCCAAGGGGTGTAGTGTTTCACTCAATACTTAAATCTAAGGTTTTTGAAAAAGTTTTAGTTATAATGGGCCATAAATAAATATGATTTTACAAGAAAAATTAAACAAAACCCCCACCCAAAACCTCAAAATTTTAAAAGGAAAAAATTTTCAGGGGTGATATGTGTTTCACTCAATATTTAAAATCTAAGGTTGGGAAAAAGTGTAGTTATAAAGCATAAATAAATATGTTTTTTAAAAGAAAAAATTTAAAAAAAAACCCCCCCCCCATCCAAAAACCCCCTTTAATTTAAAAAAAATTTTCAGGGGTGTTTTGTGTTTCTTTCAATACTTAAATCAAAGGGTTTTAAAACCCAAGTGAGTTTAATACCAAAAAATAAATATGATTTTACAAGAAAAAAATTAAAAAAAAACCCCCACCAAACCCCCCTTTTAAATTTAAAAAAAAATTTTTAAAGGGGTGTTTATTTTTAAAAATAAAAATATAAATCTAAGTTTGAAAAAAAGTGAGTTTTTAATACCAATAAAAAAAATGATTTTTAAAGCAAACTTAAAAAAAACCCCCCAAACCAAAAACCCTTAATTTTAAAAAGGTAATTTTTTTCAGGGGGATATGTGTTTCACGCAATATTAAAAAAAAGATTTTTAAAACAAGTAAAGTTTTTAATTTTCCAAAATTTAAAATTTTTTTTAAAGCAAAAATGAAAAAAACCCCCAAAAAAAAACCCTTTTTAAAAATTAAAAAAAAAATTTCAATTTTATATGGGGTTTACTAAAAAATTTAAAAATTTAAGTTTTTTAAAAAAGGGGAAGTTATAATACCCAATAAATAAATATGTTTTTAAAGAAAAAATTTAAAAAAAAACCCCCCAAAACCAAAAACCCCCTTTTTAAATTAAAAGTCAATTTTAAGGGGTGATGGTTGTTTTTCTCAAATTTATTATAAATTTTGTTGAAACAAGTGTTTTTTTAAAATCCCCATAATTAAATATGATTTTAAAGCTAAATTAAAAAACCCCCAAACCAAAAAACCCCTTAAATTTTAAAAATTTAATTTAAAAAAGGGGGGTTTTATGTGTTTCACTCAAAAATTAAATCTAAGATTTGGGAAACAAGTAAGTTTTTAATCCCCATTTTTTAATTGTTTTTAAAAAAAAAAATTAAACCCAAAACCCCAAAACCAAAAAACCCTTTTTTTTTTTAAAAAAATAAATTAAAAAAAGGGGGTTAAAAATGGTTCCATCAATTTTTAAAATCTAAAAATTGAAAAAAATTAAATTTTTATTTTTGTCCAAAATTAAAAATATGAAATTAAAGAAAAAAATTGAAAAAACCCCCCAAACCCAAAAACCTTTTAAAATTAAAAAGAAATTATCAAGTTTGTTATGTGGTTCACTCAAACTTAAATCTGGGGCAAAAAACCCAATTAAAATTTATAATAAAAAATAAATATGATTTTAAAAAGAAAAAAAAATTAAAAATCCCCCAAATCCAAAAACCCAAAAATTTTAAAAAGGAAAATTTTCCCCAGGGGTGATTTGTGTTTCACTAAATATTTAAAATTCAAAGGGTTTTTAAAAAATTAAAAGAAAAATTTTCCAAAGAAAAATAGGGTTTTTAAAACCCAAAATTTTAAACCCAAACCCAAAAACCCAAAAACCCCCTTTTTTTCAATTTAAATTTTTTAAATGTTCAGGGGTGATATGTGTTTAAATTCAATAAATTAAAATCTAAGACTTGAAACAAGG
The DNA here is from genome assembly GCA_022818045.1 of Neotoxoptera formosana. Taxonomy (NCBI): domain Eukaryota; kingdom Metazoa; phylum Arthropoda; class Insecta; order Hemiptera; family Aphididae; genus Neotoxoptera; species Neotoxoptera formosana. Next base: position 16,986 of record JAIWJD010000112.1, on the reverse strand, counting down.
AAGTTTTTAATGAATAAATTTAAATTTATAAATTTTTTAAAGCAAAAATTGAACAAACCCCAAAAAAAACCCTTTAAAATTTAAAAACCCAATTTTTCCGGGGTTAAATTTTTTTACTAAATATTAAAAATTTCAAAAAATTGAAACAAATGAAGTTTTTAATGCCCATAATTAAATATGAATTTTAAGCAAAAAAATTAAAAAAAACCCCCCAACCCAAAAAATTTTTTTAAATTTAAAAGTAAATTTTTTAAAGGGGGGTTTATGTTTTTATCAAAATTAATTTTAAGATTTTAAAAAGTGAAGTTATTATTTTCATAAAAAAATGATTTTAAAGAAAAATTAAACAAAACCCCAATAAAAAAACCCCCTTTTTTAAAAAGGTAAATTTTTTGGGGGTTTAATGTTTTTTAATCAAAAAAAATTTCAGTTTGGGAAACCCGGGTAAAGTTTTTAATCCCCACCATAATTTTTTAAATATAAATTTTTAGCAAAATTGAAAAAAAAACCCCCAAACCCAAAACCCTTTTTAAAAAATTAAAAAATTTGTAAATTTTAAAAAGGGGGGAAAAGTTTTTTACTAAAAACCCCTTTAAAATTAAAGGGTTTTTTAAAAAGTGAAGTTATTTTTTCCAAAATTTTAAATATGTTTTTTACAAGCAAAAAAAAAAAAAAACCCCCAAACCAAAAAACCCCCTTTTAAATTTTAAAAAGGGTCAATTTTCGGGGTGATTTTTTGAAACTCAAAATTAAATCTGGGCTTGAAAAAATTTTGGTTATTTGCCAAAAAATTAAAATGGATTTTTAAAAGGGAATAAAAAAAAAAACCCCCAAAAACCAAAACCCCTTTTAATTTAAAATTTAAATTTTAGGGGTGATTTTGTTTTTAAACTAAATTACTTAAATCAAAGGGCTTGAAACAAGTGATTTAAAATTTAAAAACCAAAAATAAATATGATTTTACAAGAAAAATTAAACAAAACCCCCCAAACCAAAAACCCCAAAAATTTTAAAAATTTAATTTTTAAGGGGTGATATTTTAAAAATAAAAATATTAAAATTTTGACTTAAACAATTGAAGTTTTGATTTTTAATTTAAAATTTGGTTTTTAAGAAGCTTAATAAAAAAAAAAACCCCCAACCAAAACCCCTTTTTTTTAAAATTAAATGTTCAGGGGTGAAATTTGTGTTTAATTAAAATCCAAAAATTAAGGTTTTTGAAACAAGTGAAGTTATAATGCCCAAATTAAAATGATTTTTAAAGCAAATTTTTAAAAAAAAAACCCCCCAAACCCAAAACCCCCCTTTAAATTTTAAATTTCAATTTAAAAATTTTGATTGGTTTTTTCCACTAAATATTTAAAAATCTTTTAAAATTTGAAGTTTTTAATGCCCTTAAAAAAAAATTAAAATATAAATTCCTAAGAAAAAAATTGAAAAAAAACCCCCAAAAAACTAAAACCCTTAAAATTTCAAAAGTAAATTTATAAATTTTGATATGGGGTTTTACTCAAAATTTTAAAACCCTAGGCTTGAAACAAGTGTATTTTTAATTTACCCATAAAAAAAAATATGTTTTTTAAAGCAAAAATTAAAAAAAAACCCCCCCCCAAAAAAACCCAAAAATTTTAAAAGGAAAAAATTTTAAGGGGTGATTTGTTTTCAAAAAATATTAAATTTCAACTTGAAAAAAAGTGAATTTAAAATTTTCCATAATTAAAATTATGATTTTAAAGCAAAATTTTTAAAAAACCCCCCAAAAAAAACCCCTTTAAATTTAAAATTTAATTTTTTCAGGGGTGATATGTGTTTACTAAACCCCCTTAAAATCAAAGGGCTTGAAACAAAAAAAAGTTATTTTTGCCCAAAATTTTAAAAATATAAATTTTAAACAAAAATTGAACAAAACCCCAACCAAAAACCCTTTTAAATTTTAAAAAGGTCAATTTTTGGGGTAAAATTTTGTTTTTAAATCAATAAAAATTAAAAAAAATTTGGGAAAAAAGTGAAGTTTTATTATAAAAAAATATTTTTTTAAAGAAAAAAAATTAAAAAAAACCCCCCAAACCCAAAAACCCCTTTTAAATTCAAAAGGGAAAAATTTTTTAAGGTTTGATATTTTTAAAAACCCCAAAATTAAATCTGGGGATTGAAACAAGTGAAGTTAAAATGCAAAAATTAAAATGTTTTAAAAAGAGTTAAATTAAACAAATCCCCCAAACCCAAAACCCCCTTTAAAAATTTTTTAAAAATTAATTTTTCGGGGTGTTAATTTTGTTTCATCAAATTTATCTAAGGCTTGAACAAGTGAATTTTTAAATATTCATAATAAAATGATTTTTAAAGCAAAAAAAAAAACCCCCAAACCCAAAACCCCCTTTTTTTTTTAAAAAGGGGTTAAATTTTAGGGGTGATAGGTGTTTCACCCCAATCCAAAAACAAAAGGGTTTTTAAACAAGGGGAAGTTAAAATTTTCCATAATTAAATATTTTTTTTCAAGAAAAAATTAAAAAAAAACCCCCAAACCCAAAACCCCCTTTTTAAAATTAAAAAAGGGTTAATTTTTAAAGGGGTGTTATGTTTTTATCAAATTTAAATCTGGGGCTTGAAAAAAAGTGAAGTTTTTAATACCTTAAAATTAACTAGATTTTAAAGCAAGAACTGAAAAAAAAAACCCCAAAAAAAACCCCTTTTAAAAATTAAAAAGGTTTCAATTTTCGGGGGAAATATGTGTTTAAACTCAATATTTAAAATTTAAAGGGCTTAAAAAGTGAATTTAATAATACCCAAAAAATAAATATGTTTTTACAAGCAAAATAATTAAACAAAACCAACCCAAAACCCCCCTTTTTTAATTTTAAAATTATTTTGGGGGTTTGAAATGTGTTCACTCAATAAAAAACAAAAAATTTTTAAACAATTGAAGTTTTTATGCAAAAATTTAAAAAATTTTTTAAAGAAAAAATTTAAACAAATCCCCCCCCAAAAACCCCCTTTTAAATTTAAAAAATTAATTTTGGGGGTAATATGTTTTTTAAATTCAATTTTTAAATCAAAGGGTTTAAAAACAAGTGGTTAAAATTTTTTAATAAAAAAAATATAAATTTTTAAAAGGGCAAAAAAAAAAACAAAAACCCCAAACCCAAAAAACCCTTTTAAATTTTTAAAATTCTTTTTTAAAATTTGAAATAGTTTATAATAAATTAAAAATTTTTAAAATTTAAAAAATTGGGGAATTTTATTATGCCCAAAAATTAAAATAAATTTTAAAAAAAAAATTTTTGAACAAAACCCAACTAAAACCCCCTTTAAATTTTAAAGGGGGTAAATTTTAGGGGGAATAGGGGTTTTTACCAAAATTAAATCTGGGGCATAAAACAAAGTGAAGTTTAATCCCCAAAAAAATTAAAAATAAATTTTAAAATAAAAATTTAAACAAACCCCCCAAACCAAAAAACCCTTAAATTAAAAATTTAAATTTTCAGGGGTGATTGGTTTCATAATTTTTTAAATCAAAGGGGCTTGAAACATGTGTAGTTTAATACCTTTAAAAAATTTTTATGATTTTACAAGCAAAAATTAAAAAAAAACCCAAACCAAAACCCCCCTTTTTAAATTAAAAGGGTAAATTTTAAGGGGTGATATGTTTTTATAAAAATAAAAAATCTAGGTTGAAACAAGTGAATTTATTTTTGGCCAAAAATTAAAATAAATTTTTAAAGCAAATTTTTAAAAAAAACCCCCCAAAAAAAATTTTTAAAAATTTAAAAGGTAATTTTTGGGGGGGGTAATATGTTTTTTATAAAATTTTTTAAATCAAAGATTGAAACAAGTAAAAAGTTTTTATGCCCTTGAAAAATAAATTTTTAAACTAAACTTTTTAAAAAAAGTAAATTTTTTGGGGGTTTATATGTTTTTCCCCAAAAACCCTTAAAATCAAAGGGCTTTAAAAAGTGAAGTTTTTAATACCAAAAATTAAATATGTTTTTTAAAAGCAATAATATAACAAAACCCCCAACCAAAACCCCTTTTAAAAGTAAATTTTAAAAAAGGGGGTGATTGGTTTTAAATAAAAAATTAAATTCTAAGACTTGAAACAAGTAAAGTTATAATCCCCTTTAATTAAATATAAATTTTAAAAAAAAATTTGAAAAAAACCCCCCAACCAAAAAACCCTTTTAAAATTTTAAAATTTTTCCAGTTTTAAAAAGGGGGGAAATGTGTTCACTCAATATTTAAAATCAAAAAAATGAAAAAAGTGAGTAATTATGCCCAAAATTTAAAATTTGGGTTTTTTAAAAGAATAGAACAAACCCCCCCCAAACAAAAACCCTTTTTAAAAATTTCAAAATTAATTTCGGGGTTTGATATGGGGTTTAAATAAAACAAAAAATCTGGGGCTTGAAACAATTTGAATTTTAAAAATACCAAAAATTAAATATGATTTTTACAAGCAAAAATTAAACAAAACCCCCCAAACCCAAAAACCCCTTTTTTTTTAAAAAATAAATTTTTGGGGGGGTTAAAATATTGTTCACTCAAAAATTAAAACAAAAATTGAAACTTTTTGAAGTTTTTAAATCCCCCATAAAAAAATATAAATTTTAAAAAAAAAAATTAAACAAAACCCCCCCAAAACCCAAAACCCTTTTTTAAATTTAAAAAGTTAATTTTGGGGGTTTAAACTTGGGGTTTCACTCAAAACTTAAAATCTAAGGTTTTAAAAACAATTTGAAGTTATAATAAATAAGAAAATTTTGATTTTACAAGAAAAAATTAAACAAAACGCCCAACCAAAACCCCTTAAATTTAAAAAACAATTTTAGGGGGGGTTTATGTTTTAAATCAATACCTAAAATCTGGGTTTTAAAACCCGTGATTTTTTTTATGCCATAAAAAAATGATTTTTACAAAAAATTAAAAAAAACCCCCAAACCAAACCCCCCTTTAAAATTTTAAAATTTTAATTTTAAAGGGGTAAAAATGGGGTTTTACTCAATCCCTTTTTTTAAAAGATTTTTTAAACCCAATTGAAGTTTAATAGAATTTAAATAAAAATTTTTTTTTAAATTTTAAAAAATTTTTAAAAAAAAATTGTAAATTTTTTTAAGGGGGGTTTATGTTTTTTTAATAAAAAAATTAAACCCTAAGATTTTAAAAAAAGTGGTTTTTAATACCAAAATAAATATGTTTTTTACAACCCAAAAATTAACACAAAACCCTCAACCACAACCCTTTTTAATTCAAAAGTCCAAAGGTTCAGATGGTAGATATTGATTGTTTCATTCAATACTTCTAAATCTAAGGCTTTGAAACAAGTGTCAAGTTATAAATAACCATAAATAACAACTATCTTTACAAGCAAAAATTGAATAAAACCCCCAACCAAAACACCTTAAATTTAAAAGACAATTTTCAGGGGTGAAAATGCATGTCTTTAACTTCCAAAACATCATATCTAAGACATGAACCAAGTGAGGTTATCTAATCAATCTCCATCAAATAAATATGATTTTTACAAGCACAACACAATTGAATATACAAAAAACGAGCCCCATCCAAAACCGTCTTTAATTTAAACAGATCAATTCCACGTTGAAATATGTTCCACCAATATTAAAATCTTAAATTGAAAACAAGTGAAGTCTTATCATGTCGCATCAATTAAAATGAAATACATAAGCAAAATAGAACAAAACCCTCCAACTAAAACCCCTTTAAAATCAAAAGTAAATTATCAAGTTTGATATGTGGTTCACTCAAAACTTAAGTCTGAGGCTTGAAACAAGTGTAGTTCTATAATACACGTTACTTAATTCTAAATATGATTTTTACACACGCAAAATTTACACCACAATCACCCATCCAAAACCCTTAAATTAAAGTGTTCCTTTTCAGGGGTGATATGTGTTTCACTCGAATACTTACATCTAAGGTTTGCAACTATCTGTCTAGTTATAATAGCTATAAATAATATGAATTTTACAACAGCAAAAATTAGACAAAACCCCCAACACAAAACCACCTAAATTTTAAAAGATCTCATTTTCAGTGGTGATATGTCGTCTTCTTACTCAATACTTACAATCTAAGACGATTAACAAGTGCACGTTATAATACTCATAAATAAATATGAAGTTTTTAGAAGCACACAATTGAACAAAACCCCCAACCAAACCCCTTTACAAATTAAAAAGGTCACTTTTAAATGGGCTGATATGTGTTTTACCTTCAAAACCTATAATCTAAGCACTTTAAACAAGTGAAGTTATTAATGCCCATAATTAACACATATGCTTTGCTAGAAGACAAGAACTGAACGCAAAACCCCTACTAACCCCCTTAAATTAACAGGTCAATTTCAGGGGTGAATGTGTTTCACTCAATACTTAAAATCTAGACTGCTTGCAAACAAGTGACGTTAAGGGCGGCGTTCTCTCTTTCTTTATATTCAAAATAAATATGTGCATTTTACAAGCAACAAATTAAAAACAGAATACACCCCAACCAAACCCCTTTAATCTAAAAAGTCAATTTAATGAGTTGCTGTAGATTCTTTTAACATCAAAATATAAATCAACCAGAACTTGAACAAGTCGAAGTTATTATGTACCATAATTAAATTTGACATGTGTGTCTCAGAAGCTAGAACTGAGGCAAAACCACTTACTAAATCCCCATAAATATAAAAGGTCAATTTTCAGTGAGGCTGATTATGTGTTTCACTCAATACATTCAATCTAAGGCTCTTGAAACAAGTGTAGTTATAATAGCACAGCAACATACATATGACACATGTTTACCAAGCAAAAACTTAAACAAATCCCCCCAACCAAAACACCCCTTCACAATATAAAAAATAATTTTCTCCAGGGGTGAATATTGTTTCACTCAATACTTCTAAATCTAAGACACTTGAAACAAGTCTGAAGTTATAATAATACATAAGACTAAATATGATTTACACAAGCAACAAATATTAAAACGACAACTACCCCAACCTGAAACCTCCATTTTAAACAAAAAGTCAATTTTCAATGAGCGTGATATAGTTTTAAACATCAAAATATAAACATCTCGGTCTTGAAACAAGTGAAGTTATTATGATCATAATTAAACATGATTTTAAGAAGCTTGAACTGAACAAAACTCCCAACCAAAACCCCTTAAATTTAAAAGACAATTTTCAGGGGTGAAATGTGTTTTACTCAAAACCTTATCTAAGACTTGAAACAAGTGAGGTTATAATAGCCATAAATAAATATGATTTTTACAAGCAAAAATTGAATAAAACGCCCAACCAAAACCTCTTAAATTAAAAGGTCAATTTTCAGGGGTGATATGTGTTTCACTCAATACTTAAATCCAAAGGCTTAGCACAACAGTGTAGTTATAATACGCTAAAAATACTACATAAGCGGTTTCTATTCTAGAAGCACCATTGAACAAAACCCCCAACCAAAACCCTTTAAATTTAAAAGTCAATTTTAAAGGGCTGACATGTGTTTTACTCAAAACCTTAATCTAAGACTTTAAACAAGTGAAGTTATTATATTCATAAATAAATATGACTTTACAAGCAAAAATTAAACAAATCCCCCAACCAAAACCCCTTAAATTTAATGGTCAATTTTCAGGGGTGATATGTGTTTCACTCAATACTTAAATCTCAGACTTGAAACAAGTGAAGTTATTATAATCATAATTAAACATGATTTGTAGAAGCTAGAACTGAACAAAACCTCTAACTAAAACCCCTTAAATTTAATGGTCAATTTTCGGGGGTGATATGTGTTTCACTCAATACTTAAATCTAACAGAACTTGAAACAAGTGCCAGAATACTAATATTCGATAAATAAATATGATTCTATACAAGCAAAAATTACCACAAAAACCACCCAACCCAACAAACCCTATCATTTAAAAGTCATTTTTACATGAGAGACATACATCTATATAAATCAAAATATAAATCTCAAGACTTGAAACAAGTGAAGTTATACAGGAATCATACGTTAACACATGATTTTACACAAGACAACAACAATTGAACAAAACCCCCAACTAAAACCCTTTTAAATTCAAAAGTAAATTATCAAGTTTGATATGTGGTTCACTCAAAACTTAAATCTGAGGCTTGAAACAAGTGTAGTTATAATAGCCCCATAATAACACACACACATTTTTACACAGCAAAAATTCAAACAACAACCCCTCAACCAAACCCTATTTAATTCAAAAGTCAATCTGTCTTCAAGGGTGGATATACTAGTTTTCACCTCAATACTTAAAACGAAGACTTGAAACACAAGTGAAGCTCAAAATGAGCCATCAATAAATCATACGATTATTTACAAACGCAAAAATTGAACACAAACTCCCAACTAAAACCTCTTTAATTTAAAATCATTTTCCAAGTTAGAAAACTGTGTATCCACCCAATATTAGCAAATCTAAAATTGAAACAGTGCAAGTTGATTATGTACATTACCATTAAAAAAACAGACATTCATAAGCAAAACTTGACACAAAACCTCACAACTAAAACACCCTTTAATATATCAAAAAGTAACACATCAAGTTTGATATGTGGTTCACTCAAAAAAATTCAAAACTGAAAAGGCGTCCCCCTTGAAACAAGTGAAGTTATAATATCATAATAAATATGATTTTAAAAGCATAATAAACAAAACCCCCAACCAAAACCCCTTTAATTTTTAAATTCAATGTTCAGGGTGAAAATGTGTTTATCAATATTAAGCTGAGGGTTATAATATCATAATAAATATGATTTTAAAGCAAAAATAAACAAACCACCCACACACCCTTTAAATTAAAATCAATTTCAGGGTAAATGTGTTTCACTCAATCCTTATCTAAGCTTTGAAACAAGTGAAGTTATTATGTCAAAATTAAAATGGTTTTTAGAAGCAAAAATTAAACAAAACCCCAACCAAAACCCCTTTAAATTTAAATCAATTTTCCCAGGTGATATGTGTTTCACTCAATACTTAAATCTAAGACTTTTAACAAGTGAAGTTATAATAGCTATGAATAAATATGGTTTTTAGAAGCAATAATAAAACAAAACCCCCAACCAAAACCCCTTAAATTAAATGGTCAATTTTCAGGGGTGATATTTGTTTTACTCAAATCCTTATCTAAGACTTGAAACAAGTAATTTATTTATATCAAAAATTAAACATGATTTTAAAGCAAATTAAAAAAACCCCCCAAAACCAAACCCCTTAAATTTAAAATCAATTTTCCCGGGGGTGAATTGTTTCACTCATACTTAAATCAAGTTTAAAAGGGGAAAGTTATAATAGCATATAATAGGGTATTTTAAAGCAAAAAATTAAACAAAAACCCCAAACCCAAAAACCCCTTTAAATTTAAAAGTCAATTTTAAAAGGTGATATGTGTTTTTACTAAAAACCCTTAAAATCTAAGATTTTAAAACAAGTTGAAGTTATTATATTCATAATAAATATGATTTTACAAGAAAAAATTAAACAAAACCCCCAACCAAAATCCCTTTTTTAAAAAGTCAATTTTCATTTTAAAATTTTTTCACCAAAATAAAATCTAAAATTAAAAAAGGAAGTTATTATGATAATTAAATAAAAATTTAAGCAAAATTAAAACAAACCCCAACAAAACCCCCCTTTAAAAATTAAAAAATTTTTTTGGGGGGTGATAGTTTTTTCACCAAAACTTAAATCAGCTTGAAAAAATTTGGTTATAATGCCTAAATTAAAAATTTTTAAAACAAAAAAACAAAAACCCCCAAACCAAAAACCCTTAAATTAAAAGTCAATTT
>JAIWJD010000111.1:5000-12500 GCA_022818045.1 Neotoxoptera formosana | reverse complement strand
TTCTCTAATATTTTTTTCTTCTATTTCTTCTCTTAAATCTCTATCTTTTTTTCTTTCTTTCTAATTTCTTATCTCTTCTTCTTCTACTTTTCTACTATTTTTTACTTTCTTCTCTTCTACTTTTACTTTCTATTACTTTATTCTTTTCTTTCTCTCCTTCTTTTTTCTTCTACTTCTTATTCTTCTTTTAATCTTTTTCTATCTTCTTCTATCTTGTAAATCCACTTTATCTATCTAATATTCTATCTCATTTCTCTTTTCTTTTATATCACTACTCTTTTTTCATTTTTCTTCTTCTTAATCATCTTCTATATCTTCTTCTTTTCTTTCTTTTTCTTTCTTTCTTATCTTTCTTCTTTCTTCTTTTTCTACTTATTCTTAATTTCTCTTTTATCTGTCTACGTTCTTTTTTCTATCTACTTCTTTTTCTTTCTAAATCTTATTTTCTTTCTTCTTATTTCTACTTCGTCTTCTTTTTCTTTTCTTCTTCTTATCTACTTCTTTTCTCTCTTTTTTACTTTCTTTTCCTTTTCTAATTCTCTATCTATTTTCTTCTTCTACTTTTCTCTCTTTTCTTATCTCTCTTTCTAATCTAATTCTATCTATATCTTCTATCTATCTTTTTCTTTCTTCTTTCTTTTTTATCTTTCTGTTCAATTCTTTCTATCTACACTTTCTTCTTCTTTCTCTCTTTCTAATTCTCTTATTTTGCTATTTTCTTCTTTACTTGTCTATTCTTTCTCTTGCTAAAATCCTCTCTTCTTTCTCTTCTTTTTCTCTTCTAATAATTTCTGCTCTTCTCTTAAACTTGCTTATCTGTCTTCTTAACCTCTTCATCTTCTCTCTTTCTCCTAATCTTCTTAACTATATTATCTGTCTTCTTCATTCTCTTTCTATGTCTCAAGCTATCTCTATCTATCTGTTCTCTTCTATAAAATTTCTATCTACTTTTCTTCTAGTTCTCTATCTTTCTTAGTATCTGTCCTATCTTTTCTATACTTCTTCTTTCTTTTTATCTTCTTTTCTTTCTTTTCTTCCTCTGCTCCTATTTCTAACTACTTTCTAATTCTTCTAATCTTTATTCTAACATTCTTTCTCTTCTAACTCATATCTCTCTTTCTTTCTTAGACTTAACTTCTTACTCTTAATCTGCTTTTCTTTAATCTTCTGTCTAATCGTCTCTATCCTTTAAATCTCTATCTTCTCTATTCCTATTTCTTCAATCTTAACCCCTTCTACTTTTATCTTTCTCGATCTATCTCTGCTTCTATAACTTTCTTCTTTCTATTCTACACTCTTCTTCTCATCTACTTTACATCTCTTCTATTATATTTCTTCTTCTCTTCTTTCTCTTTCTTAACCATTTTCTCTGTACGAATGATTTCTATATTTCTCTAATCTTCTTCTCTCTCTCTTTCTTCTCATAAACTAACTCTGCTTCTCTTCTTATCTTTCTAATCTATATTTCTTTTCTAGTTCTTCGTCTTGTTACTTACTTCTATTCTTCTTTCTTTCTATCTTAGTATTCTATTGCTTTCTTACTTTTCTATTCTTAACTTTATTTCTTTGTTCTTTTCTATTTCTTTCTTATAACCTTAAGTTTTTCTATCTTTCTCCTCTCTCTATTCTTTCATACTTTTTCTCTTACTAAACTTATCTTTACTTCTCTTCAGCTTCTATCTCTTCTAATCTTCAACGATAAACTTCTCGTCTTGCTCGTCTATCTGTCTATCTGATCTACTATCTTCTCTATCTAATTTTCTAGAGTGTCGCAATACTTCTATAATCTATCCTTCGTTCTTTTCTATCTTATCTTTCTAAAAACTACTATTCTTGTCTCTTTCTATCTTCTTCTTCTTCTCTAAATCTTCTCTCTTCTTCTATAGATATATTCTTCTTTTAACTAAGTTTTCTACTCTATCATGTTTATCTACTTCTAAATATCTATCTCTTTCGTTTCATGTCTTCTTCTCTTCTAGTATCTTTCTTAATTCTTATCTTCTTTCTATCTAATAAACTTACTCTACTTCTAATTTCTCTTTCTTCTAATCTTCTATCTATTCTCTCTTTATGCTTCTAGAATCTACTCTTAGTTCTCTTCTTCTTTTATATCTTTCTTATTCTTCTTTCTTACTCTTTTCTTTCTACTTTCTACTATATTCTCTATTATTCTCTCTTCTTTTCTTTCTTATCTTTATTCTTTTCTACATTTCTTAGTCTTCTCTCTATCTCTCTTCTTTCGTCTGTATCTTCTCATCTCTATCTCTATCAAAAATCTATCTTATATCTATCTCTTGATCTTATCTCTATAATCAAAAGTTCTATCTAATAAGTCGATTCTTCTTAATCTAATTCTAATCTTCTCTATCTTATTCCTATCTTTACTTCTATCTACTTCTCTCTAATATTCTTCCTTTCTCTTTTCTTCTATCCTTATGCTCCCTTTATTTTACTTTTTTTCTATTCTTTCTTCTTATCTTCTCTATATCTTCTTACTCTCTCTCTAATTTCTTCTCTCTTCTTATCATTAGATTTCTATCTTATACTTTCCTATATTTCTATCTCTTCTAGAATCTTCTTATCTTTCTAATCTATTTCTTCTCCTTGCTCTTCCTACATCTAATTTCTTTCTATGCTTCTTTCTGTTCTTCTTTTTTCTACTAGCTAATTCTTCGTCTCTTCTTCTCTATCTAACTATTATCTTCTTTTCATCTTTCTAATTCTTCTTCTATTCTCTATCTTAGTAATCTCTCTTCTCTTCTTCTAAGATCAAAAATATATCTCTAATGATGCTCTTCTTCTTGTTCTAATTCTTCTATTTCTTCATCTAGTGCTCTTCGAGAATCTATTCTTCTATACTACGTTTTCTTTTCTTCTTGTCTCGGCTTTTCTATTCTAATACTTTCTTCCTTCTATCAGTTCCTATATCTCTTATAATCTGTCATATTTCTAACTTATCTTTTTTCTTCCTACTAGGAGTCTAACTTTCTAAGTTCTTTCTTATCTACTATCTTTCTATTCTTGCTTCTCTAAATTTTTTTCCACTTAATATTTCTCGTTCTCTTCGTCTAATCTTTCTTCATTCTCTATCTAACTGGTTCTTTCTCTCTTTCTTCTTCTTATGTCTTTCTCTATCTAACTACTTCTGACTTTCTTCTACATTCTTATTCTCTTGTTTCTCTTCTTTCTTCTTATACTTGTTCTTTCTACTACTTTCTATTTTTCTTTTACTCTACTGTCTCTTAATAATTCTTTCTTCTATTCTCTAAAAAAGTACTTTCTTATACTTCTTTCTTCTTCTTTCTTCTAAAATTTTCTATCCTTCTATTCTATCTATTCTAATACTTATCCTGTCTTCTATTCTACTACTATCTTATCTATTCTTCTCTCTCTTTTCTTCTAATTCTAAATCTATTACTATTTCTAGAGTTCTCTTTCTCTTTATCTAGATCTCTCTATCTACTGATCTTTTCTTCATTCTTTTCTAGTCTCTTCTATCTAAATGCTTCTATTCTTCTTATTCATATCTTTCGTTTCTTTCTTTCTGATTAGGTCTTCTATCTAGTCTTATTCTTTCTCTCTTCTCTTCTATCCTTCTTTCTTCTATAATCTATCTAATCTTCTCTACTCTTCTTCATCTATTTCCTCGTACTCTTCTATCTTATTAAGTCTAATATCTCTTTCTTTTTCTCTTCTGTCTTCTGTACTACTTCTTTTCCTTTTCATTCATCTAAAATATCTCTATCTATTCCTTCCTTCTATCTTCTCTTTTCTACTTCCTAATATTTTCTAATTCTTTATCCTAACTAAAATTCGAATATTCTTAATCTGCTTTACTTACTCTATTCTAATCTTCTACGTGAATTATCTAGTCTACTCACTCTTCTGCTTTCTAATCTTTTCTACTTCTAATCTTGTTCTTTCTATTCTTCTTACTATTCTAACATCTTTCTTTCTTAATTTCTTCTTTCTAAATCTATAATTTCTATCTTTCTATTCTGTTTCGTCTTCTTTCTAACTTTCTACCTTCTATTTATCTACTACTCTATCTTCTATCTTAATCATAGAAAATTCTTCTTTCTGTTTTCTTCTTCTTTGTCTCTCTAACAGCTTTCTGTCTTCTTTCTAATTCTTCTTTTCTTTTTATCTAATTCTTCTCTTGTTCTACTTCTCTTCATATAATCTACTATTCTTTTCTAACTATCTTATCTTTAGAAATTTTTCCTGTCTCTCTTTCTTATACCTATCTAACTTTTCTCTTCTAAATTCGTTCTATTTAAGTCTTACTTAGTCTATTCTTCTACTTTTTCTACTTCATTCTTCTTTTCCTATCTTTCTCTCTACTATACTTTTCTTCTCATCTTTAACTTTTTTCTCCCCTATCTTTCTTTCTTCCTAACTATATTTCTTCTTTCTCTCTATTCTTCTCTTTTCTTTCTAAAATCTACTCTTCTTATCTACTTCCTTCTTTCTTATCATTCTTCTTCTAAATCTTCGTGCTATTCTTTTAATACTTCTTCTCTCAATTCTTCTTTCTTCTCTTTCTTTCTATACTCTCTTCTAAATCTCTTCTGTCTTTACTCTATTTAAACTCTCTTCTCCTATCTACGTACTATTTATCTTCTACTTTCTCTTTTCTATCTTCTCTAATCTTATTCTCTCTATCTTTCTTAATACTTTCTGATCTTCTATACTTTCTTTTTCTTCTTCTCTATTCCTCTAATATTCTACTTCTAAATCTTTCTTCTCTTCTCTATCTCTTCTCTTTATTCTCTATGTTTTCTTCTTTTCTTTCGTTCTACTTCTATTCTTCTTTATTCTATCTAAATCTCTAATCTCTACTTTCTTCTTTATCTCTATCTTCTCTATTTCATTCTTTCTTTGTATATCTTCTTTTTCTTCTAAATCTTGCTATCTATCTTCTTCTTTTAACCTCATCTTCTAAATATCTTCTTATCTTCTTTTATTCTCTTTTCTAATCTCGTCTTCTTTCTATTCTTCTTTCTTACTATCCTCTTTTTTCTGTCTACTATATTCCCTAACTTATCTTTCTCTCTTTCTTTCTCTCTTCTAACTTCTTCTATCTTCTTCTCTTCTATTTTCTTTCTCTTTTTCTTCTCGATTGTTTTCTATTCTTAACTTTTCTATTATCTTCTTACTCTTCTTGTTCTATTAGTACTATCTCTTGCTCTTTCTTTCTTTTTCTTCTTATGTTACTTCTTATATCTTTCTATTTTCTTCTTTGTCTTTCTTCTATCTTCTTCTCTTTGTCTTTTTCTCTTATCTCATTTTTTCTTTTTCCATTTGTCTTTTTTTCTTTCTAATATATTCTTTGCTTCTCTTTCTAATCTCTTTCTTTTATCTTTCTATTTTTCTCTCTTTCTAACTTTCTTCTTTTTTTCCTTCTTCTTTTTTTTGTCTTTCTTTTCTCTTTTCAACTATCTTCTTACTCTAATCTTACTTGTTTCTAATTCTTCTTCTTAATCTTTCTATCTTCTCTTTTCTTTTATCTTATTCTTACTTCTCTACTAATCTTTCTATGTCTCTGCTTATCACTTTCTATTCTCTTTCTCATCTTTCTTTTCTTTCTTTCTTCTTCTATTTAAAAATTTCTTCTCTATTCTGTAACTAAGATTCTATCTTCTTTTCTTGTTCTTTCTCTTATTACTTCTTAAATCTTCTATTCTCTTCTTGTCTATATAATCTTCTACTATTCTTAACTATCTTCCTTATTTCTTCGTCTAGCTTCCTACTTCATCTTTCTTACTTCTATCTTCTTTATCTCTATCTCATTTTCTCTGTCTTTTCTTCTTTAACTTGTCTCTTCTTTTCTCTGTCTTTCTTTCTATTTCTCTTGATCCCTTCTTTTCTAACTCCTTCTTTTCTATCTCTTTCTTGCTTTCTTCTATCTATCTATCTTCTTAATATTTTCTATCTATTTTCTTCTTCTAACTTCTCTTTCTAATCTTCTCGTTCTACTTTATCTTTCTAATCTTCTCAATTTTCTTCTTTTTTTTCTTTCTTTTTCTTTTAATGTTTCTATTCTTCTTCTATTCTTCTTTTTTTCTATCTTCTTCTTCTTCTCTATATCTATCATTTCTTCTCTTATTTTTTTCTTTCTTTTGTCTTCTTTCTTTCTTTACTTATCTTCTTTTTTTTATCTTATCTTCTTCTTTCTTCTTCTTCTATTTCTTCTATTTTGACTTCTACTCTTTTTTTTCTCTTCTTCCTATTCTGTCTTCTTCTAATCTTTCTTATTTTCTCTTTCTTCATCTTCTTCTTATTTTTTTTTTTTTTTTCTTTATTTCTTCTCTTTTCTTTTATTTCTTCTATTTTTTTTTTTTCCTTTTCTTCTTCTTTTATTCTTTCTTCTATCTTTCTTCTCTTCTTTTCTATGATCAACTTCTCTTCTCTTCTATTTTTCCAACTTCTACTTTTTTTCATCTTCTGTCTTGTCTTCTTACTTTTCTCTATCTTTCCTTTCTTTTTCTATATTGTTCTTCTCTTCACTATCTTCTTCTTTATTCTACTATCTTCTAATCTTCTATCTATATCTATTCCTTCTCTCTGCTTTATTCTTTCTTTTTTACTCTATCTTTTTTTCTCTAATTTTCTTTCTTTTTTTCTTTTTCTATCTTCTTCTATTCTTTCTCTTCTTGTTCTCTTCTCGTCTTTCTTTATCTATCTAACTCTTCTTTTCTTCTATCTCTTCTAATTCTTCTTTCTACTTTTCTTCTTTTCTTTTTTTCTTTTTCTTTTCTACTTTCTTTTTAACTTCTTCTTTTCATTCTCTACTCATACTTTTTTCTTTCTGTCTCTTCTTCTATTTTTTTTACTATCTTACTTCTTCTCTCTATCTATTTTCTTTTTTTCTCCTTCTTTTTTTTCTACTCACTTTCTCTTCTTTTTTCTTTCTTCTTTTTTTCTGTAAATTTTTTTTTTTTCTCTTTCTTTTTTTTCTAACTTATGCTTCTTCTTTTCTATTTTATCTTTTACTAAATAATCTACTCTCTTCTTTCTTCTTCTTCTTTCTTCTTTCTTCTTTCGCTTCTTTTCTTCTTCTCTTCTTTTCTTCTTCTAATCTTTCTTTTCTTTCTTCTTCTTCTTTATTTTTAATCTCTTCTTCTACTCTTTTTTTCTTTCTTTTTCTTTTTTCTTCATTTTTCTAATCTTTTCTCTCTTCTTCTTTTATATTTCTTTCTTTTTATTTCTTTTTCTTTTTCTTTCTTTATCTTTATTCTATTTCTTTTATTTTTTTATTTTACTAATTTCTTTTTCTTTATCTTTCTTTTCTCTCTCTAATGCTGTCTTTCGTTTCTAAAATTTTCTTTCTTCTACTTCTTTTAATATCTTTTCTTTTTCTTCTTCTGTCTTCTCTCTTCTACTTTCTTTTCTTTCTACTTCTTCTTCTTTTCATAATTTATTTTTCTATTCTTTATTTTCTTCTCCTCTTTTCTTTTATCTTTTCTTCTAATCTCTCATATCTTCTATTTTTTTGTC
>JAIWJD010000110.1:0-27691 GCA_022818045.1 Neotoxoptera formosana | reverse complement strand
AGATAGTTTTTATAAGAATTATTATTTTAAGAATAAGAATTTATTAGATAATTTATTAAATAAAAATTAGAGAAGAAGATTTTATTTTAATTAAAGAATAGAATAGATTAGAATAAAAAATAGAAAAGAAAGAATTTTAGAGATAAAAGATAAGATTAATTAGAAGATTTTATTTTTTATATAGATATTAGAAAGAATTAAATTAGAATATTAGATTTAATTTATAGAAGAATTAGAGGATAGATTAATTATTTAATTTTTTTTAAAAAATATTTTTTATAGGAAAAGAAGTAGATAATATTATTTAATTTTTAAAATTTTAAGATTTTAATAGATATATAAATTAAAGAAAGAAATTAATTTTTTAGTAAATTAATAAAAATAAATTTATAAGAAAAAAAAGAAATTTAAAATAAATATAAATTAAAATAATAGATTAGTTAATTTAATAGAAGAATAAGAAGTAGAAATTATTAGATTTAAATTGAAAAGGGTTTAAAAGAAAAAATTAAATATAAAGAAAAGGGATTAGAAAAAAAAAATTTTAAAGAGAAAATTTTAATTTTTAAAGAAGTATAAAGATTTTTAAAGAAAAAAAGAAAGAAAAGTTTTTTATATAGATAAATAGGAAAAATTTATTTAATAGAAAAGTTTTTAAGAAAAGTTTAGAGTAAAAATTTAAAAGAAAAAATTTAAAAAGAAAAGATAGTTAGATAAAGGGAAATTTATTAAAAAAGATTAGAAGAATAGTTAATTTATTTTTTAGAAGATATTTAAGAGAATTTTTAAGTAAATTTTTAATATTTATTTTAAGATTATATATTTAAATTAAATTAGATAAATAAAGAGTTTATTAGAATATTATAAGAAGTAAGTTAGGAATAGAAAGGAGATAGGGTTTAGAATGTGATTAATATAGAGATAGTAGATAGGAGTTAGTAGATTAAGGAAATGTATAAGATCTTAATTTTTAGAGTATATAGAAGATATTTTAGATATTATAGATATTTAGAAGTAGTTAGGTATAAGAAGAGACTAAGTTTAAGAAGTTTATTTAGAGGTTAGAGGGGGTAGATTAAGAATATAGTATGTAGAAGAAGAAGGATTTTAAATATATGGGTTTTTAGATATATATTAGTTAAGATAGTTTTTAATTATTCTAATAGAGTTAGAAGAAGGAAAGGTAGAAGATTAGATAGTATTTTAGAAGGAAATTAGAGAAATAAAGGACGAGATAGAAGTTTAGATATAGATTTTTAGTTAGGTGGTAGGAAGGGAATATTTAGAATTAGTTTTTAAAGATTTAAGTTAGATTAGAGATTAAGAAATATTTAAGAATTTATAGGGGGGGGGCTTAGGTAGATAGTAAGATAGTAGGATAGATTTTTTTAGATAGGATTATTTTTATAGGTTTTTAGAGAGTTAGATACGATAGATTATTTTTTTTTAAATTTATTAAAGAGTAATTTATTAAGATTATTAGAGAGTATAGGGAAGTAGAAGTTTTAGATTATAAGAAGGGAAGATTAGAATATATAGGAAAAAGTTTTTATTATTTTTTAATAGGTATAGAAGGAGTATAGTTTTTTTAGAAGTAATATAGTTAGTAGGAGAGAGTAGTAGTATATAAGTTATTTAATAGAAGTAGAGTTATAGGGGTTAGGAAGTAGTATTTAGTTTATTAGCTATTAAGATTTAGAAATTTTTATAAGTAGTTAAGAATGTTTTATAGAAGAAAGCAGAGTTAGTAAGTAGACTTATTAGATTTAGAATTAGTAGTAGAGACTAGTAGGTATAGTAGATATTCTAATAGAAGGGTAATTAAAGGATTTTTTAGAAAGTTTAAAGAGATAGGATTAGATAAGGTAGTAGAGATATTATTATAGGTTATTTTAAGTTTAGAGTAGGATAGATTATAGTTTTTTAGAAAGACTACAGGATATAGATTAGTAGTAGGATAATTAGATATATTAGGGCGATAGGATTTTTAGATATTTATTTAGTAGGATTTTTAAGAATAGTATTAGGGGTTAGTTATAGATTTAGGATAGGTTAAGGAGATAGGATTTAGTTTTTATTAGGTTTGTATTAAAAGGGGGGTATTAATGGAATTGTTTTTTTAGAAAGTTAGTAGAAGGATTCTTATATTAGTTATTTAAAGAGATGTAGAATTATAAGATAGAGTTAATTTAAAAGAAGATATTAGAAAGGTAGAAGTACTGATTTAGAAATTTTTCTTTTTTTAGTAGATTAGATTTAATTTAATATTGTTAGATTTATATAAGGATTCAGTTTAGTAGATTAGTTAAGGTATTTTTTTAGAATAGTTTAGGAAATAGTTTATATTTTATTAGATTAGATATATTAGAAGTTAGGTTAGTTTTCTAGGTAGGGAAAGAGGAAGTTATTTTTTTAGATAGTATAGAGCAGTTTTATTAGTTTATTTATAGAAGTACGATAGATAGGATTAGGAAAGAGATAGATGATATTTAGAATTAGAATTAGGTTAAGATTATTATTTAGGAAAGTAGATTTTAAGAGTTTTTAGATCTTATTTAGATTTAGCTATTTAATGAGAAGAAATTAATATATTTAGAATAAGGATCTAGTAAGTAGTAGTTTATTAGTCGAAGAGAAGAGTAGGATTGAAAGAATATAGATTAAAAAAAGATAAGATAGTATGATAGATTTTAGAAATATTATTATAGGGAGGGATTTAGATTAAGAGAGAAGAGGGATAGGGTTATATTTAGAATGATAGTAGTTTGACTTTAGAATAGAATAAAGATTTAGTAGTTATAAGAAGTAGTATTTATAGAGATGGAAGAATAGTAGTAGTAGTTTTATAGATAGATATAAGTAAGTAGAAAGAAGAAGATTTAGATATAGATAGGTAGGTATAGATTAGAAGGTTAATTATTTAAAGAAGGGAAGAGTCAAGTTAAGAATTATTTATTTAGTTAGAAGAAATTATGATTTAGATAGTAGTTTAGTAGATAGATAGAGGTTTTTTATAAGAATTTAGAAGTTATTTTAAGAGAGAAATTTTTTTTTAATATAATTTAGAAAGAATAGAGAAGAAAAGAGAGTAGAATTAGATTATTAGAGGGAATTAAGAGTTAGTGAGAATAGATTTTTAAAGGAGATTTTTAAGATTTTTATAGGAAGATTATATAGAAGGAAGGCTAGAAGAGAGAAATATAGTTAGGATTACGAAATTAGAAATTTGAAAAGGGGTTATTACGAGATATAGATTTTATAGATATAGTGATATTATAGTATAGTTATAGAATATTTAGATTAGTAGGAACATTTATTAGAATGTAGATGTTTAGATATAGAAGGTTTTAGTAGGTATAAGATAGATTTATTAGATTAGAGGATATAAGGTTAAATTAGGGGTAGTTATTATATTATAGAAATAAGATTAGATAGATAGTATTAGGGAGAGTTTCTAATAGGTATAAAGTTATATAGGAGATTTAGAAAGAATAGATTACGGGAAGTTTATTTAGAATAGAGGCAGAATTATAGAATAGTTAGAAATTAGAAAGGAAATTTGTAGTTAGGAATAAATATAGCTAGATTAGGTTTAGATAAGTAGCTAGGATTAAGTAAGAAAGTTAATAGATAAGAAAGTTAGATAGATTAGGATCTTACTTTAGTAGATATATTTTAGATAGAAGATTTATTATTAGGTAGTAGGCTAGTTAGTTATTATAGATAGTTTTTCCAGATTTTAGGGTAGAACGAAATTTTATTAATAGATATTAGTATAGAAAGTATTTCTTTAAATAGGTAGATAGAATTAGAGATTAGGTTTTAGATAGATTAGATTAGTTAAGGTTAGAAAGGAAATTATTTATTTATAGTTAAGGATTTAGAATTAGGAGGATTATTATTTAGGATAATTTTATTAAGAGTTTTAAAGATTAACGGAATAGATATATTTTAGTAGGTTTATTTAGGAGGTTAGGTAGTAGAAAAGAGGGAGTTGATAGAGAGATATTACGGTTAGAGATATTATTAGAGTAGAAAAGGGAAAGTAGAATTTTTTTTAGTATTTATAGTAGGATAGAGAAAGATATTTTAATTAGTAGAAGTTAAGAAGGGGTTTAGTTTTTATAAAGATTAGTAAGATCTTTTATAGTACGTATAAGAGATTTTTTAGAGATAAAGGTAGATAGGGGATTTAGAATAGAAAATTTGGATATGTTATTATATAGAAGTAATTATGTAGATTTGTAATTTTTATAGGGTAGTTTAGTATGTAGATTAGTAGTAGTTTAGAAAGTTTAAGATTATTATATAAGAACGGATTTTACTTTATTATTATTTTAGAGAGAAAGTTTGGTAGTAGTTTTTATTTCTAGAGAGAGATTATTAGATAGTTTTTAGTTAGATAATAATTAGAATATTAAGGAAAGGAGATTTTAGTATTAATAGATATTTTTAAGATTTTATTACTAGATAATAGAAAGATGGTTAGTTTTTAGAAATAAGAATTAGAAGTATTTAAGTTAGTAGAGATAGTAGGGGTATTTTAGTTTAGAGTTAGTTTAGAGATTATAAGTAGTTATTTTTATTTTGAAATTTTAGTAGGTTTTACTTAAGGATAAGAAGGTTTAGATTATCTTAGGAAGGAATTAGATAGAATTTTGATAGAAGATTATAGCAGTGAAACAAGGATTTAGATTTTTAGAGATAGATAGATGAGATAATTATTAGTGATATAAAGTTAAGGGGTAGGAATAGTTAGATAGAGATTATAATATAAATTTTTAGATGTAGTTAGAGTTTTTAAGTAGATTTACGTAGATTAGAGAAATTTTACTAAAGTATAGACTAGTATTTATTTAAGAATCTATAGAAGATAATTAGATTAAGATAGATAGTTATAGATCAGAATTAAGTTAGAGTATTAGAAGTAAGTAAGATAGGAGTAGATAGTGAGATGTAGTTATTTAAGGAAGATTTAGAGATTAATAGTTATTAGTAGGAGGATTTAGTTTTTTATTTATTTTAGTTAAGAAGATAGGTTATTTAGTTAAGGAGTATAGATAGTTTTAGAGTAGTTTTTAAGGAATAGAAGTTTTATCTAGGATTAAGTAGGAAATAGGTATTAGAATAGGTTTTTTAGAAGAAAGAATTTAGTATGATTAGAAGAAAAAGTATATTAGTTTTTAGGATATTGGGTATTATTAAGGAGAGGGAAGACTTTAGATATAGTTTAATTAAGAAGATAGTTTAGGTTTAGTATTAGATTAGTAGGACGAGGTAGGAATAGGAAATAGATATTTTTATAGGGAAGAAGGGAAGAAGATTTATTAGTATTGATGTTTAAGGAATAGATTATTCAAAAGATTATTTATTTATAGGTTTAGTTATAGATTAGTTTTTTGATATAGAAGAGTTTTATTAGGATATTTATAGAATGAGATTATTATTAATATTAGTTAGTGTAGAAAGAGATTTTTAGAGCAAGATAGAGATTAGTAGTAGTTTAGTATTTTTTAGAGATAGTAGGATTATATTAGGATTAGATATATTATAGAGTAGGTAGAGAGATTTAATAGGAAGGGAGGAAGAAGTTAAGAGTGATAGAGTTAAGGTTTATTGTAGAAGTATTAGTGTAGTAGACTAAGAAGTATAGATATAGAATAGTTAGAATTAGTAGATTTAGAGCTAGTTTAAGAAGATTATATAATATTATATTATATTTATTAGTTTTAGATTATATTAGAAAAGATTAATTATTTTAGAATTAAAAGTTTAGGAGATTTAATTTTTTAGATGGTTTATAGATAGGAGATTAGAGAGTAGATTAGAGGGGGGTTTAGATAGTAGGTATAGAGGAGAGAGATTTTAGATAGTACAAGTAGTATAGTTAGATTTTATTTAGTAGTAGAATTAGATGAGATAGTAAGGTTTAGAAATAGAGTTAGGTGATTTATATTATATAGAATTGGCGTATATAGATTTTAATATAATTTTAGTAGATTTAGATCTTAGGATAAGAATTAGTTTTAGTAGTTTTCAGAAGTTTAGAGTAAGAGATTAGTAATTAGAAGATTAGGATTAGTTTTAGGAATTTATAGTTATTGATTTAGTAGTTTAGTTAGAGTAGGTTGTTATAATTTGCTAGTAGATTAGTTAGTAGGAAAAGAGATTAGTAGATAGCAGGAGTAGATACTAGAAGAAGTATTACTTTTTTAGAATAGGTAAGGATAGTATTAGAGTAGACTTTTATTTTTAGATATTAGAAGATAATTAGAGATTAGCTTTTTTTTAGGAAGAGAGTTAAAGTTTTTATTAAGAAATTAGTATTTCTATAAGAGACTTTTAGTTATTGTATTAGGAGTAGTTAAGATTTTTATAGTCAGGTTATTTTAGTTAGCTATAGATTTATAGCTGTTAAGTAGAAGTTAGGATATTTTAGATTTTTAGATTAGAATTAGAGATTATTTAAGATTTTTAGATAAAGATGAAGGTAGGTATTGTAGATTAAATAGTTAGATTTAGAAGTTAGATTATTTAGTTAAGAAGTAGAGGAGAGTAGTTAAGATTAGGTAAGGATTAAAAGAGTTAGAATAGATATTAGAAGAGTTTAGAGTTAGTTTAGGATTTTATAGTAGATAGTTTTTAAAGAAGGGATAGATAGAATAGTAGATTATTAGTTAAGAAAAGTAAGGGAGTTAATGATTAGTAGATTTATTACTTAAATAGAAGGAAAGTTATAGAAATTAAGATAGAAAGAGGCTAAAGCTAGGGAGTTAATCTAGGAAGAGAAGGATAGGTAGAAGAAGCCCGGATTAGTTATAGGATTTAATATTTTAGTTAGTTTATAGGTTAATTTAGTAGATATTTTAATAAGATATTTAGATAATTTTATTAATTTTAGATTAGATTATAGAAGATTAGTAGAAGATAGGGATAATAGGAGATATTAGATAGTTAGTAGCTAGATTTATAGTGGAAAGGTTTTTATAGATATTTAGAAGATTTTATATAGATTAGAAGTATGGATAAGTTAGATGGATAGATTTTAGTTAGATAGTTTAGTAGTAGTATATTATAAGAGACGATAGCCTAGTTATTAGATCATTTAGATAGATTAGGTACAGATGGAGTTGATTTAGGGAGTAGGATAAGTTAGTAGAGAGGAAGTTTAGTTTAGAGAAGTTTTATTTATAGATAGGGTTTTTTTTAAAGTATTAATATAGAATAGAATAGTTTTAAGATATATAGTTAGAAGATTAGAAGAATATAGGTAGAAGATATAGAATAGTTAGATATTGAAAGATATAGATAGGGTATTAGAATATTGTAATTATTTAGAAGTTTAGATATTATATTAGAGATTAGTTATATTCTTTAGGTTAGAGATAGATTATAAGTTCGTATAAAGAATCTAAGATAAAAGACAATAGTTAGAAGAAGGTTAGAAGTATTTAATTTTTAGTATTATATTATAGATAGTTTATTTAGGTGAGATAGAGGTTAGTTTCTATAGAAGAAAAGATAGTCTATTTTTAGGATTTTTAGAAGTTTAGGTTTTGTAAGATTTGTTTAGTAGTATTTTTTAGAGTAGATAAAGTATAGAAAGATAGAAGTTAGGTAGAATTTATGTAAGAGTTTAAGGAAGATTTATATAGTAGTTTAGAGGTAGGATATATAAGTAGGATTAGATATTTATAATATTTTTAGAAGAAGTAGATTTTAAGTTGATTAGGTTTAGACTAGATTTTGTAGGATTTTTATTTTTAGATTTAGGGTTATATATAAAAGATAGTAGATATTTATGAAGAATAGAAAGAGTTAGGAGAAGTAGAATAGATGGAATTAGTTTAGTAAGAATAGATTAGGAAGTTTAGTTAGAAATTAGAGAATTTAGATAGTAGTAAGGAAGATAGGTTTTAGTATATTTTAATTAAGGATTAGAGTAGGAAGTATTAAGGTTTTAAGTCTTAGTAAGAGTAGAATTAGAAGATTAGAAGAGAATTAGTAGAGTATAATTTTAGTTAGTAATAGAGATTAGATTAAGTTATAAGATTTTAGAGGTAGAGATATGATTTAGTTTTATTAATAGAATTGTTTAGTAGATAGATTATAGTATAGAAGATTAGTATTTTTTTAGTAGTATTTCTAGTAGAGTTTTAGAATTAGTTAGAATAGTTAAGTAGAATTTAGTTAGTAGGATTAGAATTAGAATAATTAAGATTTTAGATTAAGTGATTAGAGATAATAGGATTATTTTAGAAGGAGTAGAATAGTATATTAGTTATAGCTAGAGAGAATTATAGTTAGAAGTTATTTCTTAAGTAAGGTAGGGAGTAGAATTTTTAGTTATAGTTTAGTAAGTTATTTTAGTGAGATTAGATTGATAGTAGTTTTAGGTAGAAATAAGGTAAAATATCTTATTTAGATTATAGTTTCAAGATTAGGACTAATAGAAGGAAAGATAGACTTATAAGGATTAGAAATAGATTTAGGATAATAGATAGATAAAGATATTAGGTAGGGTTATAGAACTGATAGTTTTTAGTTAGAGGTATAGTATAGAAGATTAGTTATTTTTAGATAGATTATAGAAGTTAGTTTAATTACTTTAGATTTATAAGTTTAGATAGTTTTTATTTAGGGGATAGCTAGTTAGAATGAAAAGGTAGTTTTATAGGAGTAGATTATAGGTTTAGGTTATATTTAGTTAGAATTAGATGAGAGATTTTAAGAGATTCTATTTAGAAGGTTATCTTTAGAATTTTTTATGTAGTTAAGTAGTATTTTAAAGATAGTATAGTTTTAGAATTAAGAAGGATTAATTTTTATAAGTTATAGGTATTTTAAAGATTTATAGTTAGATAAGATTTTAGAATAAATAGAACAGAAAGCATCTGATTAGAAGAAGAGATTTATTAGATAAGAGAATGCAATGTTAGATTTTTAGAGTAGGTTAGTTTAGGTTAAGATTAAGATTTTTAGTAGTAGAACTAGAAGAGTACGATTTTTTAGTAGATTAAAAGTATTATGATTAGGAAAGTAGTTTAGAAGGATTTTTAGGATAATAGTTAGATTTGAATAGGAATAGCGAGGTTTAGATAGAGAGAAGTTTAATAGGAAAGACATAGTTTTAGTATAGAATAAGAAGATTTAGAAGAGAATTTTTAGGTTTTTTTAGAAGATTTTTTAGTATAGGTTTATTATAGATTATAATAGAAAGATAGGAAGCTTAGAGAGGTAGATGTTAGTTAGGATAGATAGTAGATAGGTTTAGTTTATATTAATTTAGGTAAGGAGTATAAGATATTATAGGTAGATAGTTAGTTTTAGGATATTTAAAGAGAAGAAAAAGTATTATTATATTGTTTTAGGAGTAGGATAATTAAGATAGTATGTTTTAGTTATTAGTAAGGCTTAGATTAGATTAGGAGATTAGTACAGAGTTCTATTTTAGTTTAATTCTACTATTTTAGGTTAGACTTGGTTTGGTAGGATAAATTGAGTAGTTTTTTGACAGAGAGTATAAGCTATTTTAAGTTGAGATAGACGTTTTTATTTTTAGAATAATATATTAGGATTAGAGTATTAGAAGCTTAGGAAAGAGATATAGTTAGTTATTTTTAGGATAAGTTTAGAATCAGGATTAGAGGAAGTTTATATAGTAAAGAGAAGAAAATTTTAAGTTAGTTGAATATTTAGGAAGCTTATGTAGAAGAAGTTTAGTTTATTAGAGGATATTTTAGATTTTTAAAGTTTATTAGTTTTAGAGTTAATAGTTAGAGGTTTAGATTAGAATAGGATTTTAGATGTTTAGATAGATATTAGAATTTTTATTAGAATTGATTAGGAATTTTTTATAGTTAAGTAGTTCAGAAGTAGTTAGATTAGAAATTAGTTAAGATTAGAAGATTTAAGAAGATAGATTTTAAAGAAAGTTTAGATTTAAAGTTTTTAGATAGATTTTAAGATAGATAGTTATAATAGATTAATTAGAAGATTTATCAATTAGATTTATTTTATAGAAAATTGGGAGAAAAATTTTTTAGAATTAAGATTAGAATTTTTTAGATTTAGTAAGAAAAATTTTAAATTTAGTTAAGTTTAGAAATAAGAATTATAGAGTTAAGTTAGAAAAAGTATTAGATGAAGTAGATTAAAGAGTATAGATTTTAGAATATAGAAGAGTTAAGAAGAGTAGTTTTTTTAATAGTTAAAAAGATTGGGGTATTTTTAGTTATTTTAAGAATTAGTTATAGTAGAATTTTTGTTTAGATTTTTTTAAAATTAAAAATTAAGAAGATTAGAATATAGTAGTTTTTTTTAAGAGATGGGTAGGAGATTAAGATTTAGATTAGAGAATTTAAAAATATAGAGTTTATAAAGTTTTAAGAAATAGGTTGAATTTTTTTTTAGAATTTTTTAGATTTTAGAAGTATTATTTATTAGAATTTAGAAAAGAGTTTTTTTATTAGAAGAAAGAGAAAAGTATTAAATTAGAGTAGATTAGGATAGTAATTTTAGTTTTTTTAGTTTAATAGAGATTTTTTTTAATATAGTTAGAGAATTATGTTAATTTAATTTTAGTAGAAGTTTTAGAAAATATTTTTTTAAATTAGTTAAAAAGAGATTAGTAGGTTTTGTTTAATTTTTTAATTTAGAAGTTAGAAAAGAATAGAGATTTTAAAGATTTATTTAGAAGGGGATTTAGATTAGTTAATTAGTTAGTAGAAATTTTAGAGTTTAGATTAGTTTTAGTAGATTTTAGTTTAAAGGGGTTGAATTAGGAAAGAAACTTAGATGTAGGTAGAGGAATAGAAGGAAGAGTATAGTAAAGAATAGAAGAGAAAGTTAGATAGTTTAGATGTTTGTGTAGAGATTTTTTTAGATATTTCTTTTTTAGATAAAAGAAGAAGAGATAGATTTCTCTATTAGTTTTTGATGAGAGTTTATTAGAATCATATTTTTAGTTTAGAAGAAGAAGTAAGAAAAGAAATAGAGATTATTAGAGTTAGGTTTAGAAGTTAGTTGACTTAAGAGAGATTTAGAAGTGAACAGATATAGAGAATAGAATAGAGTTTTTTTTTAGAAAGTTGAGTAGAATTTAGAGAGAAAGAAAGAAATATTAGTAGATTTTTTACTTAAGTTTTTTTAAATCTAGAAGAGAGATTTTTTAGTAGTAGAAAAGTAAGAGAATGTTAGATTCTCTATAGTATATTTCTTTTAGTAGTTTAGAAGATTTTTAGTTAGTTAATTTTAGAGTTTTAGAAATTAGAAAGAAAGAAAGTTAGATTTAGCTATTAGAGTTATGAAGCAGTTTTAGAAGAATTATAAGGTAGTATAGTCAGGTTAAGTTATTTAAGGATTTATATAGTGTTTTTAGACTAGGTTGAGAGAAAATTTTGTTATAAAGATAGAAATTAGCATTTTTTTGAATATAGTAAGATAGAGATTAGATAAAGTTAGTAAAGTGAGAATAGTTAGATTAAGATAGTAGAAAGATATTAAGTAGATTATAGTTTTTATAGTATTAGTAGTAAGTTTAGGGTATAGTTTTAGTTTTAAGCTATAGATTAATTAGAAGTAAGGGTTTTAGAAGTAGATTTATATCTTAGAGAATTTTAATTTTTAGAGTAGAATAGAGATATTCCTTTAGTCTTAATAGAGAAGTTTTATAGACTTAGAAAATTTTAATTTTAAGATAGATTAGGAGTGTAGGTTTAGGTATAGAAAATTTTAAGTATAAGTTTATTCATAGATTTTAGTTTAAGATCAGAAGAGTATTATAGAAAGAATAAGATTGTAGATAAGAATAGAGAAGAATTAGATTTAGTAGAGTTAAGAAAGATTTTTAGATTAGTGTTAGGTGAAATAATTAGTAATTAGAGAGAATTTTAGAAACGTAGGAATAGTTTTAGAATTAGAGATATTTAGATTTAGAATTAGTTTTAGATATTTGTTTAGTAGTAGTTGAGAAATTTTTAATTAGTTGTAGAGGTTTATGAGAAGTAATAAGAATTTAGAA
The DNA here is from genome assembly GCA_022818045.1 of Neotoxoptera formosana. NCBI lineage: Eukaryota > Metazoa > Arthropoda > Insecta > Hemiptera > Aphididae > Neotoxoptera > Neotoxoptera formosana. Next base: position 15,669 of record JAIWJD010000110.1, on the reverse strand, counting down.
GTATTAGTTAGTTTATATAAGATAGTTTTTAGTAGAATAGACTTTGAGAAGCTTAAGATAGTGCAGTATAGTAGATTAGAAAGATTAGAGATGAATATAAAGTTTTAGAATTGAATAGTAGAGAGTTAGAGAAAGAAGAAAGAGTTTTTTTAGTAGGTTTAGATAGAATAGAAGTTAGATTACAGTTTTAAGTTAGAATTTTAGTAGGTATAAGAAGAGAAGAATAGTAGAAGAGTTAGATTTTAAGATTTTGAAGAAGTTAGTATAGGAGAGTATAGATTTTCGATGAGATAGAAGTTTAATTAGTAGATTATTAGAATCAGTGTAGTAGTTAGAAAGATTCAGTATTTTTTCTTTATTTAATAGCTTATAGAAAAATAAGTTTAGATTATATGAATTAGCAAGTTTTATACTTGAGTAAGATAAGGAGTAATTAGCTTAGAAATATTATAGATAAGATTTTTAGATTAGAAATTTTTAGAGAAATAGAGATTATTTTTAGTTTTTTCAAGAAGACAAGAATCTTATAGTTTTATAGTTTAGAGGTAGTAGTTTATTAGTATGATCAAGTGATTTAGGATAGAAAGTTAAGAGAGAGAATAGAAAGAGAGTAGATTAAGTAGATATATATATAATTAGAAAATTTTTTATTAGAGTAGGTAGTTTAAAGATAGATTATTTAGTTAGATTTAAAATATTTAAGATATTAGAATGAATTTAAGAAAGGAGAAGAGAGATAGTTATAGGTAGATTAGTAGAGATAGACGTAGGAGAGAAAAGATCTGTAAGAATAGATAGATCTAAGAGTAAAAAGTTATTTAGAATATTAGAAGAAATTTTCTAGAGATCTTTCTAGATTTAGAAAGTTAGTAGTAGATTGAAAAGTAGAAAGAGTCTTAAGAGAAAGAGAATAGTAAGTAGAGATGATAGTTTAGTTTGTTTTATAGTTTATAGAAGTAGTTTTTTTATATATAGTTAGTAGCAGATAGAACATTAGAAAGAGATAGAGTAGTTTTAGAGTAGAGAAAGCTTTTTAGAAATAGTTATTTAGATAGAGATTAAGTATTGTAGATTAGTGTAGACTACTTCTTTTCAGAATTAGAAAAGTAGTAGAAATATAAGTAGTTTGTATTAGATAGAGTAGAATTCTAGTAGAGTAGTTATTAGTTATTACGTATTTAGAAGTAGATAGAAGATAGTTTTTTTAGAGAGTTAGATTTATTTTTTAAGTAAGTTATTAGTAGATTTTTTTTTAGTAAGAAGGAAGATAGATAGTAGAGAGTCTTTTAGAAAGTAGTAGTCTCTTTAAGTTAAGATTTAGAGAAGAATTAGATAGTTAGAAAAGTTTGAGCTAGACAAGTATTAATTGAGAAAGTTAGTAGTTTTAATAGAATTAGAAAGAATTATTAGTTAGGATTTAGATAAAAATATTTTTAGAAATATTAGATAGTATTTAGAGAATTTCTTTTAGGTTTAGTTCCTAAGTTTAGATATTATGTTTTAATAGGGTTTTTAGGAAAAGGCCAGAAGAGATAAGAGAAATAAAAGAATTAGTAGATAGTTAGTACTTCTAGTTAGTAGAAGAGAATTTAGAATTTAGTAGCATAGTTAGATTTTAGAATTATAGAAAGATTAGAATAGAAAAGTAAGAAATAGTTTTAGAAGTATAGATTAGTAAGATAGTCTTTTAAAGATTTATTATAGAATATAGTTAGAGAAGAAGAATAGTTTAAAGAGGAATAGAAGAAGAAGTAGAAGAAAGATTAGTAGATTCTTAATTAAGTTTCTAGGATAATTTTTAGAAAATAGTAGTAGAAAGTTAGGTTAATTAAGATAGTAGTTAAGAATAGAATTATTTAAGATTTTAGTTAGATAGAGAAAAGAGAGAAATAAAGAATTATAGATTAGAAAGGATTAGAATGAAAGAAAGTTATCTTTTTAGGTAGAAGAAAATAAGAGAGAGTTAAGGAGAACTTTTAGATAGATGATTATAGAATAGATATTAGAGTAGTATAAAGGGATGTTAGAAGGAACTAGAAAGGATAGTAGATTTTAGTAAGTTAGAGATAGACAAAGTTTTTAGAGATATTTATGAAATGAAAGAGAGATAGAGAAGAGAGTTAGTAGAGTGAGATAGATAGTTTAATAGATGTTTAGTGATTTGTAGAAGAATTAGAATTTTTATAGAATTTATAGAGTTAGAGATAGTAGAAGTAGAGTAGATTACGATATTTTTTTTAAGTTAAGAGATAGTTTTAGGTTAGAACGATTTACTGAAGAATAGAGAGAAAGTAGGAATAGTATAGAATAGAGAGAAGTTAGTTATAGTAGATATAGACTTAAGAGGAATAGAGAAAGTTTAGAAGTATTAGAGTAGTTTTAGACTAGTTTAGATTTAGTTAGCTAGATATAGTACTAGATAGATTTTATTTATATAGAAAGTAGAAGATAAGATTTAGAAAAGTAACTAGAGTATAAGATAGTTAGTAGAAGCTTATTAGTAGATAAGAAGTAGGTATAGTAGTAAAGTAGAATTTATTAGTAGTAGAAATTTTAGATTGTTATAGTTTTTAGAGTAGAATAACTTAAGATTTTTGAATAATTAGATTTTAGTTTAGAATAAAGAAGTAGAATAGATTTATACTAAGAATAGTTTTAGAATGAAATTTATAGTAGAGTTTATTAAGAAAAGATAGAAAGAAACAAGATTTTAGAAATAGATATTATTTTAGAGATATTTTTTTAAGATAGTTTAGAGAGAAAGTATAGATTAGGTAAGATTATGAGATATTAGAATTTATAGTAGTTAAATTTTATTTTAGTTTAGTTTTTTATAAGATTTTTTTTGAAGAAGTAGTAATTAGAGTAGCAAGAGAATAGAAGTAGAGTTCTTAGAAAGTCTTAGTTTTCAGATGTAATACTTAGATAGTTAGTTAAGTAAAGAATTTAGATAGTTTAGTAAGATAAGCAAAGAGAGTTTATAGAAGTATATTATTAATACAGAAGAGAGAAGATAGAAGAGATAGTTCTTTAGAAGATTTCTAGAGATTCTTTAGAGATTATTAGAAATAGATTAGATTAGAAAAAGTTCGTTTTTAGATTTAGAGAGATAGATTTTTAAGAAGAAAGTTAGATTAGAAATTTTTCAGTAGAAGTATAGAGTAAGAGAAGAATTAGAAGAAAAGAATTAAGAACCTTTAAGTTATTAGAAGAAGAACATATCTTAGTAGTTAGATAAAGAAATAGAACTAAGAAGAGATTTAGGTTAGTTTATTGTTTTTTTTAGAGATTAGATAGAAGATATATCTAAGATTTAGTTCGTTAAGATTTTAGAAGAGATTATTAAGAAGTAGTTTTAGTTAGTAGACTTAGAGATATATAGAGAGTAGATTAGTTTTTAGTTAGTAGATTTAATCTTAGTAATCTTTTAGATAGTCCTATTTATTATTTAGTATAGAGAGAATTAGATTAGTTTTTTTATAGAACAGAATTAAAGAATTTTTAGTAGTTTATATTCGTACTTTATTACAGAAAGATAGGTGAGATTTAAAAGTTAGAAGAATAGCAGAAAGAGTTTTTAAGAATAGAAAGAATATTAGTAAGAATTTAGATTATAGAATAGAAATTAGTCTAATAGTTCGAAAGTAGAGAAGAAGATTAGAGATAGATAGGAAGATTAGAAATATTTTTGACGTGATAGTAGTAGTAGTAGTTCAGATAGTAGAGTTAGAGTTTTTAGAATTTTATTTTTAGAAACTAATTAGATAAGAGAGAGTTTAAGATTATAGATAGATAGCAGGCTCTGCTATTTAGAGTAGTAATAGAGAATAGAATCAGATTTTTAGAATAGAATATTTAGTATAGTCTAAGTATAGAATAAGTTTAGAATAGTTTAGAATATTTATTAGAAGAGAGAGAATATAAGTAAATTATGTATGTAGTAGTGTCAGTATTTTTAGTTTATTGGTTTAGTTTATTAGTAATTTTTTTAGCTTCTTTATTAGAAATTTTTTAGTTTTATATTTTAGTGTTTTTAGAGTTAGAATAATTAGAAGATAGTAGAAGATAGGTAAGATTTAATAGATTTTTTTAGTTAGATAGATTAGATTTTAGAATAGCTAGTTAGAAGTAGAGTTAAGAAATTAGATTAAGTTTAGTTTTAGCTAGATTATAAGATAGAAAAGAGATATAGATATTTTTAAAGATTAGATATAGCATATATAGAGTTTTTTTAGTTAGATTTAGTCTGTTAGAATTAAGAAGAAGAAGACTTCGTAGGAGATTTTAAGATTAGAAATTTAGTTAGTAGTTTAGAAGAGAGAGTAGTTATAGTTAGTTAGTTTGTAGATTTATAAGTAATTTAATATTTTTATTAGTAGAAGTGCTATTAGAGTTTTAGAAGTAGATAGTGAATTTTAAGAGTTAAGTTTTTAGATTTTTTTAAAGACTCTTTTTTGTTTTTAGATGATTTTTAGGAAGATATTTTTTATTTTTTTAGATAGAATATAAGAAAGAGTTTAGTTTAACTAATTAAATTATTTATTTAAGTAGTAGAAAAGTAGATAGAGAGAGAGATAAGAAGTATATTAGATTTAAGATAGTAGTTTAGTAGTTAGTTTTAGTAGTTTTTAGATTATTTAGATATAGAGTTTTTAGAATAGAGAAAGAGTAGAATTTTTATTATGTAGAAGGTATTAGAGTTTTGTAGAAGTAGGTTTAGATTTATTAGTAATTGATTATGTGAAGTTTATATTGTTATGTTTTTTTTATTATATTTAATAGAAATATGAATTTAAGAACTTATTATAGTAAGGAGAGGAAGACAGTTTTAGATTCTACAGTTGATTGTAGTAAGGAAGTTATAGAGATTTAGTATTAGATTAGAATTTAGAGAATTAGAGAAGAATTAGAAGAAAGAGAGATAGATTAGATATTAGTAGAAAGATACGATATTTTAGAGAGAGTAGATGATGATATAGAATAAGAGATTAAGATTAGAATTTTAGTAAGAGATAGAGAAAGCAGAGATTCTAGAGATTTAACTAGTTAGTAGTAGACAGTATGATAGGTGAATAGAATTACTAATTAGAATTAAGTAATTCTAGATAGATAAGAAGTTTGAAAATAGAAGTTAGTTTTAGAAGTATAGTTAAGAAAAGCTTTTTAGAATTCTAAGAATATAAAGATTATTTCTTTTAGATTAAGAGAAATAAAATAGGTATTAAGATCATAGAGAAGAGATAGAAGAGTTAAAAGTATACAGTTCTTTATCTGATAGTTTTATAGTTTTAATAAAGAGTTTATTGTAGATAGATTTGTTTAGATAGATTAGAAGTTTAAGATAGTTAGAGAAAGAATTTTAGTTGATGATGAGATTAAGAAAAGAACAGATAAGTTTTAGTAGAAGAATAAGAAGAATATTTTAGGGACTTATATTTCTTAGTTTTAGTTTTTATTTAATTTTAGTTAGTTAGAAGAGTATTAGCTTATTAAGAAGAAAGTAGTAAGTAGAGAATAGTATAGTAGAAAAAAGTTAAGTAGTAGTAGAAGTTTTAGAATTTTATAGAATGTTTTTGAGTTAGATTTTTTAGTAGTTATTGTCTTAGAAAGTTTAAGAAGATTAGAGACTTAGTTTTTTAGAAGTTTGTAGCCCTAGTTAGCTTAGTTTAGAAGAATAGATTTTAGAATATAAGAAGTTAAATTATTAGTAGATTAGATTTTTAGTTAGAAGTTAGGTTAGTTTAGAAATTAGATAGAATATTTAGTATAATTTATAGTAGAAGAAGCTTGAATGATAGAAGAGCAAGATTATTTTTTTCGTAGTTTATTAAAGAGAGATAGAAAGTAGAGGATAGAAAAAGACAATAAATTTAGTAATAGCTTTTAGAAGAAGGTAGTTTGAGGAATTCTAGTTTTTCAGAAATTTTTATAGAGTTTTAGTATAATTCAGTTTTAGTATTTTTACATAAAATAGAGAAGCTATAGATTAATTTTAGTATTATAGTAAGAAATTTTAAGAATTTGGTTAGTTAGAGAAGAAAGTTTTAGATTAGAGAAAGTTTAGTGAAGTAGATAGAGATAGAAATTTTTTAAGAAGAGTAGAGAAGATATAGTATAGTATATAAGATTTAAGATAAAGAGAGAAGATATTTAGTAGTAGATTGAATTATTTTTGAGTTAGGAAGAATGAGATGATAGATTTTATTTAATTTAGATTAGTATTTTAAACTTTAGAGTAAGAGGAGCTCTAGTTATAGACTAGTAATCAGATTTAGTTTTAGAAAAGTAAGATGATAAATTAGGTAGAATTATTAGAGATATTGATTTGAAGTATTGTTTTCTAGATTTTTTTTAAGAGAAAGATAGAATTGAGATTTATTTTTATAATTAGTTTGATGATTCGCAAAGTAGAGAGATAGATTAGTAGATAGAATTTTTCTTTATTAGAGACTTGTTGATAGCTCAGTAGTAGTTATTAGTTAATTCAGTAAATTAGAAGGGTAATTTAAGGAAAGAGAGTATAGGGGATTTTATAAGATTTGTTTTCTCTAGAATGTTTTCTTAAGAATAGAGAGATTTATAGAGAAGATTTTTATTTTTACAAGTTTAGTTCGTAGTTTAGATAAAAAAAAATAAAAGGAAAGAGTTCTTATTTTATAGAAGAATTCGAAGTAAGAATATTATTAGTAGACTTAGATTTAACTTGTATTAGAATAGAAAAAAATAAAGATCTAGTAGAAGAATAGAGATAGAGTATTAGATTAGAAGGTGGGGGGGGGGAAGAAAAATTATTAGTTACGTAATTTTTTTAATAATAGATAGATTTCTAGAAATTGATAGTTTAGTAAGAAGTAGATAAGAAAGAATAGAATTATAAGTAGGTTTAGTTTAAGATAAGTTTATTAGTAGAAGTTAGGTTTTACTAGAGATAGATTTGTCTTGTTAGATTAGTATTTTAAGTAGAGTATTTAGAAGATTTTTAGATTTATAGCTTTAGAAAGATGTTATACTTAGAGAAGGAAGTTAGTAGGGGGGGGGGGGAAAATTAAGTACTTTTTAGGCAGGTATAGTGAAGATTTATATTAGTATAGAATAGATTTAGATTTAGTTTTAGAAGAGAATTTATTTATAGAAGTTTAGATAAGAAAGTATATTAATTAGAAGATAGTTTTTCTAGTAGTAAGAGGAGAGAAAAAAAAAAAAAAGATAGTTAAGTAGTAGATTAGATTAGATTAAAGAATAGTGAAGTAGAGAAGTTAGAGGTTTTTTTATTTTAGTTAGACTACTAGATTTTATAGAGAGAATTTCTTAATTTAGAATTAGATAAGAATAGTAGTTTTTAGTAGATAAGAATTAGTATTTTATTAGTTAGAAGAATACTAAGAGTATTAGAAGAATTTAAGAATTAGGTTAGTAGTTTAGTAGATTTAGAAATTAGAAATTTTTTTAGAAATTTTAAGAAAGATTAAGAGAATATAGTGTTTGGAAAGAAAGTAGAAGAATTAGATTACAGATAGATAAGTTTAGTTAATAGTTATGATTTAGAATTTGTTAGAATTTTTAGAAGAATTAGGTATTAAGTTAAGTCAGTTTAGAGAATAAAGTAGAAATTTTAGATAGAAGAATAGATAGAAGATATGTAGAATTAAAGAATTTTTTGGAGAAGAATATAATGAAGTCACTTTATGAGATTGTTAAGACTAGAAAGAAAAGAAAGAATAGAAAGAAGATTAGTTAGAGAATCTAATAGAAAGTTAGGTATAGGAAGAATACTAGACAGAAAGATTTTTTGAAGAGACTAGAGATAGATTAAGTATAGTGTTTTTTTTTTAAGTAGAGATAAGAGATAGATAGTAGTATTAGATAGTTACATTTAGTAAGGAATTTTAGAGAGTAGAGATTTTTCTTGAAAGTAGGAAAAGAATAATAGATAGAAGAGTTTAGTGTAGAAATTTAGTAGGAAAGATTTTTTTGGTATGAATATCTAAATATTAAGAAGAAGTAGAAAGAAAGAAAAGAAATTTTTTTTTTAGTAGAAAAGAACAGAACTTCTTTTTAGATTTTTAGATAAGTTTTTAAAGTAGGATTTATTAGATATAAGAAGAAACCAGATTATTATAGAAAAAGAGAAGAGAAGAAATTTTATAAGAAGATAGATTTTGAATGGTAAGAATTAGTTTAGTTAGAAGATTTAAGAATAAGTGATGATAGTTACATTAGCTATAGATATAAGAAGTCTAGAAGAAGATATAAGATAAGAATATTAGTAGTAAGATTTTTTAGTTAAGACTAGAATTATATAGTTTATTTTTTAAGTAAGTTGTTTAGAGTTTAGATATAGTATTAAGTTATTGAAGATAGAAAGAGAAGATAGAAAGTAAAGTAGTTCGATATTATTAGTAGCAGAGATAGGAAGTTTGAGAGAGTAGTTTAGAAAATTTATTTTTTAGAAGAGTAGAGATTATTTTAGTAGTTAGAAGAGAAGATAAAAGATAGTAGATAGAATAATTAGAGAGAGTAAGAAGAGAGGAAATAGTAATTAGATAGAAGAAAGATTGCATAGTTTTTTGAGAAGCAGAATAAAGATATTAGAAGATTATAGAGATAAAAGAGAGATCAGGTAGATTTAGATTTAGAATTAGTAGAATTAAAGTACGAGTAGTATTTTCTAGATATTAGAAAGATAGAATAATAAGAGAGTTTAATATGAGTAGATTAAGAGAAATATTTAAGATTAGTTTCTTTAGATTATAGTTATAGAAGAATAGATAAATTTAGAAAAGAATTAGATTAGTTGAAGATAGAAGATTGAGAAGTAGAGAAGAGATTAGTAAGAAAAGTTTTTAGTAGTAATTTTATGTTAGTAGAGATTAGATAGAAATAGATAGATTTTTTAAGGAGAGTAAGAAAATAGTAGTTTAAAGTTAAGGACGTAATTAGGTATAGAAGAATAGAGTAGATAGAATTAAGAATAGAATTAAGAATAGAATTAGGAGTTTAATTGTTTTTATCTAGTTTTTGTATTAGGAAATTATAGTAATTAAATACTTAGTTTTATTATAGAAAGTATAGAATTAAGAAAGGTTATAGAAAGAAGTTTTATAGAAAGAGTTTTGAATAGAAGACATAGGAGATAAGAAACAGAGATTATTAGAGAAATTAGAAAAGAAGTTAGGATTGGATTTTTTAGATTAGACAAGTTAAAGGTAGTAGATAAATTATAGAGAGATTAGTTTTTTTTTTAGTAGATTCAGAGATTTAAGATAAAATTGTATATAGGTATTTTTTAGAAAGAAAGAATTAGAGAAGGAATTAGAGATTTTTACTAAAATTTAGTTTAGAGTTAGATTTAGAAGAAAAGATTAGAGTAGATTAGTGAGAGAAAGAAGTTAGAATATATTTTTAGTTTAGAGAATTTAGATTAATGTTTAGATTACTTTGTTATTTAGATAGAGTTTAGAAGTTTTAGTTTAGAAAGTGTAGAAAGTTTTTTAGAAAGTAGTTTAGAATGATAAGAGAATTAGATTAGATATAGAGATATATTTAGTTTTAGATTGTATTAGAAGAAAGTTATTATTATTTTCTTAGAATATTCAGAGAAGGATAGAATTTCTAGAATAGTTTGTTAGTTATTAGAAGAGAGTATAGAAAATTGGTCTTTAGATATTTTTAGAAGAATTTTAAGTAGAAATTATTATTTAGAGATACAGAAATTTTATTTTTATAGAATTTTTATATTTTTAGTTAGATATAGTATAGAGATTAGATGGAGATAGCTAGTTAGACTTCTTAGAAATTAAATAGAATTAAGTTTATTAGAAGATAGAGAAGAAGTAGTATTTTAATCTAGAGCTTACTTAGAAAGTAGTAGGAGTTTTTAAGATGTATTTTATAGTTGTATTTAGATAGTAAGAAGAGAATAGAAGACTAAAGAATTAGTATTATATTATATAAGAGTATAGTTAGAAGTTATAAGAAGATTAAAGCTCTATTGAGAAAGTTAGATAGAGAAAAGTAGCAAGAGTAGAGTACTTTTTTTTGTTAGTAGTTTGTAAGTTCAGAACTTATTTATAGGTTAGTACTTTAGAATTTAAGAATTATAGTATGATTTTAATTAGGTAGGGTAGGGGGGAGGATCGCTAGTAAGAGTTTATAAGATAGTAGAAATTTAGTAGTAAGATTAGAGAAGAGATAAAGTTTAGTAGAGATGTAGTAGCATTTTTTTTAGAAAAGTATAGTTTTATTTTTTTAAGAAGATTTTAGAGAATAGTTAAGTAAGATTTTTAGAGTTTCTATAGAGAATAGTTTTTATTTTTTAGAATAGAAAGAGAGTTAGAAGAGTAGGATAGATTAGAGAGATAGAGATAGAAATTAAGTAGAAATAAGATTTTTTTAGATAGTTTAGTTTTTAGCAGTTCTTAGATTAGAAGATTTTTAAGAAAGAGAAGGAGATAGAGAATATAGTAGATAGTTTATTTTACTAGGAAGTTAGTTAGATTAGAAAGATAATTTTAGAGTAAGTTAGTAGTAGCAAGAGAATTTTAGTTTTTAAAGATTAGAAAAATAGATATTAGAGATTAAGTTTATAGCTAGAAATAGTTAGATAGTCTTAGAAAGATATATTAGAAGATATAAGTTTTTTTAGGAAAGGAAAGAGAGTATAATAAGTTAGTTTAGAATATAAGTAGAGCGAGAGATAGATAGAAAAGAAGAGAATTATTTTTAGTGAGTAGATTAAGATAGAATAGACAGAGTAGAATATTATTTTAGAGATTAGATGAAGAAATATAGTTTTAGAAAAGATTAGTAAGAAAATTTTTTGAATAGAAGTTAAGATAGAGAAGATATAGAAGATAGAAGTTAGAAGTAAGAGCTTAGCAAGAAGAAAAAAATAGAAAGTAAGAAGATTTTATAGAGAATAGAAGATTCTTGATAATTATAAGATTGAATGAAAACTAAGTATAATTAGAAATTTGTAGATAAGCAGATTAAGTATTTAAGTAGATAGATACTAAAGATTTTAGTTTTTTTAGACTTTAAGATAGTTTTGAGAGAAGTTGATTTAGAGTAAGTAAGAAAATTATTAAGTAGTAGAAAGAAATTTAGATATTAGTTTTTTATTTTAGAAAGCTAGTGACACTTTAGTAGTAGAGTTAGTTAGAAAGATAGTTAGTTTTAGATTAAAAGAAAGTAGAAATTAAGTTTTTAGATATAGTAAAGTAGAGTTTAGTAAAGTTAGATTATTTAGCTAGAGGGAGATAGAAAAGATAGAATAGAAGTAGAATTTTAAGAAAGAGTATTTCAGAGATTAGAGTAGAAAGAAAGTAAGAAAAGTTAGAGGGAAATTAGTAGAAGTTAGATAAAGTAGAAGAAGAAGAGATTAGTAAAGTTTTTATTTTAAGATATTAGAAAAGATTCTTAAGAGTATAAAGTTTTTTTTATATTAGAGAGTAGATTTTAGAATAGAGAAAAATTAGTTTTAAGAGAATAGAAGATAGAATAGAGTAGAATTATTAGATAGAAAGATTAATAGAAATTATGTTAAGTTGGTTTTGTTTAGAGAGAGAGAAGATTAGTTAGAGTATTAGTAGTTTTTAGAGCTTTATAAAGATAGAGAATATGTTTTTAGATTTAGATCAAATTTTTTAGAGTTATAATTAGTAGAGAGAAGAATTAGTTTCACTGAAGAGACAGAAGAATTAGAGTAAGTGTTCTAAAATAAGATACAGCTTCAGTAGAAAATAGAAAATAGATGATTATAGTATTTAGAGTATTTGAATTTTAGAAAAGAAAGGAGTTTTTTTTTTTTTAGAATAAGATAGATTAAAGATAGTTAGTTAGAGATTTTGTATTTTTTAAGAGAGTAGTATTTTAATTAATTTAGTAGTATTTTTTTTTTTAAGTTACGGTTTAGATGTATTAGACAGAAAGGATGTATTAGAATAGAATATTTTAGAAGGAAGAATATAGCGAAATTTTAGAGAATATAGATAATAGTTTTAATCTTATAATATTTGATGAAGAGAGATAGAAGAAAGTTTTTATACTAAGTATTGAAGAAAGTTATAGTTTCTAGTATTAGACTTTAGTAGAAGTAGTAAGAATAGTAGAAATATTTTTTTGAATTAAGAAGTTATATAGTAGAATATAGAATTAGAGATTGTTTAGTACATAGTAGTCTAAGTAGATTATTTAGAAGATTGAAGATTAGATATATTTAAGAGATTTAGAGTTAGAAGATAGATAAAACAGTTAAGTTAGATAGAGTTTAATATGTTATAAGAAAGTTTCTTTAGGATGTGATAGTTTATAAGAAGAAGTAGAATAGTTAGATTTAGTAGAGAAGTTTTAGGGATAGTAAGAGTTTAGAATTAAGAAGTTATTAGTATTATTATAATTAGAGAGTTATAGAAGATTAGAAGGGGTTTATTTAGATAAGCAGAGAATTTTTTAGAAAGTAGAGATCGCTTAGAGTTAGATGTTAGATAGAGTAGTCTGTAGTAGAAGTATTTTATTAAGAGCTAGTAGAGAGAGTATAGGATAGAGAGAGTAAGAAATTAGAAGTAAGAAGGAGAGAGAAGTAGTGTTCTAGTTTTAAGAAAGAAGTATAGAATATACAGTAAGAATAGTAATAGTAGATTAGAAGAAGAAAGATTTATTTATTTATATTTAGATTTTAGATTTATAAGATTTGATTTTATCTTAGAATTTAGAAAGAATTAAGTTTAGATAGAAAAGATTTCTATAATTTAGAGATAGTAGATTAGAAGAGACAGTCTAGATTAGTAAAGAGAGAATCTTTTAGTTTTTTTTATTAAGTTAGATAATAGTAGTAGAATTATAGATTTTAAGAATAAGAATAATTTAGAAGAAGTTTAGTAAATTTAGAGGATTATTAAGTTTAGAGAAATTTTTTTTTGTTTACTTTTTAGAGAAGCTTTATTTTATTTTTAGTAGTTATAGTAGATTAATTAGAAGAAAGAGAAGTAAGAGAGTAAACAAGTTTTTTAATTTTAATTAACTTATTTTAGTTCCTTAGAAGAGTTTATTTAAGAGAAGTTTTCAGATTATTTTTTTAGGATTTTTCTAGTTAGTTAAGAATAAGATTATATAGTTTTTATAGACAATAGATAAGTTTAAGAATTTAAGAGTAATTAATGATTTTTAGAAGTTATAGTAGAAAGCTTTAGAAACATAGAAAGTGATTAGTAGATTACTTAGAGAAAGTTAGTAGTAGATTAAGATAGAATATTTTTTAGATACAGAAGTTAGGAGTTTATAGAGAATAGTTTAGAAGAAAGACGGGGTTATAGATTTTTTAGATAGGAGTTTAGATTTAGTTAGATATTTTCTTTTTCTATTTTAGATAGAGTAGAAGAGAAGTAGAGTTAGTTTAAGTAGTTAGATAGAGATAGAGAATTTAGAACTATTTTTTTTGTAGAGAAGACAAGAGATTGTTAGAAAGTATATAGATAAATATAGAATAAGTAAGTAGTGAAAGAAGAATATTGATTTAAGGATTAAAGAGATAGAAGAAAAGATAGTTTGATAAGAAAAGTTTAGAAATAGTTAAAGAAGATTAATATTTTTTTATTTAGTTAGTTTAGAAGTTGGAATTTAAAGTAGAATTAGAACAGATAGAAGGATCTATAGAAGAAATAGAGATAGTATGATAGAATTAGAGAAAGAATAGTAGAGTATATAGAAGATAAAGAGAAGATAGTAGTCTATTAGAAAGATTTTTACGTAGAATTTTTTAGAGTAGTATAGAAGTAGAAAGTAATTTAGCTTTAGAGAATTTAGTTTTTTTTTATATTTTAGAGATTAGATTTTTTAGGTTTAGTTAGTAGAAAGCTTAGTTTTTAGAAGTTTTAATAAAGGTAGATTTAGATTTTAGATAGATTAGAGTAAGCTTATAGAGTTTAGATAGTTTTTAAGATATTAGAATAAGAGATTAAGGAATTAGAATTAGAATTCGAGAGATTTTTATACGGTAGTTAGATAGTTTAGACTTAGATAGATTTGTAGATTTTAGAAGTAGAGTTAGAAATATAGTATAGTTTAAGTTATTTTAGATTTTTAAGTAGAGTAGATTTATAGATTGAATAGGTATATAGATAAGTATTTAAAGAAAGAATTAGTTAGAAGAGAGAAATATCTAGAGAAAGGTTAGAGAGAAAGATTAAGAATTAAGAATTAGGATTATAGGAATTTAGTATAGAATTTCTCTTAGAATAGGAGCTAGTTAAGATCAGATTATAGAAGTAGAAGAGATAAGTTATTAGATTTAGATTAGAGAGATTCTTAGTTTAGATAGATAGAGAAGAAGAAAGAAAGAGAGACTTATAGAATTGAAAAGAAGATAGTAGAGTTTTAGGTTAGTTTAGAGTATAGTTTAATAGAAAAGAATAGTTTTAGAAATATACCTTTGTAGATAGAAATTTATAGTAAGTAGAGAAGATAGATTTAGTTATTTAGAAAGAATTAGTCTGAGAATATTATTAGAAGTATAAGATTAGATTTAGATTAGTAGAAGTTAGTTAGAAGATTGGTTAGTTTTTAGTTTAAGTTAGGTTATTATATTAGTTTTAGAGTAGAATATTAATATATAGAAATTTAGAGAAGGCAGTATAGTCTTTAGAAAGATAGAATTTATTAGAATTAAGAGATAAGTTAAGGAGATTTTAGCAGAAGTAAGTGTAGTAGAGAAGAGAATAGAGTTTAAATTAGATTAGAAGAAGAGTTTAATGAATACAGATAGGTAAAGGGAAATAATATGAGTTTTAAAAGTAAAAAAAAAAAAAGGGGAAAATTAAAAAAGAAAAGTTAAAAAATAAGGGAAAGGGGAAAAAGGGAAAGGGAAATAAAAAAAAAAGGAAAAAAAAAAAAAAAATTTTTTTAGAAAAAAAAAAAAAAAAAGAAAAAGAAAAAGAAGATAAAAGAAAGGAAAAAAATAGAAAAATATTTTAAAAAATTTAAGAAGAAAAAGGGAAGAGGAAGAAAGAAAAAGAAAAAAAGAAAAAAAAAAAAAAAAGAAAGAAAAAAAAAATTTTAATAAAAATTTAAAAAATTTTTAAAAAAAATTTTTAAAAAAAAGGGTTAGAAAAAAATTTTAAGGGAATTAAAAAAAAAAATTTTAAGGGAAAAAAAAAAAAAAGAAAAATTTAAAAAGAAAAAAAAAATTTAAAAGGAAAAAAGAGAAAAAAGAAAAAGGGGAAAAAGGAAAGAAAGAGAAAAGAAAGGAAAAAAAAAAAAAAAAAAGAAAAAAGAAGAAAGTAAAAAGATAAAAGGAAAAAAAAAGAAAAGGTTTAGGAAAAAAAAAAAAAGATAGAAAAAAAAAAAAAAGAAAAAAAGAGATAAGAAAAAATTTAAAAAAAGGTAGGAAAAAAAAAAAAGGGAAAAAGAGAAAAACGAAAGAAAATAAAAAAAAAAAAAAAAAAAATAAAAATAAAAAAATTAGTTTAAGAAAAAGAAAGTAAAAGAAAAAAAAAAAAATAAAAAAAATAAAAAAAAAAAAAAAAAAGTAAAAAGGAAAATAGTTTTAAAAAAAAGGATAAAAAGAAAAAAAATTAAGAAAAAGAAGAAAAAGGGGAAAGAAAAAGAAAAAAAAAGAAAAAAAAAGAAAAAAATTAAAAAAAGAAGGAAAAAGAAAGAAAAAAAAATTTTAAA
>JAIWJD010000109.1:0-27926 GCA_022818045.1 Neotoxoptera formosana | reverse complement strand
ACCCCAGTCCCACCACAGTCAACCTGCCCCACAGCTCAGTCCCACCTTCAACCACACACACGCTCAGTACCACAGTCACACACACACCACAAACTCAGTTCCACAGTCACACCACAAACACCACTCCACACACCCACCCCTCACACAGTATCCAAACCACGCACACACCAGCAGGTCAGTCCACAGGTCCAACACACCTACAGTCAGTCACCAGTCAGTCCCAGCCGCACCCACACACTACCCACCACATTTCAGTCAGTCCACAGCACAACCAGCCACCCACACAGCCATTCAGCACACACTCCAGCACACACACTCCACCACACACACCACAACACACCATCACACACCCCACACAACAAACAACCCACACACACCAGTCCCAGTACTCACAACAGTTCCACATCACACAGTCAGCCAGCAGTACCAAGACAAGCCAGCAACCACCACCACCACAGTTCAGTCACAGTCCTGCAGCCAGCACCACCCACCAGTCCCCTCAACCAGTCACCACACTCACAGTACAAGTCACACGCCCAACCACACATCTCCACACAGACCCACACGGGCACACACAGCGTACCCCAAGTCACAGTCCACACACAGCCTGTCCAGTCCAGCCACCAGCAACCAGCAGTCAGTCCAAAACACCCAACCACTCAGTCGGACCACAGTTCACACCACCAAGTCCCAGCACAGCAACCACAGTAACACCAGCCCCAACCCCAAAGCTCAACCACACACCCAGCCTCCACCACAGGGCACTCCATATCACAAGTCCAGATCACACCCAACCCAACACACAGTACACAGTCACACAACCAGTCACAAAGTCACACCAGTCTCAGTTCAAGTTCACCACAAGTCGTCCCAAAACGTCCAGTACAGCAGGTCCAGTCAGTACTGTCCAGATCCAGCCACCCACAGTCGCACAAACCCACAGCCCAGCACACTCCAGCACAACACCTCACCCACCCCACCACCCACCACCCACACCAGGCACCACACAGCCACGCACTCAGCCACCACAGTCACCACACCAGTCCACACACAGCACCAACACCACACAGTCACACACTACCAAGCCACAACACCAGTCACCACAGTCCAGGTCAGTCACACAACGAAAGCACCCAACCCACACACGCACAACACCCACCACCACACGCAGTCACCAGTCCCAGTCACACACACCCAGTCACTCACACACACCCACACCAGCCCACACCATCCCAGCACCAGCCAGCAGTACACACCACCACACCACCCACAGTCACACCCACACACACACCAGTCACCAAACCACCCCACACACCACCCACCCAGCAACAGTCACACACCACACACAAAGTCAGTCACCACAGCACACAGAACACAGTCACACAGTCATGCCTCAGCCACACAACACCACACCCACACCACCCCAGTCCACACCACACACAGCACAGTCCACACACCCAAGCAAGTACCCCCCCCAGTCAGTCACAGCACACAGTCACCACAGTCCCCACACACACCCCACAGCACCTCAGTCATCAGCACAGTCCATCACCCAGTCACACACCAACCAGTACACAGTCCCCACAGCACACACACCCACCAACACTCCAGTCAGTCACAGCCACACCCAAAGTCAGTAGCAGTTACACCAGCCAGCACCATCACAGTCCACCACCACCACCCAGTCAGTCAGCACATCCCAGTCGCTGCACAATGTCAGTCATCCCACCACCACAGCAGTCAGTCAGTCACACCCCACCAGCCCCAAAGCCAACCCAGTCCACAGTTCCACCCAGCACTACACAGTCACACACAGCACACACCACAGCTCACACACCACACTGTTCAATCAGTTCCAGTCACAGCCACCACAGTCAGCCTAGTCACACACAGTTCACACACCACAGCCACCCCAATGACAGTTTGGTCACACACACCAGTCACACCCACACCCCCCAGCACAGTCAGTCCAGCAACACCCTCCAGTCCCAACAGTCAGTCCTTAGTCACCACACACACATACAGTCCACCATGTCAGCCACCTCCCACACCAGGCAGTCATCACAGTCCCCACACCAGGCACAACTGTCACACAGCAGACACACCTCACAGTCCCACCACACTGCCTCAACACTGCCCCACAGTCACCACACCACAGTCACCCCACAACCCACACACCCTCCACAACCCAGTCCATTACACCACCCACACCACACATCCTCAAGTTCTAGTCCAGCACTCAGACATCCACACACAGCACCCACAGTCACAGTCAGTCACACACTCACACAGTTCACTCTCACAGCCTATCACCCAACTGCCCAGTCCACACTTCCAGTCAGCCAGTCAGCAGCCCAGCAGATCCCAACCCAGTCACCCACAGCACAGTCACCAACCCACAGTCAGTCATCACTGTCAACCCTCACCACACGTTCAACAGTCCCCCCACACCAGTCCTCACAACTCCAACCACCAGTCACCACTCAAACACCACAGTCACACGTCAAACAGCACACCAGCAGTCAGTCAACTCTCACACACCCCACCACACAGTCCAGTATCCCCATCCAAGACCAGTCAGCACCAGTTCAGTCACTGTCCACACACACTGTCACCAGTCACACCAGTCACCAGCACCAAGTCCTGCAGTCACCACCCTGCAGTCCACCTGCACACACCACACACCACAGTCACCACCAGCCCACAGCACAGCCACACACCCACAAAACTCACTGCACGTCAAGCAACCCCAGCACACAGTACCACACCACACTAGGTCACCCACAGTCACCTCACTACCACAGTCACAACACGTAGTCTCACAGTACAACCACTCAAGTCCAAGTCACAGTCAGTCACCCCCACAGTCACACTACACACCAACACCAGTCAACACCCAGCAGTCACAGCAATCCACTACACACCCTGCACACACACCACACTGCCACACCCACAGTCAGTCAGTCAGCACACCAGTTCACCACCACAGTCAGTAACACTCCCACCAACACAGTCTGTCTCAGTTACACACAGCACACCCACAGCACAGTCCAGCATCACAAGCCAGTCTCACACCCAGTCACCCACACCTACAATCACAGTCCACACAGCACCAGTCAGTCCCAGCACACAGTCAGTCACACCAGTCACCACACACCTCTGTCAGTCCACCACAACTCCACAGGTCAGCCCTCACACACCACACAACACAGACTCAGTTCACACCACCCACACACCAGCAGTCAGTCCACTCAGTTCAGCACCAATCAGTCAGTAACACCCCCAACCACACAAACCTCACCAGTCCATCCAGCCCACATCAGTTCCCAGCACCACCCTAGTAGCACCACACACAGTCCATCAAGCACACAGTCACCACACCCACATCCTCAGTCAGCAGTCACACACACACACACCCAGTCACACACCCACCCACCACCACCACTCAGTCACAGTACAACACACCTGCCACACACCCAGCCTCCAACAGTCCAGCCCCAGTCACACCAGTATCACCCCACCAATCACCAGTCAGTACAGCTCTACACACCAGTCACCAGACAACCAGTCACACCCCAACAACACATCACCACCCAGTCACCCATCCAAGTCCAACTCCCACACACCAGTACACACCAGAGTCAGCAACCACTGCAGTCCACACTTCACACACCCACCCCACCCCAACACACACCCACACACCCACAGCCACACCCAGCACACCACACACACACACAGTCACCACACCAGCCACACCACACCAACACACCACAGTCACCACAGCAGCACAGACTGACACCCACAGCCACAGTCAAGTACCGTCGACCAGCCCTCACCACACACACTCAGTCACCAATCCAGTCACAGTCAAGCCAAGTCAGTTACACCTCAGTCCACACACACCACACAGTCACCACAGTTCTAGTCTGTACCAGGCAGTACACACACAGTCAACAGTCCCCACAGCACACCCACAGCCACAGTCACCACCTCAGACAGTCACACAGTCTCTGTACCCAACTCAGTCATGCACCACAGTCAACCAGTCACACCCCCACACACAACAGCCAACCACAGCATCACAGCACAGCACACACACCCAGCACACAGTACAGTCACAACACCCCACACAGTCCACACAGTCACACACCAGTCCACACACACCACACACCAGTCAGTACCAGCCACCAGGTCACACCACACACAGTCAGCCACAGTCTACACACCACCAGTCTCACATGTTCCAGTCAGTCACCACACGACCAGCAGTCCTATACCACCAGTGCAAGTCACCATCACCACAGTCCCACACTGTCTACACCAGGTCAGTCACAACCACAGCACAGGCCCACACAGAAAGGCCAGCCACAGTAAACTACACACCAGCACACCAGACAGTCCACCACAACACACACACCCACCAAGTCGAGTAAGTCCACTGCACAGTACCAACGACCACAGTTCAGTAGTCACACCACACCAGCAGTCCCACACACAGCACAGTCTACAGCCACAGGTCCCACACAGTAACCTCTCCATGTAAAGTCTGTCTACACAGCACACCAGTCCACAACACACAGTCCACCTCAGGCCACTAAGTCACAGTACCCACCAGCAGTCCAAGTCACACACAACAATCACACAGCCACAGATCACCTGTACAACACAGTCCACAGTCACCAGCACAGTCAGTCACACCACCACCCCCTCACTCACAGCTGCTACACAGGCAGTCACAGTCACAGCTCACACCCCAGTTCCTCACACACAGCATACCACCCATCCCAGTCAGTCCACCACTAAGTCAGCTCACCCAGTTCCAGTCACAGTCATGGCTCACTGACCACAGCACACTCACAGCAACCACACAACAGTCACAGTCACACCTCCAGTCAGCCACACCCAGCCCCAATCAACACACCACACCCAGTCACACACAGCACACACACACTACACCCAGTCACACACCCACTGCCAGTCAGCACAACTGCACCAGTACACAGCTACTAGTTCCAGTCACACTCACTGTCAAACACTAGTCTCACACTAGTCCAAGTCCAGCACACAGTTCACCCCCAGTCCCATCTACAAGTCAGTACAGTCACCCCACCAGCACTCCAGCACCTAGTATCCAGGCACACAGAACAGTACCACGCTCATGACCACAAAGTCTCACAAACAGTCAGTCCAGTCCCACCACAGTTCAGTAACAGCAAGGCAAAGTCACAGCAACACACCACAGGAGTCTGCCATGTACAGCACACCATGTCAACACCCAGTCACACCACAACACACACCAGTCCAGCTCACCTCTCACACAAAACCCACACCACACCCACTAGTCACACAAGCACTCAGTCACTCACACAGTCCACCACCAGTACCAGTCCTACATACCACATCACCAGTCAGTCTCACACCACCTCACACACCAGTCAACACAGCACACAGACCCCACCTGTCAGTCAACACAACCCCACAGCTCCAAGTACACAAGTCACGTCCACCAACAGCAGCATAGTCCTCCCACACAAGTCACAGCAGTCACACCCAGTCACAGTCACAGTCAGTTCACACACAGTCACACAGCCCCTCAGTCACAAGTCATCAACAGTCCACAGCCAGGTCACCACCACCAGCCACATCAGTACACACCAACAGTACCAGTCACAGTACGTACCACACCTCACCACACCACAGAGTCACCACAGTCACGCAGTCACCCACAAAAGTCAG
Source organism: Neotoxoptera formosana (assembly GCA_022818045.1). Taxonomy (NCBI): domain Eukaryota; kingdom Metazoa; phylum Arthropoda; class Insecta; order Hemiptera; family Aphididae; genus Neotoxoptera; species Neotoxoptera formosana. The sequence continues at coordinate 22,190 of JAIWJD010000109.1, read as the reverse complement.
TCACAGCACCCCCCTACACACCACCAGTCACACAGTCCCAGCACCTCACCACACCCCACAGTCACGTCTACAGTCACCAGCACTGGTAGTCCCTGTCACACACAGTCACGCACACCACACAGTGCACACACAGTCCAGCTCACAGCCACCACCACAAGTCACACCCAACCAAACCATCCAGTATCACCAGAAAAACCCAGCAGTCACCAGTCAGTCCACCCCAGCAGTCACACCATCACAGCACCCAGTACCCACAGTGCCTCACTACGCTCCACCAGCACTCGACCAGCCAGCACCACACACAGTCCACAGTCACCCATCTCAGTCACAGTCACACACAGTCACCAGTCAACACCTGCCACACACCACAGTCTAGTCAAACTACACACACACCAGCCATCAGTCGCACATACCAGTCCAGTCAGTCTAGCCAGTCAGCACACACAAACAGTCACCACACAGTCCACACACAACCAGGCACCACACAACACACACACGCAGTCAGTACGTCACACAGTACACACACCACACACCCACCACACACAGTCAGCACCACATCACAGTCCCACCACACACAAGCACACCAGCCTGTACAGTCCCAGACCAAGCACACAGTCAGTCACCCAGTGACTGTCTCCTGAACACTCCAGTCCAGGTCCCAACAGTCACACCACAGCAGTACACAGTCACACAGTCACAGCACCCCCCCACACAGTCAAGTCTAGTCAGTCACAGTACACAGTAGTCAAACACACCACCAACCACAGCTAGGCTCACTCTTCACACCACACAGCCACAGCACCACAGTCACTCACCGTCACAGTCACATGCCACCACCAGTCAGTCACCCACACTCACAGAAAGCAGTTCCCAGCACAGTCAACACCACCAGTCCACACCACACACAGCACACAGCAAAGTCAACAGGTAGTTAACACACCACAAGTCACACCACACAATCTTCACAGAGTCCATACACACCACTTACAGCCTCAAGTTCAGTCTCTCAGTCCACTACCCCCTGTCACACTACAGTTCACAGTTCAGTACAGTCACCCAGTCAGTCAGCACAGTCACAGTCCACTCAGTCAAGCACACAGTCACATCTAGCACTGTCACAAGTCCTACAGAACACTGCAGTACAGTTTATCTGCCACCCACACTCTCCACACAGTCACATCCCAGTGCACCTCAGCCACTCCAGTCAAAACACACGCACACAGTCATTCTCACACTCACCCAAGTCACACAGTCTCAGCACAGTTCTCACACTCAACCTGCCTACCTTCAGTCAGCAGACAGCACTCACACCAGCACAAAGTCCTGTGACAGCATCACCCAGGCTACATGGCCTCAACTCCCTACTAGTCACACACAACAGTCCAGTCACACACACACACAGTCCACCACAGTGTACAGCACACTGCACACCCACTCTCTCCCACAGTCACAGTCGAGTACCACCAGTCCACCAGGTCGCAGTCACACAGTCAGTCCACCCAGTAGCCACAGTCAGTCTACACACTCACAGTCCAGTCACACAGTCACCACAGCCAGGACACACAACCAAAACACAGTCACACCTCCAGTCACACCCACCACAGTCCTGTCACTACCCACACCAGTACAAACAGCCGTCAGTCTGTCACCTCCACACATATCCACCCACCACAAACACTCACCCATCGGCCACACAACACCACAGTCCAAGCACACAGTCAGGTACCAGTCAGCCCAACTCAGTCACACCCACACGCAGTCAAGTACCAGTCACACCCCACTGTCACACACCCAGTCTCACCCTCAGCAGTCACACTACATTGTCCAGGTCAACCACCACAGTCACCTGTACCAAGCACACACACCAGATCACACAAGTCAACGCACAGTCCAGTCATCAGTACAGTCACGACAGTCCACGGACCTTCCTACCACTGTCACACACAGTCACTACAGTCACAGTCCACAGCCCAGTATACACACAGTCACAACCAGTCCACTCACAGCACAGTCACCACACAACAGTCACCAGTCAGATCACAGTCAGGTTCAGTACTAGTCCAAGCATCACACACACCAAGTCCACCCCACTCAACACGTCACACACCAGCACAGTACACCCCTGTCACAGTACAGTACAGTCAGTCCACCCACACACAGGTCGTCCCCCCAGTCTCACACACACACAGCACACACAGTGTCACACAGTCACACAGTCAGTACACACTCTGTCAGTCAGTTCACAAGTCAGTATCCAGTCAACAGCTCACACACAGTCCACCCACCCCACCCAGCCACACCAGTCAGTACAGTCAGCACCTGTCACCCACCAAGTATCCAGTCACCCACAGTAACAGCCCCATCCTACACACAACAGTCACAGTCACATGTCACACCTACTGTCAGTCCACAGTCACCACAACTACAACACAGTCCCCCACACACACAAGTCACAGTCAGTCCACAGTCACCCACCACACCCCCCACACAGGTCACACACAACACACCAGCAGTCACCAAGTCAGTTGTACCACCACACTGCAGTCACACACTCCACAGCACACCTAGTCAGTAAAACTGAGTCAGGTCCACAGTCACTGACAGTCCAGTCACAGTCGTCACCCAGTCAGTCAGTCCACCACAGTTCACAGTTTCAGTCAGTCACAGTCACAGTCACAGTCAGTCCAGTCACACCCACAGTCACACACCACCACCAGTCCGACAGTCACCAGTCACAACCACACAGCACCTCCAGTACCAGTCAGCACAGTCGCAATGTCACCACACAGTCACACCACAGTCCAGTTTCACACCCAAGTCAGCAGTCACAGTCCCAGTCAGTCACTCACCACACTACCCACTCAGTCACAGTATCAGTCTGCACCACAGTCAGTCTGTCAGGGTCACCGCAGTACAGTCCACTACACAGTCAGTCACCACACAGTCACCAGTCCAGTCCAGCAGTCACAGCCAGCACAGCGTCCCAGCACACACAGTCACCCACAGTCCACACCAGTCCCCCACAGCACAGTACCCAGTCAGCAGTCAACAGCAGTCCACCACACACACCAGTCACAGCCACCACCACCTTCCAACCAGTCCACTAGCACCACACACACAGTACCAGTCACCAACATCAGTCACAGTCCCAGTCCACACACACCACTCAGTCACCCCAGCCAGTCAGTTTCATCCAGTCAGTCAGTCACTCACACACCCACCACATCACACAGTCCAGTTTCCACAGTATTCAGTACACCGTCACTAGCAGTATTCACCTCACACACCTAGTCAACCACTCACCAGTACTCCACAGTCAGCTCAACACAGCACACTCACAGCACAACGCACCACCACACAACAGTCAGTCACACCACAACACAAGTCCCACCAGGCATCAACCACACACACAGTTCCCAGTCATGTAACACACCCACACACCCAGTTAGCACACAGCAGTCCCACAGTCAACATCACACACAGTATCGAGTCACACCACACAACCAGTCACAGTCAGTAACACCCCACACCACAGTCACACCAACCAGTAACAAGTCCAGTCACACCCAGGTCTACAGTCACACACCAGTCCACAGTCAGGTCACAACCACACAGCAGCACACAGCCACCAGTCAGTCCCAAAACCACCAGACAGTCACACAGGTCACAGCACCACCATCACAGTATCAGTCCACACTGTCACAAGTCACTACAACCACAGTCCAGTTCAACAACAGTCAGCCTCACAGTACCAGTCAGCAGCAACACACACCAGTCAGTCCTGTCAACCACAAGTCAGTCACCAAGTCAGTCTCAGTCTAGTCCAACTGTCTGTCAGCCCAGCAAACCAGTCAGTCACACACACAGTCATCCACCACACACAGTTCAGTCCCAGCACCAAGTTCGCAGTGCAAAGTCACACCAGTCCCACCCCCACACCCAGTCACCCACAGTCAGTCACAGTCCCACACCACCCCAGCAGTTCAGTCACACACAGTCAGTATCACCAGTCCACAGTCACAAGCAGTCCACCAGTCCAACACACCCCCAGTCACAGTCACAAACTCAGTCAGTACCACAGGTCACCTCCAGTCACGCAGCCACCACACGCTAACCCCACATGTCAGTTCAGTCACCCCACCACACATCCAGTACAGTCTCAGCAACCCCCCTACACACCAACTGCACAGTCCTCAGTTCCCAGTCCAGTCCAAAGTCTGTCATCACCACAGTCACACACACAGTCAAGTCCACACACCACAAGCAGTCACACCATACAGTGTATAAGTCTACTCACACACAATTGTCACAGTGCTGTCAGTCCACACTCTCACAGTCCCTGTCCTGTACTCACCATTCACCACACAGTCAACACAGCAATTCCAAGCACCCAGCTGAATCCAACCATCAACACAGTCACCCAGTCGAGTCCCAGTCAGTCAGTCACCCCATCCTCAAGCAGTCACCAGACCACACATGCCTACACAGCACATCAGCAGTACCACAGCACCAGTCAGTTAGCAGTCACACCAGGCATTTCCAGTCCTACCATGTCCACCACACCAGTCACTACACCCAATCAGTCCACAGCACGTTCACACTCACACCACCTGTCCAAGTCCAGTCACAGTCACTATCACTACCAGCAAGTCAGTGCCACACACCCACACACACCAACACACCAGTCTGGTCCAAGCACCGTGCCTGTCCACACCAGTCACACCCCTGTACACACAACAGTCAGTCAGCATGTCTCTGTACACACCAGCACAGTACAGTCAGCCACCAGTCACACAGTCACATCAGTCTCATCCACAGTACACACAGTCCCCAGTACAACTCAGTCAGGTCTGTCCACCATCACGTCACCACAGTCATCATTTAGCCAGGCCAGTCAGTCAACAGTCTAGCTCAGACAGTTTCAGTACACTCAGTCCCAGTCAGTCACACACATTCCCACCACTAGTTTCACAGTCTGAGCTACACAGCCCACACCAGTCCCAGTCAGTCACACACTCCAGTACACCGCACACACCACAGTCAGTCCACAACCACCCAGCACATCGACACACACAGACGTCCTACAAGTTCACATCACAAAACTCCACCAGTACCAACAGTCCACCCACTAGTACACACCAGTCAGTCACTCACCACAACCAGTCACCACAGTCAACAGCTCTCCCTAGCAGTCAAAGTCAGTGACTCACCACCAGTCACCACAAGCACACAGTCACCCAAACACAGTCAACTGTAAGTCACACAGTCACACCTCCACACAGTCAGTAGCACCACTACAGGTCCCAAGTCACAGCAGTCTGACCACCACACTGTCACAAACACTAGTCATAGTCACAGTCAGCTTGTACACAGTTCACAGTCACCAGTTCACAGTCAGTCACACAGCACAGTCACACAGCACACACACAGTCCACAGCTACAGTCAGGTCCAACCCAGTCACCACACCCAGTCATCAGTCTATCACATCACCACAGTCAGCACACCCACCACAGTCACCCACAGGCCACCGTCCATCCCTCAGCCACAGGTCACAGTTACCTCACACATCTCAGTCCAGTCACACCCAGTTTCACAGTCCACACAGTCACTCCACACACTCATCAGTACACCACAGTCTGTCTCACAGTCCACACAGCAGGCAGTCAATGCTGTCACAACACACTCCAGTCAGCAGCAGTACATGCTCCAGTCACAGTACGTCCACAGTGTCAGTACACAGTCACAGTCTCCACACAGTCCCTCACCCACTCAGTCAGCAGTACAGTCACACCAGGTCCACAGTCACAACAGTCAGTCCCTCCAGTTTGCACAGTCACAGCACAGTCACAGCAGCCCACCACAAGTCAGTCAACCCACATGGTACAGTCCCCAGAGTCAACAGCTAGTCCCCACAGTACAGTCCCACACAGTCCACACAACAGCCTATTCCAGCAGCACCAGTCCAGACACATCAGTCACAGTCACCACAGTACAGTCCCAGTCAGCCACCACACAGTCCCACACTGACCACCACCACAGCACACAAACACCACACCAGTACACCACACCATTCCAGCAGTCAAGTCACCACTCAGCACACACACACCACACACACACACACACAGCACTGTCACACACACACACCCAGCTAGTCTCACACAGTCACACCACAGTCCCCACACAAACAGTCCACACAGTCACAGTCACAGTCCAGCTACACCAGTCACCCAGTCACACTCACACTCAGCAGTCACACCAGCACATCGCACAGTTCATCACACACACACACCACAGTCCAAACCACACAGTCACAGCCCAGCAGCAGCACACAGCACACACACCAGTCACACTCAGCACCACAAGTCACAGTACACCAGTCAACAGTCAGTCAACAACCACTCCACAGCACACACCACACACACAGTCTGCCACACCACACCACAGTCAACAGTCCACACAGTCACACCAGTCAACAGCACACCCTCCCACACAGTCCAACACCAACCAGTCACCAGCCCACCCAGTCAGTCCACACACAGTCACACAGTCACAGTACAGTCACCCAGTCACACACAGTCACCAGTACACACACACACCCAGTCACAGTTCCACACCACATCAGTACACACACAGTCACAGCACAGTCACACCCACACACACCTACCACACCCACACCACAGTAAGTCAGCACCACCTAGTCACCACACACCACCAGTCCAGTCACAGTCAGCACACAACCACCAGTCACAAACACACAAAGTACACACACCCCCAGCCACACACCACACAGTCAGCACACTGTCAGCCAGTCACAGTCACTCCAAAGCACACACACAGTCACACACACCCCCACACTGTCACACAGTCACACGGTCAACACCCCAGTCAGTCCACACACACACAGTAGCAGCACAGTCAGTCACAGTCCTCAAGTCAGTCACACCACACAGTGTCACCCAGCAGTCACAGCACAGTGCCCACAGTCAGCACACACCAGGTCACACCCAGCCCACACAGCACAGTCAGTCACCACAGCACAGTCACACAGCACGCACACAAGTCACCACATCTCGTCACCACAGTTCACCAGTCACCACACAGTCACAGTCACACCCCACAGTCACCCACTGTCAGCACACACAGTCCACACAGTCAGCCTCCCACGTCACACAGTCACCACAGTCACAGGTCCAGAGCACCACAGTCAAGCACACCAACACACCACAGTCACAAACACGCACCAGTCACACTCACAGCACCACACCAAGTCCAGTCAGTCTGCAGTCACAGTCAGCCCACACAGCCACACTCACAGTCACCACCACACACACACACACACAGCACAGCAGAAGCAGTCATCAGTCCCAGCACAACCCAGTCACCCAAAGTCACAGCAGTAACAGCACCAGTCACACACACACCAACACACACAGTCTCTCACCCAGCACACCCCACTCCAGTACCACAGCAGTCACAGCAGCACACACACCCACCCAGTCAGTCAGTCACAGTCAGTCAGTCAACACGCACCAGTCCCACAGTCCACACACACAGTCCAACACCAGTCACAGTCCACACACACACAGTCACCACTCCTACAGTCAGTCACACAGTCCACAGTCCACACCACACAGTCAGTCAGCACCACAGTCAGTCAACACACCAAGCACCCACAGTTTCCAGTCAGTACAGTCCTCCAGTCAGGCACAGACACCCACCCCACACCACCACACACAGTCTCAGTACACAGTCAGCACACCCACCACAGCACCACCCACACACAGTCACAGCCAGTCAGCACAGTCACCACCACAGCCAGCCACACACCACCACACCACACACAGTACCCAGTCACACAGTCCCACACACAGTCACACACACACCACAATCAGTCAGTCCACCAGTCACACACCAACACACAGCACCACAACAGTCAGTCACAGTTCAAACACAGCACACAAACACAGTCAGTCACACACAGGTGCACACCCAGTCCAAAGTACAGTCACACAGCACAGTCCAGTCACACCAGCACCACCAGTACACACCACACACTCAGCAGTCCCAGCCAGCAGTCAGGCAGTCACAGTCAGTCAGTCAGGTCACGCAGTCACACCACACCACACTCACATGCACACAACACAGCCACCAGTCACCACAGTCCAGTCAGTCCCAGTCACACAGCACACATCACAGCAGTCTCCACCAGCACAGTCACAGCACACTGTCCACTGTCACACAATCGTCAAACCACACCACAAGTCCCACCCCAACACACCACACAGCACAGTCCGTCACAGCTAGTCACAGTCACACCACACAGTCCACAGTCACCACAGTCAGTCAAGCACCAGTCACACACCACAGTCCAGCACAGTCCACACCAGTCAGCACTCAGTCAGTCCACACACAACACTCCCTTCAGTACACCACACACACTGTCAGCACCACAGTTCACACACAGCAGTCCACAACAGTCAGTCCACAGCGTCACAGTATCAGCCAGTCAGCCACAGCCCCACCACACACAGTCACACACACCACATCAGCACTGTACACACAGTCCAGTCATCACACACACCAGTAGTCACAGTCACACAGCACAACAAGTTCCCCAGTCATCTCACCACACACAATACATCCAACAGTCACAACCACCCCCAGTCCACAGTCACAGCCACCACAGTCAGTCACACACACACAGTCAGTCCACCCCCAGTCATCCAACTGTCACCCACAGTACACAACACCACACAGTCACACCACAGTCCAGTCAGCCAGTCACACAGCCAGTCACCCACCACACCCCACACAGCAGTCACCCAGTCAGCCAGGATCAGCAGTCACCCACACAGTCTGTGCACAGTCACACACACACCACCACAGCAGTCAACACACACTCACCTCCCACAGTCCACAGTCACCAGCCAGTAGTACACCAGTCCTCCCCACCACACACTCCTCACACCAGTCATCAGTCCACCACCGAAGTAGCAGTCACACCACACAGTCCAACACACAGTCCCCAAGACACACACCACAGTCCCAACGTCACAGACACCCCACACACAGCAGCCACTCCCAGTCACGTCACTCATTCCCAACAGTCACACCACCACACACAGCAGTAACCCACACAGTCCCACCAGTCAGTCACAGTCAACACACCACCCAGTACACCCCCAGCCAGTTACACAGCAGTCACCACAGCACAGTCAGCAGTACTCACAGCACACCACACACACAGTCACTACCCAGCAGCAACAGTCAGTCACCACCAACCCACCCACCCCAGTCACACAGTCAGCAGCAGGTCATCCAGTCCACACACACCACAGCAAGCACCACACTGCCCTCACCCACAGTCCCAGCTCACAGTCACAGTTCCACCAACCACACAGTCCCAGTCAGTCACAGTCACAACAGCAGTAGGGTACCACAGTCAGTACAGTCACACACAACAGTCCACAGTCCACCCACACCAGTCAGTCACCACAGTCACACACCAAACACGTCAGCCACAACACCACTGCAAACCTCTCAACACACAGTCCCCTCAGCACACCACAGCAGTCAGCACACAGTCCACTCAGCACAACTCACACAGCCACACAACACCCACACAACACCCACACACACAGTCAGTCCAGTCACCAGCACAGCACACACAGTTCAGTACAGTCAACCCAGCACCAGTCAGCCACAGTCAGTCCTAACATGTACACACAGTCACACAGTCACACCCATTCCCAGTCAACAAGTCACCACCAGCCACACACAGTCACCACAGCACACACCACAGGTCACACACCCACACACAGTCACACTCACACCACACCAGGCCTCAGTCTCCAGTCACAGCAACCACACAGCCACCACACACCACTCACAACACCACACAGTCACACACACAGCACAGCACCCAACCAGTCAAGCACCCCACAGTCACAGTCACAGTCACCCCACACAGTCCACCAACAGTCTCCCCAACAGCACACAGGCACACAACACACACCACACCACCACACCACCCACCACACCACAGTCCCCCACACCCAGCACCACAGTCAGCCCAAGTCTCAGCAGCAACACTAGTCCATCCACACACACACATGTCAAGGTCCAGCCTCAGTCACACAAAGTCAAGCATCCCAGTCACAGCCACAGTCTCACAAAACCCCCCAGACACCTCACAGCAGTCCACCACACACACAGTCCACAGCACACCCACTCACCTCACACCACACACAACAGCAGTTCCCACACTCCAGCAGTCCCCTCCCACAGTCACACACCAGTCACAGTCACCAGTCACAGTCAGTCACAGTCCACTCACACAGTCACACAGTCACCACACACACCCAGCACAACAGTCCACACAGTCACAGTCAGTCAGACACACCTGTGCAGCTCACCCATCAGCCACACACCAGCCACAGTCACCACACAGCCCCAGTCACACAGTCAGTCACACACACAGTCACCACACCCAGTCAGTCACTGTCAGCAGTCACACTCCACACAGTAACCCCCAGCACCACAGTCACACACACACTCAGTCACACCCCACCACACAGTCAGTCACACCACAGTACAGCAGTCAGCAGTCCCCACATGCAGTGTCACACACAGTCAGTCCAGTCAGTCACACACCAGTAACACCAGCACAGCACACCACCCAGTCACACTACACAGTCCCACCAGCCACACAGTCACCCCAGTGCAGCACAGTCACCACGTCACACCTACACAGTCCAGCCACACAGTACACACTGCAGTCATCCCAGTCACACACACACTGTCCAGCACAGCACATCCACAGTCCACACAGTCACCACCAGTCACACAGTCAGCACACTACACACACAGTACCCCCAAACACACACAGTCACAGTCCAGTCACACAGAGTCACACAAGTCACAGACAGTCAGTCTGTCACACAGCACACACAAGCAACCACACAAGCACACAGCAACACAGTCACAGCAGTACCAGACACTCAACTCCAGTCTAGTCACCACTCACCCACACCACAGTCACTGGTCAGTCACACAGTCACACAGCACACACCAGCCACACCACAGCAGTCTGCTCACTACCCACAGTAGTCCCACCCCACACAGCCAGTCTCCAGCAGCACAGTCAGTCCAGTCCAGTCACCACACACAGTCCACCCCACCAGTCACACAGTTCTGTCAAGTCCACAGTCAGTACAAGTCACAGTCCACCAGTACCAACAAGTCCAGTCACAGTCAGCAGTCAGCACACAGTCACACACCACAGAGTCAGTCCCCCTAAGTCACACAGCACCACTCACACAAGTCCAATCTGCCAGTAAGTATCAGGTCCACACACACACAGCAGCTAGTACCACACACACACACCCACCCACAGCACCACCACCACAGTCAGAGTCCTGCACACACCAGTCAGTCAGCAGTCACCCAGCTCCACACGTCACACACCACCACAACAACTAGGTCACATCACACAGTACACACACACCAGTCAGTCCGTCCAGTCAGCAGCACACAGCAGCAACCACAGTCCACAGGTCTAACACACACCCCAGTCACTGGTCCACACAGCCACACAAGTCTCCACCCCCGTCACACACGTCAGTCAGACACACAGTCACACCCAACACACACCACACTCAGTCAGCAGTCAGTCACCAACAGGTACAGTCAGTACCCCACACCACACAGCAGTCACCCAGTCCAGCACCACCACACACCCAGTCCACCAAGTCTCCCCCACACAGTCACTCACAGTCCAGTCCCAACCCAACACCCACACACTAGCCCACACTCCCCACCAACCACACACACCACCCTGTCTCTCACAGTCACCCCACCCCACAACAACCAGCACCCCAACTCCACACCACTACAGCCAGTCACACACCCCTCAGCCCCACACACCACACAGCACACATGTAACACACCACAGTTCTCCAACACCCACAGTCCACAAAAGTACCACGCCAGTAACCCCAACCAAGCCCCCACCTCACAGTCAACCACCCAGACAGTCACAGTCAGTCACACCCAGGCACACTCACACACAGTCTGCACCCAGGCCACACCCAGCAGCTAACACCCCAGTCCCACAGTCACAACGACACCAACACGCAAGCAGTCACCCCAGTCAGTCACTCACAGTCCAGTCAACATCCACCACACACCAGTCACAGCAACACACACCCCACAGTCTCACAGTCCAGTTCACCCCCCAGCCCCTAGTCACAGTCCATCCACTCCAACACCAAACACCAGTTCACACACAGCCTGTAAAGTACAGTCAGTCACCATCAGTCCAGCAGCCCACACAACACCCCACACACCAACACACACAAAGCAACCCCCACCCATGACCCACCAGCACACAGCAGACCCACAGTCACAGCTGTCAGTCCCACAAGCAAGCGCTCACCCAGTCCAACAGATTCCACCAAGTCACTCCAAGCCACAACCCACCCCACAGTCACACTCACCACAAAACCCACAGCAGTCAGCCACCACCCCCCAGCACACCGTACACAGTCAGTCCATCCACCACAGTCACCAGTCCCACAACACACACACCAGTCAGTCAGTACAAACACACCACACACTGTCACACCACAGCACAGCAGTTCCAGGTCATCACCACACCCTCACACAGTCAGTCCAACAAACATTCCTGCACCAGAAGCATCACACTATCCCCCAGTCCACAAGTCACCAGTCGTCACACAGCCAGTCCATCACACACCAGTCCACAACCTGGTCACCAACACACCACACAGCACTCCCCACAGCAGTCACACCACACAGTCAGTCCACAGTCAGTCCAAACCAGGTCACAGTCCACACACACCACCAGGCACCACACCACATCCCACCACACAGCACACAAACAGCACACCAGTCCACAGTGCAGCAGTCACTCCACCTACAGACTAGAGAACACAGTCAGTCACCCAGTCCACAGTCACCACAGTCACACCACACTCAGTCACTACACAGTCACTCACACAGTCCAACAGTCACTGTCAGCACACAACAGCCACGTCCACAGTCAGCCAGTGTCCCACAGCAGTAACCTACAGTCAGCAGTCCCCACCCACACCGAAGCACCCACCACACCAGCACCATCAGTCAGCCCACAGTCACTGTAGCTCCACCAGTCCACACACCACCAGCATCAACAGTCACAGCCACTGGCCACAGTCGCTACCCAGTCGCGGCCAGCAGTCATCCCACACCAACACACACACACAGTACACCAACTCCAGCACATAGTCACCTCAGTCCCACCAAGCCCATCACCTCCACACCAGCCACCACACACACAGTACCAGTCAGTCACACACAGTCACCACTGTCACACAGTCCCACACACACCAACACAGCAGCCAGCACAGTCCACACCGTCCCAGTCCACTCCACAGTACAAGTCCAGTCACAACACTACAGGACAGTCACAGTTCAGCACACCACACCGTCAGTCAGCCAGTCACAGCACACTCCACAGTATCCAGTCACTCAGTCTGTCACCACCAACAGTCCACACCAGCACCACCTAGCAGTTACACACAGTCACCACAGTCACCAGTCCACCAAACAAGTCACAACACCACACAGCATCCAGTATACACCTGTCCACACCACACACACACAGTCCCCAGTATCACACACAGCACTGTTCACACAAGTCACTCCACAGTCCCAACAGTCACATCCCAGTCCACACAGCCACACCAGTCACAGTCACAGCCACAGCAACCCACCACAGTCACACCACCATCCCAGCACCAGCACAGTCACCCAAGCTGTGCTCAGCAACTGTCAGTCCCACCCAGTCACACTCAGACACCCACAGTCCCAGCAGTCAGCTCCAACAGTTAGCACACATCCACACAGCCACCCCCACCAAACACCACTCACCAGCACAAGTCCCAGCACACAGTCAGCCACACAGTCCACAGACCCCATGTAACACAGCACCAGTCCCACCAGCACACACACCAACAGTCCCCCTCTCACCCACAGTCCACCCATCCCCCAGCCCACACAGTCAGCATCACCTCACAGTGTCCATCACAGTCCCCACACTCCCCCCCCACACAGCAGTACACCACAGTACTACCACAGCACCACACACAGTCACATGTCACAACCCAAGCCCACAGTCTGCAGACAGTCACCATCAACTCAGTCACACAACAGCACAGCAGCCAGTCACTCCCAAGTCCACCAGTCGCAGTCCAGTCACCGACCAGTCCACCACACCAGTAAAACCACAGCACCAGTCACAACCACAGTCAGCCACAGGCGATCACACACCAACAGCACCAACCCAACCACAACCACACCAGTCCAGTCTCACTCACCACCACACAGTCACACACCACCACAGCAACCAAACAATAACCACTACACACCAGTCCAGCCAGTCCCCCCCAGCCAGTCACCAACCAGTACAAGTCCCCAGACCACACAAGTCACCACGTCCCCAACCAGGTCACACGTCAGCACAGCAACACACATCACAGTTCACCCAACACTACACCCAGCTCAAGTCCACATCAGTCACCACACACTCAGTCAGCAGTCAGAAAGTCCTCAGTTTCCAGCACAAGTCAAGTCAGCTCCACCCACGCACACCAGCCCCAGTAAAGTCACGTCTAAAGCACACACGTCACACCACCAACATCCACAGCACCACAGTCCAAGCCCCACTACAACAGCCACAACCACACAGTCACAGTCACCACCAGTTCACAGTCAACAGTCCATCCACACACAGCACAGTCAGCCCAGTCCACCACACAGTCACCTGCACAAACCCAGCAGTTCAAACACAGTCAGTACCTTCCACCCCACATCAGTTCAGGTCACCCAGTCACAGACACCACACACAGTCACTCACAACACAGCAACCAGTCACCAGGTCACATACACACAGCAGTCAGTCACAGTCCAGTTCCACAGCACACACACAGTCCACAGTTCAAGTCCACACTCACTGTCACAGTCAGCCACAGGTGCCACACAGCTCTCCAGTCCACCACACAGTCTCCAGCTGTCTCACACCACAAGTCACACCAGTCACACCACACACACAACACCACAGGTCACACAGTCAGTCACCAGTCAGTCATCACACCAGTACCCAGTCCCAGTAACACTTCACAACCAACACAGTTCCACACCCCACCACAGTCACAGTCCACACACCCACACAGCTGCACCACAGTCTGTCCTCCACTCAGTCAGTCCACACAGGTCACAGGCAGTCACACAACCCCAGTTCTAGTCACACACCCAGTGTCCCAGTCAGACAGTCACAGTCACTCAGCCACAGCATGTCAGTCAGTCCACAACAGTCTCACCAGTTCCAAACACACACCTCTGTCACACCACAGCAGTCCTCACCACACCCAGTCCACCGCACCAGCACACACCAGTCACACCCATCACAGCCACACACCAGTCTGTCACACAGTCCAGTCCCCCCCTACCAGTCCAGTCCCACCCCACAGTCACAGCCACACAGTCACCACAGTTCACAGTCCCACACCAGTTCCCCACAGCAGCAGTCCACACACAGTCCCAGTCACCAGCACCACACAGTACACCAGTTCACACACAGTCAGTCCCAAGGTCAGTCCGTATCACCACACACTAGTCCACACAGTCTCAGGTCAGTCACAGCCATCACAGCACACACCACCACCAACAGTTCCACCAGTCAGTCACAGACACAGTCCAGCTCTAGCTCCACACAGTCACAGTCAGCACACCACCACCAGTCACCACATGCCACCACACAGGGACCCTCACACCAGTCCTCACACAGCCACCACCACACAGCCAGCACACACAACAACAGCTCACCCAACAGTCACGCCCAGTCACCAGTCACTCACTGTCACACCTCTCCACTGCAACAAGCAGTCAGCCCCACACACAGTTCAGCACCAGTTACAGTCCCACTAGGTACACCTGTCAGTCAACACACAGTACAGCACAGTCACATACACTCCACAGCATCCCAGCAGTCACACACCTCCCGCAAAGCTCTAGTCATCGAACCACCACACAGTCTCCAGAACCACCACACACCCAGTCCCCACCCAAAGTTCCACACAGTTCAGTAACACACTGTCAGCCACGCACACAGTAGCCACAAGTCAGACCACCATGAGCACCAGCACACACTCACACAGTCCAGCACACTCCACAGTTACCACAGCCCAACACCACAGTCTCTGTCAGGCCCACCACACAGTCAGCACCACAGTCACCTCCACAAGTCAGTCACAGGTACCCAGTCAGTCCCACTTCACAGTCCACAGCCATCAGTCAGTCGTCTCATGCACTCCACCCAGTCCAGTCACAGCAGCACGCACCAGCCACACACAGTACCACAGGTCCATCAGTCACAGACAGTCACCAGTCGTCAGTTCCACAGTCCCACAGTACACCAGCACCCAACACACCCACCACCCTGTCCACACAGCCACCACACACAGTCACAAACACCCAGCCCACCACCCAACAGCAACCACACAGGTCACAACCACCACAGCATCACAGCCAGTACAGTCCACCCACAACAGCCAGCTCATGCAAGTCCACAGGTCAACAGTTCCCACCACAGCACACACACCAGTCCACACAGCCTAGTCCACACACACACACAGCCAAGTACCAACACACCAGACCCACCAGGCCCTACAATCAGCAGCACCACACAGCACACCCCACAGTCTCACGCAGTCACAGCAGTCACACACACCACACCAGTCACAACACACACACAACACACCCAGTCACCCATCACAGCTGGGCACAACCACAGTATCAGCAGTCAGTCACACAGCACACAAGTCACACAGTCAGCACAGCCCACAGACACATGCAGCCTCCCCCACAGTACCCACACACACCACAGTCACAGCACAGTCACAAGCACCCACACACACACACACACAGAACAGTCACAACCCCACCTCCCCACCAGAACACCCACAGTCCCAAACTCCCTCCAGTCACACAGTCTCCACAGTCAGTATTCAGTCACACCAGTCCAGTCACACAAGCGTCACCCACAGTCACCCACAGTCCCAGTCACAGTCACACCAGGCACACAGTCCACCTAGCACACACAGTCACAGCCAACACACACACTCCACAGTCACCATCACTCCACACCTACAGACACAGTCAGTCTCTCACACCCACACAGCACACACACCACTGTCCACAAGCACACACACAACAGCTCCCAGACAGCTCACACTTCAGTTCCCAACCAGTCACCCGGCACACAACTCACACACACCCACAACAGTCCAGCACACACAGTATCCACAAACAGTCCCCACACAAGCACCCAGCCCAGTCAGCCCACCACAAGTCACAGCCACAGCAGCAGTCACAGTACACCACTACCTCACAGCATCCCTGGTCAAACACACACTCATCACAGCACAGACAGTCAAGCACCTCAGCCCATATCGTCCAAGCACCACACACCACACAGCACAGCACCAGTCCACCCATCTCACAGTCACCTAGTCACAGCAGTCCAGTCAACCCAGCAGTCACCAGCACCACCAGTACAGTTCACCACACACAGCACCCCCACAGCAGCACAGACATGCCACCACACCCATGTCCACACAGTCAGACCACAGCCCCAGTCCACCACAGTCCCCACCAACAGTCAGCAAACACGCAACAGCACAACACCCCTCACCCAACACACACACACCACAACACACACCCACTGCACACACGTCAGCACACACAGCATCACACAGTTGCCCAGTCACACACCCACAGTAAGCACAGTCCACACAGGCAGTCACAACCACCACCCACACCAGCAGCCCAGTCACAGTCACACCAGTCACACACCACAGCACACACAAAAACACACAACCACACACCACAGTCACAGCCAGTCACACAGCATCCCCAGTACACACAGCACAGTCACAGTCAGTCCTCACCACACCCCAGTCACCCACCAGCACCAGTCACCACACAACCACACACCAGTCCACTAGCCACACAACACCCACACACACCAGCACCACCAGTATAACCAGTCACACAGCACACACACACACACACACCAAGTCACCAGTCACCACGTTCTCACACTCCCACAGTCACAGTTCCAGTCAGTAACCAGTCGTCACCAGTCACACCCAGTCACCACCACACTGTCACAGTACCAGACACAGCCCACACACACCAGCCGCCACCAACATCCACACTCCCCACCACTGTCAACCACACACAGCACACACCACACCCCACACCCACCGTCACAGCAGACCACACCACACACAGCACCAGTCACTCACAACAGTCACAGTCACAGTCAGTCAGCAGCCACACGTCCAGTCAACTACCAGTCACACCAAAGTCACTCCACCAGTCAGTCTCAGTACACCACCACCACACAACAACCAGTCCACTGCCCCACCAGTCACACAGCACACCACAGTCAAACACCAGTAGTCACACACAGTCCACACCTCCACACCATCACACACACACACACCACACACACCACAGTCCACCAGTCACAGTCAGCACAGTCAGTCCCACCAAAACACAGTCACCCAGTCACCACCCCCCCACATCACCCCAACCAGTCCACCACACCACAGCAGCCAGCAGTCACAGTCACAACACACACCCCCCCCCCACCACAGTCACAGAACCAACACACACCCAGTCCAGCAACTGTCACCTCCTGTCACCCCCGTCCCCAGTCACAGGTCACCCCACACACAGTCACCACACACAGCAATCAGTCACTCCAATCACGCACAGCACACACCACAGCACAGTCACAACAACCAACCCAGCCACCAACACACAACACCACACCAGCTCATCACACACACACAGTTCAACGCACACCACCATCCAGCACCACCAGTCACACACACCCAGTCACACCAGTCACAGCAGTCACACACCACAGTCCACAACCAGCACAGCCACAGTCACACAGACACCACAGTCCACAGTCACCACAGCCCCACACCCATAACAGTTCCCACCACTTCACCACCCACACAACCAACACACCAGTCTCCCAGTCTCTCCCAGTCACACCAGTCAACCACCCACATCACAGTCCCCAACACCACACAGCACACACTCAGCCCCCACAGCACCACAACCACACTCACACCAAGCCACTCAGCAACCCACACACACACACACACCAACAGTACGTCAGCACACACACACCAACACACAGCACCCCCCATCCCAGTCAGCCACATCACAGCACACCCACAGTCTACTCCAGGCCACAGTCACAGCACCACTCAGTATCACACCACAGTCATCCACACCAAAGTCAGTCACCACACACCCACCACAGTCACACCACCCTCAAACCTCAACAGTCCCTCCAGCACAGCACACAGCTCACACCACCACCAACTCACCCAGCACAGCCAGTCAGCCCCTGTCACACCCCCAGTCCACACATCACCACAGCAGTCACACACCCAGCACACAGCAGTCTACACACAGTCGCCACCACAGCCACACGTACACAGTCACACAGTCACACTGCTAAACACCAGCCTCACCCACCACACAGTCAGCACCAACAGTCAGTCCCACTCACAACACACACTTCAAAGCACAGTACACCAGTCACACCCCCACCACACAGTCCACACACAGTCCAGGCCCACCCACCACACACCAGTCCACAGCACACCCAATTCCACCACACCACACTCACCATCCTCCACAGCACAACACAGTCACACAGCACAGTCAACACAGCAGCAGCACACCACAGTCCCAGTCACAGTCCCAGACCAGTCACACACACATCTCCACTCAGCCACACAGCCAAAGCCAGTCAAGTCTTCAAACTGTCACACCAGTCCACACAGGCACAGTCACCACAGTCACTCACACAGCACACACACAACACAGTCCACCACACCACCCACCCCAGTCCCAGTCAGTCCTGTCACGTCACACCCTCACCCCCAGTCACACAGCCCCACACCCCTGTCACACACAAGTCCACAGTCACCAACACACACAGTCCATGCCCACAGCACCACACACAGTCACAGTCACAGTCCACAGGTCACCACAGCCCACCACCACACCACCAGCTCACAGTCTCCACAGCCACAGCAGTCCGTCAGCACACAGCCAGTCAGCCACAGCAGCAGCACACACCCAGCCGACCACTCCAGCACACACAGCTGTCCACCCAGCACACACAGTCACAAGCATCACCCAGTCACAGCAGTCAGTCCATGTACAGTCCAAAGCAGTCAGCCCACAGTCACAGTCTCAGCACAGCCACCACAGTCAGTCCCAGCCCAGCAGTCACACACAGCTCCCACAAGAAGCCAGTTTCAGCCAACAGCCCAAGCAGTCCAAACAACAGTACACACACAGTCAGTCAGTCCCACCGAGTCCAAACATCAGCACAGGTCAGGCCCCAGCTGCCAGCACCGTACACAGCACACACCACAGTCACACCACACTAGTTCAATGCCAGCACCAGTCACAGCAGTCATCACACCAAGCACAACACACAACAGCACCACTCACAGTCTGCCCACAGTCACTGTTCACACAGCAGTACACACACACAGCACACAACTCAGTCCAACACCAACAGCAGTAAGCGCAGTCAGCACAACACACACATCCAGTCACCAACCTAAAGCAGCAGTCACCAACCAGTCAGTCCACCAGTCAGCTCCACAGTCAACAACAGTCCACCAGCACCCAACCCACAGTCAGCAGCACCTTCAGTAACCACACAGTCACAGTGCACCACCTCAGACACCAGCCACACACACCCACGCACAGTCAGCCCAGCTCCAGGCAACACACCACCAGCACCACAGTCACCAGGCAGCACACCACACACTGTCAACACCAGTTGCCCACACACCACAGTCCCAGCACCAAAGTCAGAACACACCACCACCAGCACATCCACAGTCCACAGTCTTCACACTTCTCCAAAGCAGCTCAGTCTCACACAGCATGTCACACACACAGCACACCACAGTCAGTCCAGAACACAGTCAACTGACCAGCCACAGCCGTCAACCACCAACCAGTCAACACAACACAGCACACCACCACACCCCACCACCACAGCCCCCCACCCAGCCACACAGTCCCACACAAACAGTCCTAGCACAGTCGTATACAGCAGCACAGCCAACCCACATCAGTACCACACACAAGCACCACACTCACCAGTCACACAGTCAACACACAGCAGCACATCACACAGCACACACACACAAAGTCCACACAGCACACCCCAGACCACACCCCACAGTCCACACACCTCAGTACACAACTGCCACCACACACACACCCCACCCACGATGCACTACCCCACCAGTCACCCAGTCACAACAAGGTTCACACCCACCCATACACTGCACACACATCACCACACCACCTAACACCAGCAACAGCAAGTCACCACCACACCAAAGTCCATCCAACAGCAACCCCAGCACACACCACCATCACTACCGCAGCATCAGCACAGTCCATCACACCAAGCAGCACACTCAGCACCAGCTAATCCACCAGTAGTATGCACAGTCCAGTAACCCCCACACCACACCAGTCCACCACCAGACCCCATCAACAGCATCCACAGTCAGTCACACTCACAGTCTGCCCAGCAGTCACCACCACTACACACACACAGCAGTCGCCCCCAGCACCACACTGTCCCAGCACACCACACACACCACACAGCCAGTCCCAGCACACCCACACACACACAACCCTCACCACCCACAAACACAGTATCTCACCAGTCACACACACCAGCACCACCACAGCAGTCGTCTCAACACACGTCAGTCAGCCGCCAACACCACCACACACAGTATAGTCAACAGTCCACCACTACCACCAACCCCAGGCAGCTCCACAGTGCCAGTACCACCACCCACACCACACACCCCACAAACACCACACACCAGTTCCCACAGCACAACTCAGCACCAGTCCCACACACAGCCCCCAAGCACACACCACACCCACAACACACAGCTCACACAGCCACACCACAGTTCACAACCATCCACACAGTATACCACATCCCAGTCACAGCAGTCACAAGCACACACACACCACACACAGCCAC
>JAIWJD010000107.1:0-28057 GCA_022818045.1 Neotoxoptera formosana | reverse complement strand
ATCCCCAAACCACCCACCAATATCACCCCCCAATATCTACACAACAAAATCCTAAAACATAAACACCAACAAACCACACAAACCCCAACACATATCAACCCAACAAAACACCCCAACACCACAAACCATACAACAAACCATACCCCACCCAACCACCATAACCCAAAACCAAACCACCAAACACATAACCACAATACACACACAAACCAACAACCACACACCAAATATACAATACACCACATCTCTACACTAAAAAAATCCCATACCACCCCACACCCCTAACAACTAACAATACCCCAAACTCAACACACAAACCCAACACAATCCACACAACAAACCTAACAAACAATCCACATCCCCAAACCCAACCCAACAAACACACACTAATAAACCCCCTTAACAACCCACCACCTACAACAAACCACCCCACCAACCAAAAACCAACACCAAACCACATACCATCACCTACAAACAACCACAAACAACCATAACACCCAATACACCCCTACCCAACCAAACACAATACCACCCCACCCATCCAAACACAACCCCCCCCACCCAACACCCCAACCAAATAAACACAATCACCACCCCAAAAACACAAACCTATACCCTTACACCTCACCAAAACCATCAAACACTAACCCCACACAAAATTCCCTATACCAATACAACCTAAACCCTCACACCACCATACCCTATATCCTACACCACACTCAAAAACCCACAAATCCACAACCTACCTCCAACCACCAATACACCAATAACCACCCACCATAACAAACACACACCACAAACCCCCAACCACAAATACCTCACTCAACCAATAAACACACACAAACACTCCCCAACTCCATAATACCTCATCTCACCTAAAACAACAAACCAAAAACCCAACCCAAACCCAAAACCAAAAATCATCCACACCAAAACCACATAACAAAAAAACAAACAAATAAAACATCTATAAAAAAATCCAACCCCCAACCCCCAAAAAACCCCCCCCCCAACACCAACCAATCCCACAAACCCAATCAAAACCCCAAACCCTCAACAACAATAAAAACAAACACCCACCCTAAACCTTCCCACCCCCCAAAAATAATATTAAATCCCAACTCCAATTCATCACCTATCAAAATATCCTAAAAACAAACATACAACCCCACCAACCATCCAATCCCAAACCCCATAACTAACACAATTCCAAATCCCCCAACCCACAAATACCAAACACCTAACACCTTCCCCTCCAAAAATTAAAAACCCCCCAAAAAAAAAACACCCCTACCCCCATAATTAATCCCAAAAATCAAACACCTCAAACCTAAAAACCCCACTACCCCACACCCCCCACCACACACACTTCCAAAAAAAAAAACCTAACCAAACCAAAACTCCAACAATCCCCAATCCTAAAATATCCCCCAACCAAAAACAAAAACATACTTAATCCAACATAAACCACCTAAAAAAATCCACACCCCCCAACCTACTCCCCCAATCCCAAACACCTCTAAACTACACCAACCCCATACCCACCACACACCCACCAAAACACAACATACACCAAAATTCAAACACCCATTCCCTTAACACCAATCACCCATAACCACCATACCTACAAATACTTAATACTAACCCCCTAACATTCCACCTATAACATAAAAAACATCCCAAAATCAAAACCAACCCCCCCATAACAAACCCACTCAAAACCAAACCCTCAACAAACACTAAAAAAAAAAAACCCCCAATTCTACCCAAAAAATACAATCCAAATCAACCCAATCACCATACCAACCCTCCCACAATTTATCTATACCCTACCTCCATAAAAATAAACACACCAAAATCCCCCCAAACCACAACCCCCCTTAACCAAAACCATACACTCTCACCCAATAAAACAAAAATTAAACCCCTAACAACATCACAACATCCCCCTAACAACACACCCCCCCCCACCAAACAATACCCACCACCACATATTAAACCCAATATTTCTAACACTATTCCTTCCAATTACATCTATACACAAATACACCACAACAACAACCAACATACTTACAAACTACAACACATCCAATTATATTCTCCAAATACTTCTCTTCCTATATACTACATAACCCAATCCCCATCACCCAACAAACTCATACAATCTCCACCAAAATAACCCCATTAAAACCCCAATCAAAAAAAAACAAAAAAACATACAAAACACCAAACTCCATATCCCAACACTACAAAAAACCCTCCAACCAACAAAATCTACAAAACATCACCAATAACCCCAACATACCACAACCCACCCAAAACAATTTAACCACATATACACACTCAATCCACAACTATTCAGTATTCACCCACCTTCACAACAACAACAAAACCATCAAAAACCAACCACAACCACCCCAATAACACCTCAAAAATATACATAAATACAAACCCCAAAACTCTCCCCCAACCCAAACCCCCCAAAACTAAAAACAAACCAATAACAAAAACCAATCAACCACCATCAAACAAAACACACCCCCCACAAACTCACCCCCCACTAAAACAAAACATCTCCCCAAATTACCATAAAACTAAATCACCCCTACCCTAATCCCCATCTCACACATATATCTAAATACCCACCAAAACCCCATCCTAACCCCTCTTACACCCACCCCACCCCATACTATCACCACAATCACACACCCACACATTCCTCCACCAAAAAACCATCCAACCACAAACTACACAACACTCTATCAACCCAAAACACATCCCACCCACACATATACACCCAACCTAACCAATACTACCCCACCATAAAACTTATCTACACTCCACATCCCCAACCCCCCTTATCACAAAACACCACAAATACCAAAACATACTTACACACCCCCCCCCACCACCCATACACCATAAAATCCAACAATCCAAACCCACCACACATACACACAAACACACAATCACACAACCAATATACCTAACACCCAACCAAACACTTCCCATAAACCATCTCCCATAATCAAACCACCAACTCACACCAACACCAACCTCACAAATAAATAACAACCAAATCAAACCACACAAATACCTCACAACACCCCCCACAAAAAACACAAAATACAACCAACCACCCAAATACAAATAAAACCACAAACTACACACCTATACAAAATACCTTCCCTCCTACCAAACCCCCATCAAAACCAAAATCACCCAACCCAAACCATCCAACCCCCAACCACAAATCCAACTTTCATACCTAAACCCCCCCATCAAATCCCCACACCCAACCATAACTACAACCACACACCCACCAACCTAACTAAAACCCCAAAAACAAACAACCACTACAACCCCCAACATAACATCATTAACATCAAACCACCCCCCCCCAACTAACACCCCCACACACACCTCCCCCCCCATACTACTAATATCATTACACACACCTAACTAAACCAATAACCCCCCCCCCCCAATACATCACACACCATAACAATCAATCCCCCACAAACCCACCCCTAAAACAATACACTAACCAAACCATTCCACACACCCACCCCCCCCCATCAAAAAAAAAATATATCACAACTATCAAACCCCCTCCCACAAAATATTAAACCCCAATATATCCATAATATAAAACCACACCTATATAAAATCTATCCTACACCCACCACTATACTTTTTCATCCACCCCCCTTATTACATACCAATCCTCCTCAACCACCCCCTCTCCCCAATCAAACCTTACACATACCAATCCTACCAACACCCTAAACAACCCCCAAAAACCCACAACCAAAAAATACTACAACCTAAATAAATATACTAACTAATACTTCACTCCCCCCACCCCCCCTACCCACTCCCCACCCACACAACCCCAAAACAAACCTAAACCCATAAACAACCATACACCACAACCTCCTACCTCCCCACCCACCATATACCCCCACCAACCCCAAACAACCCACCCACCACTTACACACACTCCAACCCAACAACACCAACCATAAAAATACAAACCACAAACACCACCATCAAAAAATCAAAACCAAACACCTCTTATTTCTTATCATCACCCACCAAAAAAATTTCATAATTCCCACCCAAAAACATAACACCAAAATAAATCCAAATCAACTAACCACAAAACCCAACCATAAAAAACAAAATCTAAATACATACCTCAAAAACAATTACCCAAACCATTAAATCCACCCCCCCAAAAAAACAACATAAAAACCAAACACAATAACATCCACACAATACACCTCACCCTACCCTCCACCACTCCATACCCATTATAAACTTCAACAATTACTAAATATTAACCACAACTATCATCCCCCAAAACCAAATACACCCACCACAATCCAATAAACATCCAAAAAAAACCCTACTTCCAACTAAACAACATACACCCTAACAAAAAACCAAATACCCCTACTAATAACCACAAAATAAAATACTTAAAATAATACAACACTCACATCACATCACCCCACTCCTCCAAAAACACACCACTCCCAAAAACATCCTACTATATACACCATCACAAACACAATCAAACACCACACCATTCACCACAAACACACAACAACACACCACCTCCCACAAATCCATATACATACCCCACTTAAACAACTTTTTAATATTTACCCTACCCCACACTCCACAACATCTTCCCTCACCCCCCCCTATCCAAAACCCCACACAAACCAACAAAAATACCCCCAAATCATTTCAACCCCTCTTACTATCCAAAAATTCCACAAACCCCACCAACAAAATCACACACCAACCACATCCACCCATCCAAAAATTCCCCCTTTCACTACAATTCCACCTCTTTCATAATTCCAATAAAAACCCAACAAAACCAAACAAATAAATATCACCTACCCCCAATACCCCTTCACAAAAAAAAATCAACATAACACTAAACACATCCCCCCACCACAACCCAAACCCAACCCAATTACCACCAACATATACCATCTAACAATCAAACCCAAAAAAAAACCCAAAAAAAATATCTATCCCCATCCCCACATAAACAAACATACTACCTCCAATAAACACCAAACCACACAAACACCCCACCCTACCCAAAACCACAACTATAATCACACTACTACACCCCCACAACCCACTAAAAATATACACAACACAAAAACAAATCCATCCCCACAAACAACACCCAATAAACCCAAACAAACTAAAAAACCATCAACAACCACCAAATAAACCCAACCCACCCCTTACACCACACCAAACTATTAAAAACAAAAAACAAAAAATAAAACACCACCACCCCCCCCAAACCCCCCCCCCCCACAATCAAACCCTCCTACAACCCCAACCCACCCACATACAAACCACACAACACAACCACATAATCACACTAACAAAACCACGTTCCACCCCCCTTATAAAACATATTCCCTACCTCCCCCCATATATCAAAAATCTACCTCTACCCCTTCAACACAAACCCCCCTATCTCCAATTTCCCCAAATCTTCCACCCAAAAAAAAAATCTCAAACAATCCACCCCCCCCCCACCACAAACACTATACATTACAAACCTCACAAACTAACTCCCAATCTTAAACCAAAAAACACCTAAACCTCCCCTATCCCAACCCATACCACATTACAACCACAAAACTACCAACACAAACAAACACTAAACCCACACCTACCCTAAACCCCTCCTCCACTAACCCACACCCCCCCCCAAAACCCCCTACACCATATACAACCCCAAATCTCTACCCTCAACTAAAACATTAAATAACTTAATAAAATCACTTAACAACCCCCCCCCCATCCTTATATCACCACACACAAACAAACCCCATTCACATAATACCCAAACCAAAAAAAAAAAAAACAACAACCACACCTTCCACCACCACCCACCACCCTCCCACAAAACTACTAACTCATATTCCACCACAAACACAAAACCCTCATAAAAAAAAACACAATAAACACACATAAAAAAACCAATCAAACAAAACCCAAACCACCACACATTTCCAATCTAAACACCACTCCACATCACACTATATACATACACAACAACTAAACCATACACCCTCATCCTACCAACCCAAAACCACTCTCAACAAACACTTTTCACACCCCCCCCCCCTCAACAAAAAAAACAATATATTCCCCCAACAATCAAACCCCCTCCCAAATCATTAACCCCCAATAAATTCCCCCAATAATATAACCCAACTACTTAAAACTCTATTCTTACCCACCTAATATTTACAACCCACCCTTATTCCAACAAATTCTTACAACCCACCCACACTCTCCCCCAATCAAACCTTACACATAACTACCCTATCCCACAAAAAACCCTATTAACACCAACTAAACTACACAAACAAAAATAATATAAACCCCCAAATAAACCTTACTAACTTCCATCCCCCCCAACCACACACAACCCATCCCCACCCACCACAAACCAAAAAACAAACCCTAAACCCCCATACAACAACACCCAACACACACCTCCACCCCCATATACCCCCCAAACCACCCACAAAACAACCCCCCAACCTTACACAATACCACACTTACCCCCCCATACACTCCTACTAAAACATCACACCCCACCCCACCAACACAACAAAACATACAACAACACCAAAACTTATCATACATCTATAAAAACATTATACATATCCCCCCACACATAAACCCCTATTCACCCCACCCCAAACCCCCTCTCCAATTACACACATAATTCATTCACATAACACTTACACAACAAATTCCCCCATTAATCCAAAATACACTACAATCCACACTAAAAAAAACTCCAAACATACCACACACCCCCCACACAATCTTATATTAAACCCATAAATTCCAAAACCCCCCCTTCACACACACCCACAACCCCCCCATACCCCATTATAAATCAATCCACCTCAATTTTTAACATCTCCCCACAATCAAACAACCTAATTCAACACACTAAACCCACCATCAAAACCCAACTACCCCCCTTTCATACATTCTCATCCTTCTATTCCCAAATAACCCCCAACCAATCACAAACTCCACATCTAACCTCAACATAAAAACAATCTACCACTTTACAACCCTCACAAAAACTTCCTCTCCCACCCCCCATCTAAATCACATCATACCCCTTACAACATCCCCCATCCTTACAACTCTCCCCACATATAAACACAATTCCCTCTAACACACACAACATTATTACTCCTCCCTATCTCCCTCCATCCCATATCAAAAAACTACTCACCCACACAAAACAAAACAACACAATTTACCACAACTCCATTCCTCTCCCTTAAAACATCCCCCCCATATCCAATCCCATATCATCTCCCCATACCCCACACCTCAATTACACTTCCCACCAACGCATCTAAACCCCCCAAACCAACTCCAATCAAACCAACACCAATCTCCTTCCCCAAAATATCCATTCCTCAAAACCAAAACCTATCTTAACCCAACATACACAAACACCCAAAACCATTCCACAATACTCAAAAATCCCCACAAAACCACCCCATCCCCCAACCCACTATCTTCCCCTATACAAAACCTCATTCTAAAAACCCCCTTAACCCACCCCACCCCCCATTCCTATCACACCATACCCAAACATCCTCTTCCCCCTCCAAACCCCCTAAATATACCCCCCTCCCAAATCACCCCCCCACCCCACAACACCTACCCATAAACATCCTATCAACCCCACCCTCACTACCTCAAACCCACTCCACACAACACCATCACACAACACCACCACACCAATCTACACAACACATACAAAAAACAAAACTAACTAAAACAAAATCTTAAAAAAACCAAACTAAACTAACCACAAAACACAACCCCAACACACCCCCAAGTACAAACCACCCTATACACCAACAACATCAAATACAAAACCAAACAAACCAAAAAATAAAACCCCACCCCCAACTTCCCCCAACACACACCCCACCATATACAAAACACCATACACCCCCAAAAACACCCATACAACCAACCCAAACCAACCCACCCAAATAAAAAATTAACAAAACCATTCCTCCAAACCACCTTTAAAACTCACTTCATCTTCTACAATCATACATCTATACCCCACCTTCAAACAAACCTTCCTCCCAATACCCTACTCCCCCAAAACCTCCCCAAAAAAAAAAACCCTCCAAAAAAACCCCCCAACCCCCCACAAAACAAAAAAAAATACACAACCAATCCAACCCACACCTCCACCCACATAACAACCAACTCCACACAATACACCCCCCAACAAAAAAAAAACATCCCTCTCCCACCAAAACATACAAACCAACAACCCCAAAAAACATAAACCAACACAAAAATAATCTCTCCAACAACAAATACATATAATAACAAACCAACCCAACATAAAATAATTCCAAACCATCAAACCATTCCACCCCACAAAACCCAACCCAACACCACACAAAATCAAATCCTAACACAAATATAAATTCCAAAAAACTTCCTTACAACAATCCTTAATCCACTTACACTCAACCCACAACTCAATAACAAATTCCCTAAACCCAAAACAAACCCCCCAACTACCAAAAAACCCTCAAAAATATCCCCACTCCCCAAATTTTCAAAACACCCCACATAACCCCCCCAACTCCCCCACTAACAAACACCACCACCCCCCACTAACCCCCCACAATACACCACACACCCACACAACACCTCCAATCCACAACCACCAATAACATCAAACATCTACAACACATCCATTCCATTCTCAATAAAAACCACAACCCCCAACCAAACATCACCCCATACCACTCCACCCTCCAACCACACTTACCCCACTATTCAAAATATCCCTCCCTACATCCAATCCCCCCCCCAACACCATCTCAACACTAACAAAAAACACAACACCACCCAAACACCCCAACACCCACCCCTACATCACTATTATCTAACTTATACCACCCATCAACTTCTAACACCACTTATCATCCACAACTTCCTACCCACAACATATACCCAAACGCCTCACTCCTAACAAAACAAACCACTTACCACCAACCCAACCAAACAAAACAATCACCCAAACAAACACTATTCACAACCCAACACCCACACCAAAAAAACAATCATCAAACAAAAACCACAACAACCCCACTCATCCACCACTACCAACTCCAAAACTAACCACCAATCCCACCACTACAACCCCCATACCCCACCCCCACTCCCCTTTACCCAAATTCAACCCTCTACCCACCACAAAAACCCATATAAACACAATACAAACCCTCCACCTCCCCCCCTCACAACCAACCCCACCACCCCCTTCTAAATTCCCCCCACCCCCCATCTAACCAAATACTAACCCCCTTATTAACATACAACCATACCCCCCTTACAATCCACTTACAAACACAACACCAAACCAATATCAAAAAATAACAAATAAAACAACCATAACATCATCCAACCACCAACCCCAACTATTACCAACCCCTCCCAATTCCCCCAAACAAATCATAACCCTACTTCCCCATTCATAATAAACATCCCCCCCTCATCACACCCCTAATCTTATCTTCCAACAACAACCCCATAATACTCTAATCCCCCCAAAAACATCCCCTATCTTATCTTAATCCACACCCCCCCCCTACCTCACAACAACAAATAAAACACCACCAAAAAACCAAAAATATTAATAAACAAAATATTATCCATTCTACATATTCCTACCCTAAACCTTATCCCTTCTCTTCTCTTTTACTTTATCTTAATTCAAAAAAAAATCACAAACAACACAACACTCCTAAAATTTATTTACACCCCCCCCCCACCAAATTTTCTAAATTCACCAAAACACAACATCCACCACCAACACAAACTATTCCAAATCAATCCTCTCCCTCTCATTCACCCCCATTCCTCTTTCCCCCACACCACCCACAAACAACACAACCAACCACTTCACCTTCCCCACCACCCCAACCACCAACCCCAATACCCCACACCCACACCACACCCACCCCAACCACCATACATCAAAGAACCATATTCTCCATTCCCCTTCCCCCTTTTACATTAAATAACCTTATATATACTTATCTCCCCTTTATCTTACCCCCTTTCACCCCACCCTTATATATCCCACCCTACCCTTTTTTCTTTTTACCCATTTCATTTAACACACCAACAATTTCTTACAACATCAACCACTTACCCAAACCCATACAATATTATATTTATTCTCAAAAAATTTACTTTCTTTTCTTATATCAATTCATAAATAATTATAAATTAACTACTTCTTATCAATCTTTTTATCCTACCTCTCCAACACTCAAACAAACAATTACAAAATTAATCCCATAACCCACCAAAAACCCAAAAAAAAAATAAAAATCCCAACTCACACCGACTCCTAACCACAAATTCCTAACTTTACCCAGTAACAAATTTCCACACCATATACACACACCCCCACCTCAAATTACACAATTAACAATCCCATCAAAATAATACACATAAAACTAAAAAATCAATAAAAAAAAAACAAATATACTATAAACAAAATCACCCCCTCAAAACTATCTCCTCCCTCACAACACCTCATCACCCACCCCACTAACAATCCATCACAAACAACCCCCTACCCCTAAAGATACAAACACCAAAATACCAAACAAACCATACAAAAACACTCCCCCACTTAACTAACAAATTATAACCAAACCCCCCACACACAAATAATGTGTGATAGACACTAACCTCCCAAAATCCCACAACCCTCCACACCCCCCCCCCCTAATTACAACCCTCCATATCTATCTCTTAACTCTAACCACACCCATTCCAAACCACCTCCTCCACCCATCAACTAACTACACTACCCCCCCCACCCCCACTAACTCCCTCATCAACATCACACCCATTCCACCCCCAACACAATAAACATCCACCACACCACACATAAAACCATTTCAACCTAAAAACTTAATTACCAATCAACCCATACATATATCCTAAAAACTCACCTTAAAAACCCATAACCCCATACCCAAACCCACAAATACTACAACCACACAATTAAATTTCACACACCAACCAATACATCAACCCCTCCCCCTAACCCACCAATCCACACTCCACACTACCCCAACACTAAACCCACCCAATCCCACCTAAAAAAATCTACAATCAACCAATAAAAAAAATCTATCACCCCCACCTCATAAAAACCCAAAAACATTCTACCACAAATTACACCCCAAAACTAATAACAAACAACTACCCAACAGTTCCTCTAACATCCAACCCATTCATCAATATTTTATACTATAAACAAATCAACTTTCACAATTAAACTATATCTAATTACATATCATATACACCCACTAATCGCACCACACCCCCCATCCATAAACTAGACAACAAATTAAAAAACAAACAACAAATAACCCCAACCACCACAAAATCAAAACCCACTCCCCAACAACATCCCTAAGACTACTACTCCCTCAATTATTCACACACAAAACAACTCTATACCCCCTTATCCACAAATCAATAATACCATCACACACAACTACCAACCTCCACACAAAAAATAACAATAAATATATACATAAAACATAACATAATCTAACAAAAAACTAACCACATAACACCAAACCAACCCACACTATCCTAACATAAAAATAAACAAACAACCACCTAATCAAATAAAATAAAAAACACACAACACAAAAAAAAAACCCAAACCCAAAACCTCACACCAACAACAACCACAACAAAACAAACAACCACACACATAAAACAAACCAAAAATAACTAAAAATACAAAACATCACCACCAACCCCCATCCACACATTACCACACTAAAAAAAAAAAAAAAACCCAACCCATAACCAACAAATATAAAATATCCTTAACTACCTTATACCCCCAAATACCAACACAACAAAACTTAACAAAAAACTATAAAAAATAACACAAAAATCTTACCAAACACACCACTAAACACTCCTAACATAACAAACTACACAACAAATCAAAACAAACAAACCCCCAACACCAACTACTTACCATCCCACAAAAACAAAACAACATCTATCAAACACAACCAATCCATACACCACCTACAATAAATACTTAATCCAACAACAAATCCACAAAAAAAATCCCATACCTAAACCACAAAAAAAAACAATATCTAACACTAAATAAACAAATCTCATAACATCTACCATCCTATCACCCACATCATCAATACATTCTCTATCAACCCATTCCACAAACAACTACCCTAACAAAACACCACAAAATAAATAAATCTCAAATAATACCAATTAATTATATAATACCTCAATCCATTATACCCACCCACTCAATATTCACACAACCTAACCCAACCCAACACCCACAAAACTACTTACCCCCTCCACCCAAACCACAAACTAAAACAACAACCATAAACCTCCAAACACAACTACAAAACTCACCAATAATTTCCCAAAACCCAACATCCTACACTATTACCAAATCAACCACCACCCACTCCCAACCATCCATTATCCCACTTACAAACAACCCCCCCCCCAATCACAACCCCACTACCATACTCTCACACACCAATCCCCAACCAAACCCAAAACCACTTATACCACAATCCCAACCAACACACTTTATACACATCACCTTCCAAAATCTCTTATTATTAAATACTACACCAACACTAACAAAAAACATACAATTTCAACCTACAAACCAAAAACTACTACAACTACATCCTACTTAACCTAACCAAAAATCCCTCCCCAATCAATCCCCATACAATACATCACCCCCACATATCCACCACACAAAAATCACCCAACAAACAAAACCCAAACCACCACCCCAACACAACAAACAACCCCCACCAAACCCAATCCAATAATCATCCAAATCAAAACCCATAAACCCCACTCCATATAACCAAAAATTCACATAACCTACATCAATAAACCACACCCCAACCATACCCCCCCCAAACCCACCAATCAACCTCTTCCCACAAAATTTCAAACCCCCAACCCAATTCCCCCTTCAAATACCCAAAAAACACTTTATCCTACACTCAACCATATTAACAACCCAAACACCCCCATAATAAACACACACACCTTATACAAACTACCAATCCCACCACAAACTATTCAATCCAAACACTCCCCAAAACAACCAACACTCTCACCTAATAATTAAACACCAATAACCCCACCCCAAACAAACCACACCCCTCAACATACCACACAAAAAACAACCAAAACAACAACAACCAAAATACAATCCAACATACATTCCTAATATTCATTCAAACCCAAAACCAAACCATCTAACTCTCATCTATCATATTCTTCAAATTACCCCATAAATTACTCCAATCCCACCAATCCCATTACAACCCCCAACCCAATAAAAAATTCCCCACAACAATAAAACACCATCAAAAATAAACTACAAAACAAACCCCCCCCCCACTCAAACAAATACAAAAACACTCCAACCACTCCCACCAAACCATTAAAACACACAACACAAAAAAATTAATACTTAACAACTCCAACCACCCAACCACCCAACAAACCAACCAAACCCACCCAACCCACACCACCCAACAACACCTTCCTAACCAACCCCCATTCACTACCCCCCAACCAACACACCTCCTAAAACAACCATAAACACATTAACAAAACCATCACCCCACCCATACCACAACTTTATTACTTCTCATTCAACAATCCAACCA
Source organism: Neotoxoptera formosana (assembly GCA_022818045.1). Classification (NCBI taxonomy): domain Eukaryota; kingdom Metazoa; phylum Arthropoda; class Insecta; order Hemiptera; family Aphididae; genus Neotoxoptera; species Neotoxoptera formosana. The sequence continues at coordinate 14,204 of JAIWJD010000107.1, read as the reverse complement.
ACTTCCCACAAACTACACCCTACAACATCACACAATCCCCTACTTTAAAACAACTTATACCCACCCAATAAACTTATCACAATCCATTCACATACTCCCCCACAACTAAATCTAAACCCTAAACACACAATCTACTATAAAAAACACATACTACCCATCACTCCACCCAATCCAAAACCTAACAAAAACAAAAAAAAACAACCATCAAAAACCAATAAAAAAAAAACCCAAAAAAATCATTACCTCCTCCCTATACTAACCAACCTACAAACCCTTAAATAACATCACCTACCTACCCTCACTAACAAACACAATCCTCACTACCTAAAACACAACCCCACCATTTACCCCACACTTTCCCAACCACCCAACCACCTATCCACCCATATCCACCCCCCAACACACACCTTTACTACTTTCTTTTTATAAAATATCTTTCCCCAAAAATAAACTACCCCAATTCAAAAACAATCAAGACACTCTCAACCTCATACCCCCTACCTTCACCCCATCCCCACTCCCCCACCACCTAACAAAACCCTTCTCACCCAACAAAATTATAACCCCACTTTACAAACAACCCCCTCACACCCATAAAACCAAAACCACACAAAAACACAACCTCCCCCCTAACCACCACCTTTAACAAACAACATCAAATAACAATATTAACCACACAACCTAATTTAACTTTAAAATAAAAATCACAAACCCCAATTCAAAACAACACCCATTACACCCCATATAACAAATAAAATAATATAAAACCAACTACAACCCATCTATACTATTCCATAAAACTTAATTCTCACCCAACCTAACCCCACCACACTCTACAAAACCCACCAACCTCGCATACCACCAATACACCCCATCACATCCAACACCCCACCCAAATACCTCACAAACCCACCCATCTACAACTACAACTAACCCACCCTTAACCATTACACCCCATAATACCCCCACCTCACCAACCCCCCATCCCCCCATACCTCCACCCCAAAAACCAACCAATAACCACTAAACACCACAAAAATTCTAACAAAACACCCATAATCCTAATACAAAAACAAAACATACCCCCCCCCTACTCATAACTACTTCAACCATAACAACTTACACCACCACACAAAAAAAAAAACAAACATCAAAAACCCCAAAACCCAATTACACCCACACCCCAAACAACATAAATTAAACAACCACATCCCCAAACAACAATCCACATAACCCACAATAATTACAACAAAACAAATATAAACATAAAGCATAATAAAATACACCACTCCACCCTATCCCCCATCACTAACCGAAAATTAAATAATTCTAAAACTAAATACACAAATTCACCAACCCTCAACAAAATACCCCCCTTCAAAAAACCAATCTCCTCAATCCTACACCACAAACCCCCTCCATTCCATATTTCCCAAATAAATCTCAATCCAACAACACATATCTCAACCCCTCCCCCCAATAACAACCACCACAAAATATTCCAACAACCAAAAACCCATCATCACAAACCACAAAACCTACAAACCAATATGATAATAACCCACCCAAACCAAATTTAAACCATTTACAAACCACCCAAACCCTAAACAAACCCTAAACACACCCCCACCAAAAATACCAAACCTAAACCTACAATAATTTAACCTTACCATAACAAAAAATAAAATCTCTCACCCCCCCACTCCACAAAAACCACACCCCACAACCCAAATCTCAAAATTCAACACTCACCACCACCACAACCCCACAATCAAACATAAAACCCCAACAATCCACAAAATCACACCAACCCCTAATACCACCAACACATCAATCACCCATACATCACCAAACACCTCCACACCCACACACAACCAACCAACCCCCAAACAAATAATTCAACTAACCCAAAACACAAAACTAATCCAATCACAAAAAATTAACAACTACCAAATATACCCCCCACAAACCAACAAACCCAATAATACCCAATTCCTCCCTTAAATCAACCACATCTAACAATTTCTTAACATCTCCACCCTATTTATAACCCAATTTTACCCACAAATCCCACTCACCCAAACCAACATTACAACAAAAAAACCTCCCACCACCCACAAATTACCCAACAACTAATCTTTCCAACCAAACATAACCACCACCAAAACAACAAACCCCCAACCACAAACCAACATCAACAAAAATTAATATCAAAGAAACACCCCCAACCATCCCCCCCCCATCTATACAAACCCATATCACACACCACAAAAACACACCCTAATAATTACCTAACAAAAAACAACACCCCAACACCCCTCACCCAAACCAACCCATCCCACCACCTCAACAAACCACCCCACCACTAAACCACTACCACAACCCAAACTCCCAACAAAACCCCCCCAACCACACCACTTCATACCTCCACCCCCCCATAACCCCAACCATACAACACCCAAACAAACTCCACCCCACCCCCATTACCCATTCCCCATACTAAAACCCAAACTAACACAATCACACAATAAAAATAACAAATACAACCAAACATAAAACCCTATAATAAACTTCCTAATTACCTTCAATAACCCAACTCATATATTACCAAATAACATACCCTCCCTCCCCACAACAACCCACAAAAAAACTACCCACCAACACCCCACAAACCCACATAACAACCCCACAACCACCCCCCACCACAAAACACTACAACAATCAACCACACCCCCACCCCAACCAAACCAAAACCATTCAATCCCCACAAACACCCCCAACCCTCCATACTAACCTCATCAAAACCCCTCAAATAACCTTACCAAACCAATCCTTAACTCTTTCCCACGAACTCCACATTACTAACTAATTCCTAACTCATATCCCTAACATACCTATCATAAACCCATAATCCTAATCCTCTTCCCTCCAACTTAACCCCTACATTACCCCTCTAACTTACAAATCAACAAACCCACCACTCAACAACACTATCCTCAAATACCAAAACCACACACACACACAAAATACAATCTCTAACCCACTTCATAACACTCTAGAATAAATTCACCCAATTCTAAACCAACACTCCCCCCTCCAAAACACACCCACACAACCACATCTAAACACACAACAAACCTCCCCCCTCAACCACACCCCCCACACAAAAACCCCAAATCAAGACCCAACCAATCTCTCTCCTAACATTTACCAAACAAATCATTACACATAATTAAAAACAATTTAAATTATTCAATCAAAATCCCACCCCCCAACATAACCCCATAAAAATACCCAATGACTACTATAAAATTAAACCTTTAAAATCCATACCCCCCACCCCCAAAACCTCTATCAAAAAACCTCACATCAAACCAAAACCTATAAACTAACACCACCACAACCCCAATCATACAAAAATCAAAAAAACTTACAACTCTCCACATTAACGTACAACCATCAATATCCACCATCTACCTTTCGACACATATATTATCACCACCACTTAAAACACATCTCCAATCAAAACAAACCTCATTCAACTTCATCAAAAAAATCACCAATAATCCAAAACAATATACAAACCACTATACAAAATCTTCCCTAAATATTAACTACCAATTCCAAACCTTAAAAACAATTTTCATCATACCACACCCCCTTAAAACAATTAATATTATATTTAATATCAAAAAAAGTAACACTAATAAACTACATATGAGCACCAATACAACCATGAATCTAACATTAATTACAAATCCTACACATCAAAAGTCACCAATCAATCCCCACCATCAAAAACCCCCCCCCATCCACACAAAATACTAAGTCCAATACACAAAAACATTTAAATACTGTTTATAATATTCCCTTTACACAAACACCCCCCCATAAAACCCTTATAAAAAAAATCACCAAATAACAACAATCCACCCTACATCCACTTTCTTACATTTAAAATACACTACAAACCCAATCAACTTATACCACCCTATCAAAACTAAAACAAAAAATAACCCTCTTCAACCCCCCCCCACCATAACATTCCCCAAATAATCTCCATCCCAACTACACATTACCACCATACTCCAATACCCAAAAAACCCCCCAAACCCAAACCAATCCCACAATTACCACCCCCATTCCATCTCATCCATCATAAACTCAAACAAACATACAAAACTCCACCCCCATCACCAAAACAAAACCCTTAAACCCACCAAACACTCATACCCAACATTAATACCAATCCCTCCTCCTCATTAACAAAACCTACCCCCTCCCCCAAACCACTATCACCAAACAATCCCACTAATCCCACCAACCAACCACCCCACCACACACCAAACAATTAACACTTTATAAATCCCACCAAAGCTTTCCATCTACCCATCCACACCAACACCTAACACACACATTCCCAACAAAATACATAATTAACTACAAACAAACCCCCCCACACCACTCCACTAACAACCCATACTCCAACACTACACACCCCCAAAACCACAACCCAACTAGACAAACCCCCACAACTCTATACCAATAACCCAAAATACACTATCTCCCATTACTACTTCCCATTATATACTTCAAAAACCCCACATCAATAATTAACCCCAAACAAAACCCAAAACATAACCCAACCACCAACACCCCACCACACCTACTTTAACCACAATTCATTCCCACAACATATAACTATACCCCCCTAAAAAATTACATATAACCCCAAATAACAACAACAATACTCCCTAAACACAAAAACAAAACCCAACCCCCCCCCCAATCCAAACATATATAATATCCCCCATAAACCAAACCATTAAACCACCCAACATCAACCCATATTCCCAACACACCAATAAACTTTCCCCCACTAACACATCATATAACTAAAAATATAAATAAATAACCACTTCAATACAACACTCTCCACCAAATCCCCAAAAAAACCCAAACACCAATACCAACTAAAAACCCCCCACTAATATCTACCAAATCCACCCATTTAAACCAAACCCCCCCCACATTACACCCCTTCACAAACATATTTTCCCAAAACAAATCTCCACAATAAACCCACCCAAAAAAAAAAAAAAAACCCCCCCCCAAACCCCCCCCCCAAATCACATACCAACCCCCACCCCACCTTTTTCTTCATCACCCCCCCCAACATATACCCCTCCACAAATCAAAATCCTCACACCCCAATATTATTTCCCACCACACACCATTTAAACCCCCTAAAAACAACCATCTACACCTCCAATACTATACCCCATTATCCATTAAATCCTAAATAACTCACCCCCCCACCCCCACCACAAACAACACACTACTATACTCCCACTATACCCCAATCACCTAAACAAACTCCACACCAAAACACCACTCACACAAACAACAAACCAACAAAACATCAAACACAAAACATAACAAACCCCCACAAACAATTCACAACCCTTACACATACAACTCCACCCAATCCCCACCCAAACATCCCTAATCTACAAAATTAACCAAAAAAAACAAACATAAACTCAATAACCACACACTATCACACAAAACTTCCCCCAAAAAAACTACTATCTATCAATTACAAAACCAAATCCCAATACCACCAACCCCAAAAAACAAACCACAACACCAAACCCCAAAAAAAAACAAATCATTTACCCTCCCCCAATCCCAACACAAACTATACATAAAATAAACCTTCCAATACCCACAACAAAACCCATTACCACCCCCCAAATCGAACCTCCCCAACCCCCATACAAAACCCAAATACATACACCACTAATACCACCCAACCCAAACCCTACCACACATTCCAAAAAACATTAAACCTCTTAAAAACCTTCTTATACTATACTACCATACCAACACATAACCTACTTCCCACCTCCCCAATCACTCAATCACAAATAAAAACAAAAATACAAACATCACCATACCATACCAAATATAAAAATCCCACACACAAACAAACACTAATACATCCCAAAAACCAGACCAACCCCTACCCCACAAAAAACAACCCCCATCAACACAAATAACCCAACACACAACCATCACCACAAACACTCACCCAAAAAAAACCATCAACCTCCCACATAACACAACCATACACCACACACAACACCACTTTATCTCCTAACATTCTACCCAATTCCCACATCATCCCAAACACCCCCCCCTCCCCACATCCCCCCCCCCCTCCTCCACACCCCCCCACATCCTTCACCAAAAAAACACAACAACCCACCACCACAAACACACAACCAACAAACACAAAAACACCAAACAAACCCACAAAACCACCTCCACAACCTCAACAACCCAACCCCCCCACATACCTCCTAACCACACCCAAACTATAATCATCCCCACACTAAAAAACCCAACACCCCACACTCTCTCAATAATACTCACAAAATACTTTCCCCCACCAAAACCTAAATAATCATAACACTTTACCAACCCACCCCTACATACAACACTTTCCAAATAATCAAACTAACCCCACAAATCATAAAATACCACACCCCCCAAAAAAATCCCCAAACTATCAAAAATCAAACAATCCACAACCAACCAACAACCACACAAAATTTAAAACATCTCTACAATCCACCCAACCCTCCCCAAATAAACTAATAAAAACTAATCATTAACCCCCACCAAAATTATACACCCCCCCCTAACTTAACCCCTCCCCTCCACTTACCCATATTCCTCTTCTTCATCCACCAATACAAAAATCTATATTAACATCCAAACTCACTCACCCCCTCTACAAAAAACACACAAACAAACACAAACAAACTACAAACATTAATATATACCAACATAAAACAATCACCAATACAATCACCACCACACACAACACCCATCAAACATAACTCCCCAAGCCACATACAAAAATTCCCCCACACCACATCACATCCCCCACCACCCCCACATCAACTTAACACTCCCAAAAAACACATACACCCCTCTCATTCCTCCCACCAATCAAACCACACCAAACACACAAAAACCCCTAACCACCCCCACACAAACAAAACACTTCCCCCACCTCCCCACAACATAAATTACCTTAATCAACACAACCCCCAAAAAACACAAAACCAATACAACCACAACAAACAACATTATATACCAAAAAAACCCTCACTAACCCACACCCCAAAAACCCATAACCCCCAATTATTAAAAACACACACTATCAAAAAACCTCACAAAATCTATCCCCACTACATACAACCACAAAACCCAACAATCAACCCACTAAACTCCACATCTCACAACACAACCCATAACCAAATAACCAACCATTCATCCTAACCTCTATCCCCAATACCCCCACCAACACCCCCCCCACAACCATACACAACCACACCCAATACACCAAAAACCAATACCATTATATAATAACTTCACCCCAATATATCACAAACCAACCAAAAACCCCATCACACACCCCACCTAAATCCCCACCATCCCCTACCAACATACACTAAAACATAACAAACACCAAATAATTATAACACACAATCCCCCCCCCACCACACCCAACAAACCCCCAAACCAAAATTATCCTATAAAACAACAAACAACCCTACACACCCCAATCAACCAATACAAAACAAACCAAAAACAACAAACAAACATCCAAACCCCCCCAATCAACTACACTCCCACAAAATACAAACCCCACCACACCCACATCCCAATAACCAAACCCCCAACCAACCATAAACCCACACAACCACCCTTTACCACCCACAAAACACCAATTTCACCAACACCACAACACCCACATACAATCCCATACACAAAATCTCCCCACCACATCCCAATAACAAAAACCTCCCCCCCCCCCCACCACTCCACACAATATCATCATCACCATACCTCACACCCAATAATTCCAATACAACAAATAAAAAAACACATAACCCCCCCACCCAAACCACCAAACACTCACAACCCAACACTACCCAAACTACCCCCCAAAAACCCACACCAAAACAAAAAACACCAAAACAAACACACCAAAAACCAAAATCCCATCCAAAATATCTACCCCCAAACAAACACCACACATACTAATACCCTAACAATCCTACCTCCCTCCCATCCATAACCCAATCCTCACAACCCCTAACCCACCACCCAACCACAAAAAACCACAAAATTACAACTTCTTTTACACCAACATTCAATAAACACCTACCCCCCCCCCCCCCCCCACCCCCCTCCTCCCAAAACTAACACATCACACTCCCACAACAACAAATAATCCTAAACCACACCCAAACATAAAAACCCCACCCAACACCAACAACACCACATCCAACATCATAACACTACAATTCACCCAAATACCATATTAAAAACTAAAAAATAAAAACCTATACCATATACCCAAACAAAACCTCAACCCTACTAATACTAACCACTTAAAACACACCAATTCCAAACAATAAAAACAATACCACATACTAAATATAACAAAAAAAAAAAACACCCCACCCCTCCTACTAATTATCACACTACATACACTCATCTCAACTATTAACTACCAAACATATAAATATTAACCTCACTCACTACACACCCATCAAACTCCCCCCAAAAAAATCACTACACCCACCCACCAAACATAAATCACAACATCAAAAATAACAAATCACAATATCACATCAAAATAACACACACACACAAACACATCCCACCACCCCAACCCCAACACAACATCTACAAACAGTACAACAACTCTATCTAAAACAAACCCACAAATAACAAAATACAAAACTCACCCCCCCACCTTACCAATATCACATAAACCCCCCCCATACCAACACACCCCAAAAACCACTACCAAAACCCACCAACTCCCCCCAAACAACAAACTACATACCCACCCCACATTAAACCCGCATCCTCCCACCCAACTATCACACAACCAAAAAAAAACACCCACCTCCAAAAATAACCACTAAAAAAACCAACAACAAAACACCAAATTTCTTTAACCAAAAAACCCCCACTACCCCAAACCATACATCACCAACCAAAACTTCAACCAAACACACCCCAACCCACCTACAACACCCACACAACATTTACCCAAACAACCCCAACCCACCCCCCATAACACAAAACACAACTAACAAAACACACCCACAAAACCAAACCCCCCCTTTTCCCCACTACTCACATATTACACTACTCATAATCTATACAACAATCTACCTAAATACCATCAACATCATATAACCAAACCCACCCCACCATCCATTTACACACTTAATCTCTCATTAACAACACCACCCTAACAAAAAACCACCAAAACAATCAACAAAACCAAACAAACCAAACATAACTACCAATAACCCTAAATCCAACCCACACACACCCCAATAAAAACAACACCACTCCCAAACCACCCCCAACAAAAACAAAAATCTACCACTCAAATCTCCTATACCCACTTAATATTAACACCTTCCCCTAACCCAACCAACCCAAAAATCCCATAAAATAATACACCCACACCCCATACACCCTAAACCTCACACTCCACCACAAATCCACACCCCCACCCAAAACAAACAACCAACACTTCCCCATCCCAACACATAACACACCCCCTAAATTCAAAACACAAACAAAAAAAATCCACCCCCAACCCCCCCATAACAAAAAAAATCATAATTCCACCAAAAAACACACACCACCCCAACATAACACAAACACCCCCCCCAACAAAAATACCTCTATATTACTACCACACCCCAAAACCAATCACACCCACAAATTCCAAATAACTAAACACCACCACCCTATAATTAACTTAACTCACATTACATACATACCTCAAAAACTTAAAAACTCACCCAATCATCTTCCCCCTACTCATCTCCCCATAAAATACTCCTTAAAACAACTCCTAAACCCCTCACTACTTTATACTCTCTCCTCAACCCCATCCTCTACACTAATCACCTCTCCCTTCTCTTTTTCCCACATTTTACACTACCCTATCAAAATATTAACCCATCTATCATCTTACTTTTTTTCATAAAACTAAACCCCCATAATCCCACCACCCACAACCATACACACCCCCACTAACAACTAAAACCACCAACCTTAATACACCCCCCCAAAACCCAATCACACCCACAACCCCCATTCCCCATCCATCCACCCCTTCCTAACTATACATACAAACTATCAATTACACACATTCCCAACACCACCACACAATACCTATAATACATTACCATAAAAACCTAAACAATACAACCCTCAATCAAAAACACCCCAACAAACATCTACACACCCCCATCTTAATATAACATAACATCCTCTCCAAAACTCTTTTTTCCCCCCCAACCCCCCCAACAATCCACCACCAACTAATACTACACTACAAAAAAAATACTAAAAACATCACCAACACCAAACAACACCCACCAACTCCTATTACCCTACCACAACACCCTCCACATTAAACACTAACCCAACACATACTAACAACCCACAAAAACTATAATATATACCTACATCCCCCCCCATAACTCAAAATAAACCAACACACAATTCAACCCCAACCACTACCAATATCATCAACTAAAACTCACCACCTTCCCAACAAAAACCCTTTACCCTTCCCCCCCCCCCCACCCTCCCCCCTTTCCAAAACCCCCCCCAAAATATAATACACCACCTATTACCACATCAAAACATTCACATAAACACACCAATACAAAACCACACAAATCCAAATCTCACAAAAATTGAAACAAAATAAAAAAAAACAATTAACCCAAAAAAAACACATCCCAACACCCCACAACCACAACTAAAAAAAAATCACCCACCAAAAATTCCTACTATTCCCAAACCATCTCTAAATACCAACCCCCACTCCAATTCCCCATCAAACAATCCCTATAAAAAAACCAATCATACCAACCCCCCCACACTTACCTACTTACTCACACATCACAATCAAAACTACAAAACCCACTACCCACACAACACTACAACCATAAATTAACAAAACTAAAAAAAACCACCATACCCCCCCCCATACTTACTACTACCCCCCCAACCACCCCAAAACCCTCACAACACACACTCCTCTAATTTTACCATTTCTACACCACAATATACAACCCCATACACATTTTCAAAACACTCCTCTATTTAACATAAAATCATTAACAAAAACAAATACCTCCCCCCTCCTAACAAACTCCTTTAATTCATCCTTCCTACAACAAAATACACTTACCTACAACCAACACAAAACACACAAACAATCCAATCAACCCTAACCAAACTACCATACTAACCTATAAAAACCCCAAACCATAAATAACCAACAACACCACAAAACCACAAACAACCCACCAATAACACCAAAAACCCTAATAACTCAACAACCACACAACCCCTTCTCAAAACTCATAAACCCAACAACCCCCCCAATTAACCCCCATACCCCCACTCACGACCACCCCAACACCAATCAACCCAAACTCCAACCATCCAACCCACCTTTCACAAAATCACAACACTCACCCAACACATATAACCCAAAACTAACAACCCCATACCACACAAAAACACACCCACCACAACTCCACCACCCCCCACTAAAAAATACTTACCCAATCTCTATTCTCTCCCCCCCCTCAATCCTATCATCAACTCACCTCCCCCCCCAATCACCCTATCACCACCATTTAAATATCCAACCAAAATCCCACCCCCTACCCCCTAACCCCCTCCCCCATATCCAACCCCAACCAAAACCAAAAAAAAATACATCCACACACCACAAAACACCCAAACCATACCACATACCACACAACAAAACTCCCCACACTCCCACCTATTTTAACTCACCCCCCCCTAACCCCAATCAACTCAAAACACACACAACAACACCAAATAAACCCACAAAAACCAACCAACCCCACTCCTAACAAAAAAATAAACACCCACAAAATCAAAAAATTCATCCCCACAAACACCCAATCACTAAACTCCACAAACCTCCTCATAATCTAATCTACCACAATTACCCCAAAACCACAACCCCACAATACCAACCCCCAATAACACTACACCCTCACAACCTCCCAAAAATCCCAACCACTATCTAAAACTACATACTACCTCCCTTCAATCCACTCAATACCTACCCCCCACAACAACAAAAAAACACAACACTACCAAAAAAACATTAAAAATCTCAACCCATAATAAAAAATCCACATCCACCCCCCCACATTCTCCTAAAAATCTCCACACTACTCCATTAAACCCCACCAAAAAATAAAATAATACAAAAACACCACCCCCAAATCCCACAAAACTCCCATTATCCCAATCCCAAACAACCAACTAATTAACCCCTCAAACCATAAAAATATTCCACTATATCCACCTCACACATAACAAACCATCCATCCTCCAACCATCATAAAATACACAACAACATTATCACCCTAAACAAACCTCACACCAAATAATCCCTAATCCCCCCATCAAATACTACATCACATCACATCTCCAAACCTAATTAACTACCAATCCCACAAAACACAATACCCCCCACATTAACACAAACCAACATAACATAACACTATCCATCACAACACCACTCTTCCCTCACAATAACCCCAACCTCATCCACCACAAAACCCCCATACCTAACCACTCCATTCTCTACCTCTCCCATTCAACCCACAACCCACATCATACAAACATACCACCAACTCTACAACTTCCCCCCACCAACCAACAAAACCCCCTACCCTATCAAACACAACCCATAAAACTAATACCCAAAACCCCAACACACCCACAACAACCACTATTTAAATCCCAATCACTACAACCCCCAAACTCTCCCCTAATCTCCTAATCCTTCATCCCCTCTCCACCACCCCCACCATATCTTAACCCTCTCCAATCCTAACAACTCCCCTCTACTTCTTACATCATAAACCCACCAACCCCAAACCCCCCACCAAAAAACCCAACCAACACCAACCCCACATATCCCCTACCATCAACACCACTCCCCTACAAATACCCAACACAACAAACATAACACACCAACCACAACCAATACAACCAACAACCACAACCACTACAATAAACAAAACACCAAATCATACACAACCCCCAAACACATACCACCCACACCAACAACCAACCACCCCCAACCAACAACCCAAACACACACCAAACCACAACACCCAAAAACACACCCTCCCTACAACAACCCCCACAACAAACACCAACACCCTAACCACATACCACAACCCAAAATACAACACACAAAACCAACAAACCACTACACACAACCACCTACACCCCCACAACACCACAAACCACCCCCAACACCACAACAAACCACAATTCACACAACAAACCCCCAAATACATAAAACAAACAACAACACTACCACAACACACAAACACACCAACAATACCAACTACCTCCAAACACAAAACACCTCATCCCCAATCCACAAATAAACAACCCACCCCACCACAAATCCCACAAACACCATCCCAAAACATACAAAACAAAATTAACACAATAACCAAACACCCAACCCACATAAAACCACCCCTAAACCAAAAACAACACAACCAAACAACTCAAACCCAATCTCATAACCCAACAACTAAAACAAAATAAACAATCCCACCACAACACCACAAACCAACACAACAAAAACCAAAAACCACCAACCCACATCACACAAACACATTAACAAACACCCAACAACACCACTAACACCCACCAACACAAACACTCAACACCCCACAACAAACACAACACCAAACCCACAAACAAACCACAACCACCACACCCACCCTAAACAACACACACTACACCAATCAATCCAACCAATAAACAAACTAAAACCACATACACCACAACCCCCACAACCAAACACAACACCACACAACAACACCAACAATACATCACCAACACCATCAAACCATAAACCCCAAACCACCCACATACCACACAACTAAACCACAACAAATACTAACACCAAACCCTCAAAACACATACCCCACCACCAACCATAATAACCAACCACCCACACAACACCCCAACAACTCCCACTCCACAAACTAACTCATAAAAAC
>JAIWJD010000106.1:10481-28100 GCA_022818045.1 Neotoxoptera formosana | reverse complement strand
ACACAAACACAAAACCCAACACCAAACAAAAACAACAACAAAACCAAAAAACCAACAAACAACAAAAAACACAAAAACAACAAACAAAAAAAACACACAAAAAAACAAAACCAACAAAACCCACAAACAAAAAAACACAACACAACAAAACAAAAACACACACAACAAAAAAACACACAAACAACCCAAAACACAAAACCAACAACAAACAAAACCACACACAAACACAAAAAACACAAAAAAAACAAACACAAAAAAAAAAACAAAAAACCAACCAACAAACCAACAAACACACACAACACAACAAACAACCAAACACCACAAACAACAAAACAAAAAACCAAACAAAACAAAACCAACAAAACACCCCCCAACAAAAACCAAACCAAAAAACAACCACAAAACCCACAAAACAACACAAACCCACAACAAAAAAAAACAAACAAAACACAAAACCAACAAACAACAAAACAAAAACACAACCAACCAACACACAAAAACAACAACAAAAAAAAACAACAAAAACAAACCCAACAAAACAAAAAAAAAACACCCAAACAACAAAAACAAAAAAAACACACACAAAAAAACAAAACCAAACAACCCAACCACAAAAAAACACAACCAAAAAACAAAACAAACAAACCAAAAAACCACCAAAACAAAACAAAAACAAAACAAAAACAACCAACAAAAAAAAAACCAAAACCACAACACCCACCACAAAAACAAACAAAAACACAAAAAAAAAAACAAAAACACAAAACAACAAAAAACACAAAAAAAAAAAAAAAAACACAACAACAACAAAACACCACCCACCACAACCACAAACAAAAAACAAAACAAACAAAAACAAAACAAAACCCAAACCACAAAACCAACACACCACACAACACCACAACAAACCAAAAAACACAAAAACCACCCAACACAAAACACACAAAAACAAACAACCCAAAAACCAAACACCAACCCACCCAACACAAAACAAACACAAACAACCAACAACCAACAAAACAAACACACAAAAAAAACAACACCAAACCCCAACAACCAAAAAAAAAAAAACAAACAACAAAAAAAAAAAAAAAAAACAACACAACAAAAAAAAACAAAAAAAACAAAAAAAAAAAAAACAAAACCACAAAAAAAAAAAAACAAACACCAAACAAAACAAAACACAACAAAACACAAAAAAAAAACACACAAAAAAACAAAAACCACAACAACAACAAACAAAAAAAACAAAACAAAACAAACACCAAACAAACACAAACCAAAAAAAACAACAAAAAAACCACAAACCAACCACAAAAAAAAACACACAAACACAACAAAACCAAACACACACAAAACAAAACCACAACAAAAAACAAAAAACAAAACAACAAAACACAAAAAAACCAACAAAAAAAACAAAACACAAACAAAAAAACACAAACAAAACACACAAAACACACAAACACAAAAACAAAACAAAAAAAAACCCAACAACAAAAAAACACAACAAAACACAAAAACACAACAAAACACAAAAAAAAAAACAAACAAAAACAAAAAAAACCAAAAAACAACACAAACAAAAACAACAAAAAAACAAAAAAAAACAAAACAACAAAAAAAAACAACACAAAACACAACAAAACAACAAAAAAAAAAAAACAAACACCACAACCAAACCCAAACAACAAACAAACACAAACAAAACACACAAAAAACAACAACCAACAAAAACAACACAACACCAAACAAACAAACACAACAAACCAAAACAAAACAAAAAAAAACAACACAAAAAAACACAACAAAAACAAAAAACAAAAACACACCAAAAAAAAACAACAAACACAAAAAAAAAACAAAAAAACAAAAACACAACAACCAAACAAAACACAAAAAACACAAACAACACAAAAAAACCAAACAAAAAAAACCAACAAACAAACAAAACAAAAACACCAAAACAACAAAAACACAAAAAAAAACAAAACACACAACACCAAAAAAAAAACAAAAAAACAAAACAAAAACAAAAACAACAAAACAAAAAACCAACAAAACAACAACAAAAAAAAAAACAAACCAAAAAAACACCAACCCAAAAAAAAAAAAAAAAACACAACCACACAAAAAAAACAAACAACAAACAAAAACAAAACCACAAAAACAACAAAACAAAAAAAACAAAACAAAAAAACAAACAAAAAAACCAAAAAAAACAAAAACACAAACACCAACAAACACCAAAACTACACAAAAAAACAACAAAACCCAAAAAAAACACACACAAAACAAACCAAAAAACAAACCAAAACAAAAACCAAAACCAAACAAAAACAAAACACAAAAAACAAAAAAAACCAAAACAAAAACAAACCACAAACAAAAAAAAACACAAAACAAAACAAACAAAAAAAAAAACAAAACACAAAAACAAAAAAACAAAAAAACACAACCACCAAAAAAAACACAACAAAACAAAAAACAAAAAAACAACAACCAAAAAAACAACAAAAAAAACAACAAACAAAAAACACCAAAAAAAAACAACAAACAAAAAAAACACAAAAAAAACAAAACAAAAACACAAACAACAACAAAACACAAACACCAAACAACAAAACCACAAAACAAAAAACAAAACAAAAAAACAAAAAAAAAAAAAAAAACACAACAAAAAACAAAAAAACACAACAAAAAAAAAAACCAAAAACCAAAAAAAAAACAAAAAACCAACAAACAAAACACAAAAAAACCAAAACCACAAACACAACCAAACACAACACACACAAAAAAAACAAAAAAACCCAAAAAAAAAACAACCAAAAAAAAACACAACAACAACAAACAAAAACAAAAACACACACAAAAACCAACACAAAACAACACAACAACACAAAAACAAAACAACCACCAAAAAACACAAACAAACCACAAAACAAAAAACAAACAAACAAACAAAAAAAAAAACAAAACAAACAAACAAAAAAAACAAAAAAACACACACAAAAAAACACACACAACAAACACACAACAACAAACACCACCAAAAAACAAAAACAACAACACAACCAAAAAAAACACAAAACAAAAAAAAACAAAAAACCACAAACACTAACAAAAAAACACAAACCAACAACACAAAACAACACAAAAACAAAACAACACACAACAACACAAAAAACAACACACAAACCAAAACAACAAAAAAAAAACAAAAAACCAAAAAAAAAAAAAAAAAAAACAAACACACAAAAAAAACCAAAAAACAAACAAAACAAAAAACAAAAACAAAACCAAAACACAAAACACAACAACACCAAAAAAAAACCAAACAACAAAACCAAAAAAAAAACAAACAAAACAAACAAACAAACACAACAAAAAAACAAACAAAAAAACACAAAAAAAACAAAAAACACCAAACACAAAAACACAACAAAAAAACAAACAACAAAAAACACAAACAAAAAAAAAAACAAAAAACAAACAAAAAAAAAAACAAAACCAAAACAAACAACCAAAAAACAAAAAACACAAAAAAACAACAAAAAAAAAACCAAACCAAAACAACAAACAAAAACAACACAAACAAAAAAAACAAAAAAACAACAAAAAAAAACACAAACACAAAAACAAAAAAAACAAAAAAACAAACACAAAACAAAAAAAAACAAACTAAACAAAAACCAAAAAAAAAAAAAAAAACAACAAACAAAAAAAAAAACAACAAAAAAACACACAAAAACAAAACAAAAAAACAAAAAAAAAAAAAAACAAAAAACAAAAAAAACAAAAAAAAAAAAAACAAAAAAAAAAAAAAACCAACAAAAACAAAAACAACACACAAAAAAACACAAACAACACCAAAAAAAAACAAAAAAACAAAACACAAACAAAAAAAAAACAACCCAAAAACACAAACAAAAAACACAACACAAAAAACAACAAAACAAAAAAACACAAAAAAACAAAAACAAAAAACAAAAAAAACACACAAAAAACAAAAAACCAAAAAACACAAAAACAAACAAAAAACACAACCACAAAAAAAACAAACCAAAAAAAACAAAACCACAAAAAAACAAACACCAAAAAACAAAAAAAACAAACAACAAAACAAACAAAAAAACAAACAAAACCAAAAAAAAACACAAACAAAAAAACAAAAACAAAAAAAACAAAAACAAACAACCACACCAAAACACAAAAAAAAAACCAAACAAAACCAACAAAAACAAAAAAAAACCAAAAAACAAAACAAAACACAAAAAAAAACAAACAAAAACAACAAACAAAACCACACCAACCAAAAAAAAAACACAAAACAAAAACACAACCAAACACAACAAACCAAACAAAAAAAAACAAAAACAAAAAAAAAAAAACAAACAAAAAACAAAAAAAAAAAAAAAACACAAACAAAACAAAACACAAACACCCAAAAACAACACAAACCAAAAAACAAAAAACACAAAAAAACAACAAAAAAAAAACAAACACACAAAAAAAACAAACCACAAACAAAAAACAAAAAAACAAAAAAACAAAAAACCAACAAACAAAACAAAACAAAAACAAAAAAACAAAAAATAAAAAAAAAAAAAAAAAAAAAAATACAAAAACCAAAAACACAACCACAAAAACAAAAAAAAAACACAAACAACAAAAAAAACACAACACAACACAAAAACAAACAAAAACAACCAAAAAAAAAACAACAAAAAACACAAAAACAAAAACACCCACAAAAACAAAAACAAAAAACCAAAACCAAAAAAAACAACAAAAAAACAACAAACAAAACAAAAAACACAAACCACAAAAAAACAAACAAAAAAACCAACAAACAAAACCAACAAACAAAAACAAAAAAAACCAAAACACAAAAAAAAAAAAAAACCACAAAAAAAAACAAAACAAAAAAAAAACAAACAAAATAAAAAAAAAAAAAAAAAAAAACCCAAAAAACCCAAACCAACAAACAACCAAAACACCAACAAAACAAAAAAAACACAAACACAAAAAAAACCAACACAACCAAAACAACAAAAACAAAACAAACCAAAACAAAAACACAAAAAAAACCAAAAAAACACAACACCAAAACACAAACACAAAAAAAAAAAAAAAAAAAACACACAACAACAACAACCAACAAACAAAACAAAACCAAAAACACAAAAAAAACACAAACAACAAACACCACAAAACAAAAAAAAACAAAACAACAAACAAACAAAAACAAAAAAAAACAACAAAACAACAAAAAAAAAAACCAAAAACAAAAACACCAAAAAACAACAAACCAACAAACAAAACACCAAACAAACCACAAAAAAAAACAAAACCAACCAAAACAACAAAAACAAAACAACCAAACAAAAACAAAAACAACAAACAAAAAAAACAACAAAACACCCAAAACAAAAAAACACAAAAAAAACAAACCAAAAACAAACCAAAAAACAAAACACACAAAAAACAAACACAACACAAACAACAAACACAAACACAAAACCAAAAAAAACAAACAAAAAAAACCACAAACACAAAAAACAAAAAAACAACACAAAAAACAACAAAAAAAAAAACAACCCAAAAAAAAAAAAACAACCACAAAAAAAACCAACACACAAACAAACACAAAAAAAAACAAACAAAAACAAAAACAACAAAAAAAAACAAAACCAACCAACACAACAACAACAAAACAAAAAACCACACAAAAAACCACAACACCACAACCAAAAAAAAACAAAAACAAAAACAAAAAAAACAACAAAACAAAACCAAACAAAACAACCACAACAACACAACAAAAAACAAAACAACCAAAAAACAAAAAAAACACAAAAACACAACAAAACCACAAAAAACAACCTAACACACAACAAAAAAAAAAACCCAACCAAAAAACAAACAACCAAAAACACACAACAAAAAAACAAACAACAAACACCCAACAAAAAAACAAAACAAACAAAACCACAAAAAAAACACCACACAACCCAAAAAAAACACAAAAAAAACCAAAAAAAACAAACACAACACACACAAAACCAAAAAACAAACAAAAAAAACACAAAACAACAAAAAACAAAAAAACACAACAAAAAACAAAAAACCAACACAAAAAAACACACAAACCAAAAACACAACCAAAAACCAAAAAAAAACAAACACAAAAAAAACACAAAAACAAAAAACAACAAAAACAAAAACACAAACAAAACAACAAAAACACAACAACCACAAAACAAAAAACAACCACAAAAACCAAAAACAAAAACACAAACAAAACCACAAAAAAAACCACACACAACAAACCACAAAAACACAAAACAAAAAACCAAAAAAAACCCAAAACAACACCAAAAAAAACAAAACAAACAAACAACACACAAACCAACAAAAAAAAACAAAAAAAACAAAAACAAACACCACAACCAAAAACACAAAAAAAACCAACAACAAACACAACAAAAAAAAAAAACACACAAACAAAAAAAACAAAACCAACAAAAAACAAAAACAACAAAACACAACAAAAAAAACAAACAAAACAAAACACACAACACAAACAAACACAACAAAACCAACAAAAAAAAAACCACAAAAAACCACAAAAACAAACCAACAAACAACAAAACAAACCAAACACACAAACAAAACAAAAAAACAACCACAAAAACACAAACAAACAAAACACAAAAAAAAACAAAACACAAACCAAAAAAAAACAAACAAAACAAACCACAAAAACAAAAAAAAACAACAAAACAACAAAACACAACAAAAAAACAAACAAAAACCACACCAAACCAAAAACCAAAACAAAAAAACAAACACAAAAAACACAAACAAAACAAAACAAAAAAAAAACAAAAAAACACAAAAAAAAACAAAAAACAACAAAACAACACCAAACAAAAACACACACAACCAAAAACAAAAAAAACAAACACACAAAACAAAACAAAACAAAAACAAACAAAAACCAAACAACAAAAAACACACAAAAACAAAAACAAACACAAAAAAAAAAAAAAACAACAAACCAAAAAACAAAAAACAAAAAAAAAAAAACAACCAAAAAACAAAACCAAAACAAACAAAAAACACAAAACAAAAAACAAACAAAAAAAACCCAAAAAACAAAAAACACACAAACAAACAAAAAACACAAAAACCAAAAACACAACACAAAAAACACAAACAAAAAACACAACAAACCCACAAAAACAAAAAAAACACAAACACAACAAAAACAACAAACACAAAAACCAACAAACAACAAAAAAAAAAAAAAACAAACAAAACAAAACCAAAAAAAAAAACACAAAAAAACAACAAAAACAAACAAACACAACAAAAAAAACAAAAACCAAAACCAAACAAACAAAAAACAAAACAACACACAAAACCAAAAAAAACAAAAAACAACACACCCAAAACACAAAAAAAAAAAAAAAAAAACAAACACAACAAAAACCACAAAAAACAAAAAAAAAACAAACAAACAAAACAAAAAAAAAACAACAACCAAAACAAACAAACAAAACCCAACACAAACAAAAAACACAAAAAACCAAACAACAAAACCACAACAAACAAAAAAAAAAACAAAACAAAAAAAACACCAAAAAAAAACACAAAAAAAAACACCAAAACACACCAACCCAACAAAAAACCAACAAAACAAACAAAAACAAAAACAAACAACACCAACAAAAAAAACAAAACACAAAAACCAAAAAAAAACAAAAAAAACAACAAAAAAACAAAAAAACAACCAAAAACAAAACAACAAAACACACAAAAAAAAAAACCCAAAACAAAAAAAAAAACAAAAAAACAAACAAAAACAAAAAACACACAACAAAAAAAAAACAAAAAAACAAAAAACAACAAAAAAAACACACCACCAAAAAAACACACACAAAAACAACAAACAAAAAAACACAAAACACAAAAACACAAAAAAAAAACAACCAACAAACCAACACACACAACAAAACACAAAAACAAAACACACAAAAAAAAAAACAAAAAAAAAAACAAAAACCACACCAAAACCAAAAAAAAAACAAAAAACAACAAACAAAAAACCAAACAAAACAAAAACACACAAAAAAAAAAAACCAAAAACAAAAACAAACAACAAAAACACCCCAAAAAACCAAACAAAAAAAAAACAAAAACAACAAACACAAAAAAAAAAAAACACAAACAAAAACAAAACAACAAAACACAAAAAAAAAAAAAACAACAAAAAAAAAAAACAACAAACACACAAAAAAACAACAACAAAACAAAAACAAACAAACCAAACACAACAACAAACCCAACCAACAAAACAAAAAAAACAAACACAAACAAAAAACACCAAAAAACAACAAAACACAAAAACAACCACAACAAACCAAAAACAAAAACCACAACACAACAAACAAAAACAAAAAACACCAAAAACAAAACAACAAACAAACCAACAACAAAAACAACCCACAAAACACAAAAAAAAAACACACCCAAACCAACAAACAAACAACAAACAAAACAACAACACAACAAACAAACACCAAAACAAAAAAACAAAAAACACAAAAACAAAAACACACAACCAAACCAAAAAACAAAAACCACAAACAAAAAAAAACCAACCAAAACCAAAAAAAAAAACACAAACAAAAACAAAAACCCACCCAAAAACAAAAAAAACAAAACAACACCAAAAAACAAAAAAAAAACAAAAAACAAACCCAACACCACAAAAACAAACCCAAAAAAAAAACACACAAAAAACAAAAAAACAACAAAACAAAAACACAACACAACCAAAACAACAAAAAAAAAAACAAAAACAAAAACAACCCAACACAAACAAACCAACAAAAAAAACAAACAAAACAAAAAACAAACAAAACAAAAAAAACAACAAAACACCAACAAACAAAAACACAAACACACAAACAAAAACAAAAAAACAACCAAAACAAACAAACAAACAAAAACACACCAACAAACAAACAATCAAAACAACACAAACAAAAAAAAACAAAACACACCAAAACAAAAAACACCAACAAAAAACAACACAACAAAAAAACAAAAAAAACACCAAAACAAAAACCAACAAACAAACAAAAAAAAACAACAAAACAAAACAGAAAACCCAACACCAAAAAAAAACACAAACACCAAAACAAAAAAAAAAAAAAAAAAAAACAAAAACAACAAAAAACCAAAAACCAAAAAAACACAAAACAAAACCAAAACCAAAACAAAACAAACAAAAAAACCAAACACAAAAAAAAAAAAACAAAAAACAAACAAAACCAAAACCACAAAACCAAAAACAAAAACACAAAAAAAAAAAACAAACACAAAAAAAAAACAACCAAACAAAACCAACAAAAACACAAACCAAAAAAACAACAACAAACAAAAAAAACCACAAACACAAACACAAAACAACAACAACAAACCAAAAACCAACAACAAACAAAAAAAAACAAAAAAAAAAAAAACAAAACAAACAAAAAAACAAAACAACACAACAAAACAAAAACAACAACAAACCAACAAACAAACCAAAACAAACAACACACAAACATACAAAAAACCAAAAAAAAAAAAAAAAAAACAACAAACAAAACAACAACCAACAAAAACAAAAAAACAACAACAAAAACAAACAACACAAAAACAACAAAAAAAACCAAAAAACACACTCACCCAAACAAAAACAAAAAAACAACAAACAAAAAAAACAACAACCAAAACAAAAAAAAACAAACAACACAAAAACACACCACAAACAAAAAACAAAAAAAAAACAAAAAAAAACAACAAAAACAAAAAAAAAAAACAAACAACACAAAAACAAACAAACAAAACAACAAAAAACAAACCCAAAAACAAAAAAAAAAAACAAACAAAAACACAAAAACAACAACAAAAAAAAAAAAAACAAAAAAACAAAAAACAAAAAAACCAACAAAAACCAAACAAAACCAAAAAAACCAACAAAAAACAAAACAAACAAAACAAACAAACACAACAAACACAACAACAAAAAAAAAAAAACAAAAACAAAAAAAAAACACAAAAACACAACAAAACAAAACCAACCAACAAACAAAAACAACAAAAAACACAACACCAAAAACACAAAAAACCACAAAACAACACAAAAAACAAACAACAAAAAAACCAAACAAAAAAACACAAAAAAAAACACACAACACAAAAAAAACAACAAAACCAAACAAAACAAACACAAACAAAAAAAAACCCAAAACAAAAAAAAACCAACACAAAAAACCAAAACAAAAACCCAACAAAAACACAAAACAAAAAAAAAAAAAACACAAAAAACCAAAAACCAAACAAAAAAAAAAAAACACCCAAAAAACAAAAAAACAAAAAAAAAAAAACAAACCACCAACCAAAAACAAAAAAAACAAAACACACACAAAAACAAAAAACAAAAAAACAAACAAAAACCAACAAAAAAAAAAAAACCCAAAACAACAAAAAACACAAAAACAAAAAACAAAAAAAAAAAACAAAAAAAAAAACAAAAAAAAAAAACAAAAAAAAAAAAAACCAAACACCAACAACCAAAAAACAAACCACAAAAACACAAAAAACACAAAAAACAAAACACAAAACAACAAACAAAAAACAAACAAAAAAAACCAAAAACACAAAAACAACAAAACAAAAAAAAAAAAAAAAAACATACCAAACACAACAAAAAAAAACAACCAAAAAAACAAAAAAAAACAAAAACAAACAAAAAACCACAAAAACAAAAAAACACACAAAAAAAACCATAAAAACAAAAAAAAACAACAACACAAACACAAACAACAAAAACCAAACACAAACAACAACACAAACAAAAAAAAAACAAAACAAAAAAAAACCCAACACCAAAACAACACAAAAAAAAAAACAAACAACAAAAAAACAAAACCAAAAAAACAAAACAAAACACACCACAAAAACAAAACAAAAAAACACAAAAAACAACAAAACAAACAACCAAAAACAACAAACAACACAAAAACAAAAAAAAAAAAAAAAAACCAAAAAAAAACAAACAAAAAAAAAAACCACAAACCCCAAAAAACAAAAAAAAAACAAAACAAACAAACAAAAAAAACAAAAACACAACAAAAACAAAAAAAAAAAAACCAAACAACAAACACACAAAACAACCAAACAAACAAACACAAAACAAACCCAAAACAAAACACAAAAACAAAAAACACACAAAAAAAAAACAAACAACCAAAAAAAACAAAAACCAAAACAAAAAACACAAAAAAAAAACACAAAACAACCACAAAACCAAAAACAAAAAAAACAAAACAACAACAAAAAAAAAACAAACAAAAAAAAACAAAAACACAAAAAAAAAAACCAAAAAAAAACAAAAAAACAACACAAACACACAAAACACAAAAAACAAACACACAAAACCAAAAAAACAAAAAAAAACAAACAACAAAAAAAAAAAACAACAACAAACAACAAAAAAAAAAACACCACAACAAACACAAACAAAAAACAAAAACACAAAAAAAACAAAAAAAAAAACAAAAAACAACACAAAAAACAAACAAAAAAAAAAACCAAAACCAAACCCCAAAAAAACAAAAACAAAAACCAAACAAAACAAACAAACAAAAAAAACCAAACAACACAAAAAACAAAAAACAAAACAACACAAACAACACAAAAAAACCAAAAAACACAAAAACCAACAACAACCAAAAAAAAAACAAACATAACACAACCAAAAACACACAAAAAACCAAAACACAAAAAAAAAAAAACCAAAACACAACAAAAAAACACCAACAACCAAAAAAAAACAAAAAACAAACAAAAACAAACAAACACAAAAAAAAACACAAAAAACACCACAAAAAACAAAAACACCCAAAAACACCCAAAAAAACAAAAAAAAACACACAAAAAAAAAAACAACAAAAAAAAAAAAACACAAAACAACAAACAAAACAAAACACAAAAAACACCAAAAACAAAAAAAAAAAAAAACAAAAAAACTAAACAAACACAACAACAAAAAAAACAAAAACACCCAACAAACAAACAAAAAAAACAACACAAAAACCAAAAAAAAACAAAAACACAACACAAAAAACAAAAAAAAAACAAACACAACAAAACACAAACAAAAAAAACCAAAAAAAAAAAAAAACAAAAACAAAAAACAAAAACAAAAAAAACAACACAAACACACAACAAACAAAACAACAACAAAACAAAAAACAAAAAAAAAAAACAAAAAAACAAAAACAAAAAAAAACAAAAACACAAAACAAAACAAAACCAAACAACAAAACAACCAAAAAAAAACAAAAAAACAAAAACAAAAAAACAAAACAAAACACAACACAACAAAAAAAACAAAACCAAAACAAAACAAAAAAACACAAAAAACAAAAAAACAAAACAACAAACACAAAAACAAAAAAAACAAAAACACACACAAAAAAACAAAAAACACAAAACAAACACAAAAAAACAAAAAAACACAAACAAAAAACAACAACCAAAACAAAAAAACAAAACCAACAAAACACCACCACAAAAACAAAAACAACCACAAAACAACCACAACCAAAAAACAAAAAAAAACAAAAAAAACAAAAACAAAAAACAAAAAAAAAAAAAACAAAAACAAAAAAAACCCCAAAAAAAAAAAAATCAAAAACAAAAACAAAAAACCAAAAAACACAAAAACAAAAAACCACAAAAAACAAACAACAAAAAAAACAAAAAACCAAAAAAAAAAAACAAAAAACACCAACCAACAAAAAAAAAAACACAAAAACACACAAAAACCCAAAAAAAAAACAAAAAACAAAAACCACAAACAAAACAAAAAAAAAACAAACAACCAAAAACAAAACAAAACCACAAAAAAAAAACAACACAAACAAAAAAACAAAAAAAAAAACAACAAAAAACAAAACACAAACAACCCCACAAAAACAAAAAACCAAAAAAACAAACACAAAAAACCCAAAAAAAAACAACAAAAAAAACACCACCAAAAAAAAACAAAAAAACCACAAACAAACAAAAACACCACAACAAACCACAAAACAAAAAAACACAAAAAACAAACACAACCCAAAACCAAACAACACAAAAAAACAAAAACAAAAAACAAACAAAAAAAACAAACAAAAACCACACAACAACCAAACAAAATAAAAAAAAAAACAAAAACCACAACAAAACAAAAAAACAAACACCCAAACAAAAACAACACAAAACAACAACCAACACAAAAAACCAACAAAAACAAACAAAAACCACCCAACACCCAACAAAAAAAACCAAAAACAAAAAAAAACAAACACAAAAAAACAAAAAACTCACAAACAAACCAAAAAAAACAAAAAACACAACCAAAAAAAAAAAAAACCAAAAAACACAAAACCACAAAAACACAAAACCACAAAAACAAAAACAAAAAAAACAAACAACACCAAAAAACAAACAACAAAACAAACACCAAACACAAACAAAAAAAAAACACAACCCACAACAAAAAACACAACAAAAAAAACACAAAAAAAACAAAAAAACCAAAAAACCAAACACAAAACATAACACCTAACAAACAAAAACAAAACAAAACAAACCAAAACAAACAAAAAAACACAAAAAACAAAACCAACAAAAAAACAAACACCAAACAAAACAAAACAAACCACACACACAAACAAACAAACAAAAAAAAACCAAACACAAAAAACAAAAAAAACAAAAAAAAACACAAAACACAAACAACAAAAAAAAACACAACAAACAAACACCAAAAACACCCAAACAACCCAAACACACCACAACCAACAACAAAAAAAAAAAAACAAAAACAAAAACCAACAAACAAAACAAACCAACAAACAAACACACAAAAAACAAAAAACAAACACAAAAAACAAAAAACAAACCCAAAAAAAACCAACAAAAACAAAAAACCCAAAAAACAACAAAAACACACAAAACAAACAAAAACCAAACAAAAACAAACAAACCACAAAAAAAACAACACCACCCACAAAACAAAAAAACCAAAACAACACAAAACCAAACCCAAAAAAACAAAAAAAAAACAAAAACCAACCAACACAACAAACCAAAAAAACCCCAAAAAAAAAAAACAAAAACAAAAAACAAAAAAAACAAAAAACCAACAAACCACAAACAAAAACCCACAAAACAACACACAAAAAAAACAAAAAACAAAAAAACAACACACAAAAAAACAAAACAAAAAAAACAAAAAAACAACCACCCAAAAAAAACACAAAAAACAACCACAAAACAACAAAAATCAAAAAAACAAAAAAAAAAACAAAAACACCCAAAAAACCACAACAAACAACACAAAAAAAACACAACAAAAACAACAAAAAAACACCAACAACCCACAAAAAAACACAAAAAAAACCACAACACACAAAACAAACAAAAACAAAACAAAAAAAAACAAAACACCACAAAAAAAAACCAAAAAAAAAAAAAAAACAACACACAAATAACAAAAAACACAAAAAAAAAACCACCAAAAAACAAAAACCAAAAAAACAAAAAAAAAAAAACAAAAAACAAAAAAACACAAAAAACAAAAAAAAAAAACAAAAACAAACCACCTAAAACAAAAACAAACAAAACAAAACCAAAAAAAAAACAAAACAAACACACAAACAAAAAAAAACCAAACCAACAAACCCAACAACACAAACAAAAACACAAAAACAAACACAAACACAAAAAACACAAAAAAAACAAAACACAAAAAACAAACAAAAAAACACAACCACACAACAACCAAAAACAAACACACAAAAACACAAAAAAAAAAAAAACACAAACCCAAAAAACCAAAACACCACAAAACAACAAACAAAAAAAACAAAAAAACACAAAAAAAAAAAAAAAAACAACAACCACAAAAAACAACCAAAACCCAACACACAAAACAAAAAAAAAAACACAAACAAAACCAAAACAACACACAACCAAAAAAACACAACAAAACAAAAAAAACAAACACAACAAAAAAAACCAAAAAACAAAACAAACACAAAACCAAAACCACAACCAACAAAAACAAAAAAAAAACACACAAAAACCAAAACAAAACAAAAAAAAACAAAAAACAAAAACAATCCAAACAAAACAAACAACAAAAAAAAAAAAAACAACACAAAACAAAACAAAAAAAAAACACAACAAAACAACAAAAACAAAAACAAAACACACAAAAAACAACAAAAAAACACAAAAATAACAAAAAAAAAAAAACAAAAAAAAACAAAAAAAAAACAAAAAACAACAAACACAAAAAAACAAAAAAAAAACAAAAAAAAAAAAACACAACACAACAAAAACACAAAAAAACAAAAAACCAACACAACAAAAAAACAACCACACAAAAAAACCAAACACAACAACAAACAAAACAAAAAAAACAAAAAACAAAAACAAAAACAAAAAACAAAAAAAAACAAAAAAAACACAAAACCAAACACAACAACAAAAAAAAAACAACAAAACCACAAACAACCAAAAAAAACAAAAAAACAAAAACAACACAAAAAACCCAAAAAACAACAAACACAAAAAACAAAAAAAAACACAACAAACACAAAAAAACAACACAAAACAAACAAAACAAAAAAACCACAAAAAACAAAAAAAAACCAAAACAACACAACCAACAACACCACAAACAAAAAAAAAAACCAAACCAACAAAAAAAACAACAAACAACCAAAAAACACAACAACATAAAAAAACCCCACACCAAAAAAAACAAAACCAAAAAAAAAAAAACAACACAAAAAAACACAAACAAAAACCACAACCAAACAAACAAAAAAAAAACAAAAAAAACAAAAAAAAAAAAAACAAACAAAAAAAAAACAAAACACAAAAACAAACACAAAACAAACAACAACAAAAAACCAACAAAAAAACACAAAAAACAAAAATAAAAACAAAAAAACAACCAAAAAACAAAAAATAACCACAAAAAAAAAAAACAAACCACAAAAACAAAAAAAAACAAAACAAACAAAAAAAAAACAAACAAAAAACCAACAAAAACAAAAAAAAAAACCACAACCAAAACACACACAAAAAACAAACAAACACAACAACAAACAAACACAAAAACAAATAACAAAAAAAAAACAAAAAAACACAAAAACAAACAAAAAACAACAACCAAAAAACAAAACAACACAAAACACAACCAACAAACAAAAAAACAAAAAAAAAAACAAATACAACCAAAAAAAACAACACAAAAACCCACAAAACAACACAAAAAAACACCAAAAAAAAACACAAAAAACAAAAAAACAAAAAACAAACCAAAACACACACAAACAAAAAACACAAAAACCAACCAACAAAAAAAAAAAACACACAAACAACCAAAAAAACAAAAAACAAAAAACAACACAAAAAAAAAACAAAAACAAAAAAAAAAAAAAAACAAACAAAAAACAAAAACAAAAAAAACAAAAAACACAAACAACCCAAAACAAAAAAAACACAACAAAAACCAAACAAAAAAAAACAAAAAACAAAAAAAAAAACAAAACAAAAAAAAAAAAACAAACCAACAAAAAAACACAACAAAAAACAAAACAAAAACAAAAAAACAAAAAAAAAAACCAAAAAAAAAACAACCAAAAACAAACAAAACAACAAACACACAAAAAAAAAACAAACGAAAAAAAAAAAAAAAAAAAAAAAAAAAACAAAACAAAAAACAAAACAAAAAAAAACAACAAACACAAAAAAAAACAAAAACAAAAAAAAACAAAACCACAAAAAAAAAAAAAAACAACAACAAACCAAAAAAACAAAAACGAAAAACAAACAAACAAAAAAAAACAAAACAAAAAAAAAGAACAAAAAAAAAAAAAAAACAAACAAAAAACACAACAAAAAAAAAACAAAAACACAACCACAAAAACAACAAAAAACACAACACAAAACAAACACAACCAAACATGAAACAATCAACAAACAAAAAAACAAAACCAACAAAAAAAAAAAACAAAAAAACACACCAAACAACAAACTATTAAAACAAAAACAACAAAACAAACAAACACAAAAAAACAACACACAAACAACACACAACACAACAAACAAACACCACACAACAAACACACACACACAAACACAACACAACAAAAACAAAAAACACAAAAACAGAAAAAACAAAAACACACACAAAACACAAAAACAACACAAAAAAACCAACAAAAAAACAAACACCACACACAACAACAACAACACATCAACAAACACACAAAAACAACACAAAAAACAAAAAAAAAAAAAAAAAACACAACAAAACACAAACACAAAAAAAACACAAAAACAAAACAAAACAAACACACAACACAACAAACAACAAAAACACAACAACAACACAAACACAAAACACAACACAAAACAACAAAACAACAAAAAAAAAACACAACAACAAAAACCACACACAAACAACACAACAAAAACCAAAACACACACACA
>JAIWJD010000105.1:8098-28100 GCA_022818045.1 Neotoxoptera formosana | reverse complement strand
ATTGATAATGAAAAAATTAATGTTAAGCTCTTGAAGTCTAATTTTGACACAAACATAATATCACAAACATGCTTCTAATTTTTTTTTTTTTACGGAATTCATTTAATTTTTTTTATTTAAATTAAGATTGAAAATTTTTTACACAAGATTCAAACCTATTTTGTTATGGTATTATTTGAAAATAGTTTTGGATATTCAGTAAAATACAGAATTTTCAAGGAACAATTATTTTTTTTTTTTTTTTGTAATTCATAAAGAATTTTTTTTTAGGGACACTAAAAATTTTCACTTTTTTTTTGCAGGTTTATCATTTTTTTTTTTACCATTTATTTTTAAAAATATTTTGACACTGAGCTAGTTTTAGGCATTCATGAGACAAATTTTAGATTTTGTTTGAATAAAATAATATATAAAAATGTTGTTAAATCAAAAAGCCTAGAAATTGAATACATGATTCCTCATATTATGTTGTTATACAGACAGTTTAAAAATGGATAAAAATAAATTTACACATTTCTTGTTATTAAGCATTTAAAGTTTTATATGTAGTTAATAGTGTAACCAAAAAATTAACTTATTTAAGCTTTTTTTTTATAGGTCATTTCTTAGTTATTATCGATAATTTAGAATAAAATTAGGTATTGAAATTGAAGGGAATATCAATGTTAATTATTTATATAAATATTTTTTTGTAATTTTAATGCTTGTTTTTAAAAATGTAAAAATTTTGTTGTGTGGCGGCTTGAAACTATGTAAAAACACTAATACTTTTTTAAATTTAGAGTGTCCCATGTTATAATGGATCATATGGTTTATTTTATATTTATGCCATTATCATACTAACTATGAGGATGGTGAGTGGACCAGAGGCTCTTTTAAAATGAGAATAGTTTGTTCTAAAATTTAC
The DNA here is from genome assembly GCA_022818045.1 of Neotoxoptera formosana. Lineage (NCBI taxonomy): Eukaryota > Metazoa > Arthropoda > Insecta > Hemiptera > Aphididae > Neotoxoptera > Neotoxoptera formosana. The sequence goes on along the minus strand of JAIWJD010000105.1, from coordinate 27,193 downwards.
ACTTTTGCAATGTATTATTATAAGACAAAGTTTATTTTATTTTTCAGATTTTTTTATGAACTTTTGAAAAACCTATTTTATTACGTTCTATTAGTTTTATCTTATATTTACTATATAAATTAATACATTTTTTTTTTTTTTCATAATATATTTTGTACAAAACATTCAGATTGTGTATCACCAAAAACTTTAATCACTGAAATCTTGTCTAAAAATGAACCAACAAAGTAAAGAATTTAGTTATTTATATTAATAATATGTATAATTAAGGATCTAGGTTTCTTTTTTACATTCTAAATACTAGTATAAATGTAAGGTATAATGCAGTGTATCTTTATCATCTAGGAATTATTAATTATTTATACAGTATGCAAAATAAGAATTCATGATTTATTTTCGATATGGTGGATGTACAAGAGTGAATGCTACAAGCGTTCTAATGGCTTACTGAATTTTTGTTTTTATCAGTAAAATGGAGAGTTGAGATTTATGCTATTAGTTAAATAGTTTGTTTAAAATATTTTATTACTTTATTTATTGTTTTTGTAGCTAGTATAAGGGGTTATCCCCCGGTTATTTTTATCAATTACTATTTGTAAGAAGCTCGTTAGTAGTTGCCTAGTACCTATGTTCTGTGTTACAATATACATACGTAATCAGTTATTAGTTAGCGGTTTTAATGTGTGTCAATATTGTTTTCCTTGCATCGTGTGGATGCCGAACCAATTTCCAAACTTGTCTGAGACATGATATGATATACCTATTTACATATCATACAGTTATAATCACAGACATATGATATACTTATATCTTAGTAGAACATAGAAAAAAGGTTATATGTTTCAATTTAACCTCTAAACTTGCTATCTGTCAAATGTTTTACAACCAATAATAATGCTAAACATAATATGAATTAATTCTAACTGGGGCCACAGAATATTCATACAATTCTAATACATTATTCTATTATATCAGCAATGTTTATGAATTCTAATAGTTTCAAGCTAGTCACAACATTTATTTGTACATTTTGGCAAAATGTAATATTTATTGCATAATGAAGAAATTCAATTATAAATTGTTTTCAAAATCTCATTGAGGCGTAAAATAATATTTTGTCAATTTAAAAATTGTAATAAAAAAATTTGCTTATTAAAATCATATCTTTTTTACATTAAAATAATTATCAAGCAATTTTTATATAATATATTTGTTTTGCATTAGGTAACCTCTACTAACTATTTTTTATTTGCCTAAAAAATTAATAATTATCAAATAAAAGATTTAATTGTGTACATGGTACATTTACCATAATCTAAAGTGTATTATGATACTCTTTACTGTGTAAAAATCAGTTCTTTATTTATTAAACCTCGTGCCCACCCACCCCCCCAGACATTTTGTGTTACATAATATTAATATTTGATTGTTTGTTTTAAATTAATATATTTGAACCATAAGTTATACATATCTAATATATTAAATTTTATTATGATTAACTCATAATCATTTTTTGGTATAATGGTAACTACCTTGCCACTTATCTTAGAAATAATGGATGTATCCCCCCCCCCCTACCAATAAAAATGTCGGTCTGTGGCACTGTGCTTCAAAAGTTGAATGTAGCCACAATCATTTTTGAATGCAAAGCTTTATTATTGCTTTGAAACTTAATATTGTAACATGAATGTCTTATGTCTGTTTAATCAACTTCATATTACTAATTTTATTCATGATTAATTGTTTTTATTTTTATAGATTTGAACAAATCTCTATTGAATTTGACCGATTAGGATTTACAAAAGTTCAAGATTTGGCAAACGCCATCCTTGGAAAAGCCAGCTCAATCAAATTGTGGGAGATTCTTTAAACACATGCTTTATGGAGCTATAGAAGTATATAACAACATTTTGCATTTTTTAGATTTTATTTTATATTATATTTATATTTTTTTTTTTAGATTACAGTAAACAGCTAGGTAAGTTATTATAAATTATAAATAGGCGATGCTTATCGTCACATTCATTGATTTAAGTATTTTGCACTTGCCTTAAGCCTGTTAGTCAGAATTTTACCCTAAAGTAAATACCCTGGAAAAATGTCACAATATAGAAGATTTAACTAATATCTAGAATTTTTAAAGTGGTTATACCAATGACTACAGATCTCATACACCCCCCCCCCTTAAATGATCTAACTACAAACAACCAAACAAAAAGATGCAATGATGTTGTTTTGTACTTTTTCCTAGATTTATTAAAAATGCTCTAAATCGCAGTTGACAAGAATTAGGACAACCAAAAATAAAAACTATACTGCTATCATAATGGTGAGAAACATAAATACTTATGCAATAATTATCTAATAAGCTTCTTTACACGATTATTTTTTGAGTTGACTTTTTCTAATTCCATCTTTGTTTATCAAACCTTATAGTTTTGCTGTAAATTTATGTAATTAAAGTTCATTGACCTCAAACTATTCTCTGTCTTGCCAGATAATGCACTGAAGACAGACAGAAATTTTATCTATCTGCATGGCTTCTACAAAGTTTTTCCTTTGAGATCATATCACTAATAGCTGTTAGGGACGGTCATTAGTTGGTGCACCATATGTGCCGTCAACTATTTATTATGACCAAGTGGTTGTGTTCCTTGGAGGGAGAAACGAGGCCTGGGTGTAGACTTAGCCTTAATATTTTGTGGATTTTCCACAAATCTATAGACTAGAGTGTTGTAGCTTCTGTTCTAAGCATTTTAAAATATAATGAAAATCCCCGTTAGAATCTTATTGTGATTATATTCATTTGATCATTACGTAATTGTTTTTTTTTTTTAGATGATATTCTGGAATGCGCACGATATTTTAGTCGAAATGGAAATTTCATCAGAACCCAAGATATATGTTTAGATATACTAAAGATACACCCATCAAACTAAGATGTTTTAATCCTTTTTTCCCATGCACTTTTCAACTGCAAAGATTTGATAATGTATTGAGTTATTTAAAATAGCTAAATCCATTAAGCCAAATTGTTGTGAAATTATTATGAACTTAGGACTATGCCAGTGGAAAAAATCTCAAAATGATGAAGCAAAACAAAAAATTTTTCTACGCTTGTGCATTAAAAAAATGCAACGCTTTTTAAAAAATTTTTGAAAGTTATGTGTTTTTTTTGATTAAAACCAAATAAATATGCTTTTAGCACAATTACTTTATGTCATTTTCAAAATTTGTCGGGCCCCAATTTTAAAGGTTAGGGTTCCCAATAAGTATGGCATTAACCCCTTTTGAAAAACAAATCAAATTGGAAGCTGAACGCTTTTTAAAGATTGCTTTGGATAAAAAAGCCCAACTATCAAGACTTTTTAAAAATTAAACTTACCCGGGATTTATTTTTCAAGACCAAATAGATTTTTTTTAAAGTAATTTTTCCCTATTTGAGAACAGTTGTAGAGTTAAAACCCCAAATTTTCAATATTTTACTTTGGGAAAATTTGGGGAAAGTTTTTTTAAAAAGTAGAAGGTCCCAAAAATTGGGCCCAATTAATGTTTTTCAAAAAGTATAGAATTGGATTCAAAAAATTTTTTTTTGTTTTAAAGAAAATTTTTAGCTGTTGTTATTGAAACCCAACGGGGAAATGGAATTGTCGGGTAGAAACTTTTTAAAAAAATGTTTAAAATTTGGGAACCTGATAATTTCAAATATTTAGGGTAGAGTTGGCCTTTGATTATTTACCCCTTGACAATTTAAAAGAACCCAAAATTTTAAATTTAAAAAAGATGTACCCAATTGAATTTCCCCAAAAGAAAAGATTTTTATGGGAACATTTTTTTCCCCGTACCCAAAAGTTGAAAGGGAATTTTTTAAATGCATCCAAAATTTGCATGTCTTTGGGGTGAATTGTTTTTGGACGAAAAAGATAAGGGAAAACGTTTGAAAAATGCATTTAATTTTTGCAATTTTTTTTTAAATCCTGAAAAAAATGCACATGGTCTTTGGAAGGTGGTCTTGCATTTTATAATTGGGTCTTTCAGTTTTGGCTTTAAAAACCCCCGGGTTTAAAAATATTAATTTCCATAGTAGACTTTTAAATGTTTGTCTTGAAATTTACTGGATCTTTTGGGTTTGTCTTGGTAAAAAAAATTTTCGGGACAACTACTTTTTTTCAGTAGTGAGTTTACAAAAGGGAAAAAAATTTTAAAACCCAAAACCATTTTCCCCTACCCTGGGTTGTTTTTAAAATTTATAAAAAAACCCTTTTTATACACTTATTATAAAATAATTTAATTTAAAATAGGTTTGGCCCAAACGGTCTTTTGTCGAATTTTTTTTGTTTTTACAATGATTTTATATATTGAATTTAAAATTTAAAAAAAATCTTTTACGTGAAAAAAGACTGCCCCCCGGCGCATAGGTAGCTTTTTTTTTTATTTTAAAATTGACTTTGTTTTCCCTTAAAAAATTGATTTTTAAATATTTATTATTTATAATAGTTCGGGTTACTTGTTTATTAATTATTAATTTTTCAACAGGTTAAAAGGAATGCTATTTTTTTTAAAACCCAGGCATTCCCAAAAGCATCCTTGTTTGGTGGAGAAATTTTTTAAAGGGAAAATGGAAACCCCTTTTAAAGGGCCCTTTAAACTTTCTAAAAATTTTGGTATTAGTTTGCCCCCTATTTTGACCATGCTTTGATGAAAGTGATAGATCTTCACGGGAAAAGGGGCCCCCTGTTAAATAAAGGGAAATTGAAAAAAAATTGGAAATTAAATGATGAATCTTTTGAAATTTTAAAGAAAAAAATTGAATAATAAAAAAATTAAAAAAAATATTTTGGGAAACTTTTTGAATTTTTTTAAAAGCTAAGATATTTTTTGGATTTTTTTTTGGGTTTTTTTTTTCTATTTTTTAAAAAAAACCCTTTTAAAATTTTAATAACAAAAAAATTCGATGGGGAAAACCCATTTTTAAAAAAAAAATTTTAACCAACGTTTTTAAAAAGTTAAAAATTCTAAAAAATTTGAAAAAAAATATACAAATAATTTTTTGGGAAAATGTAATAAAGGGTTTTCTCACAAAATCTATTATGTAAGTGGGTATTTTAAAAAAAAAAGTTAAGTTAAGTTTTTAATAGTTTTTTATTAAGCACCCAAAGTTGAAATTTTGAAAAAAATCCCCAAAATTTTTGCCGTTTTTTTTTATTATTTAAAAATTCATAAAAAAAAATGCTTTTTAAAAAATCTAAGTTTTGAAATTTTCAACAGAGGTTTTTCTATATGTTTTTTAACTTTTAAAAAAAAATTTACCGTTAAGCCCAAAAAATTTTTAAGGGCCCCGTTTGAAAATTATTAATAATGGAAATTTAAAAAATAAAATATAAAATTTATCCTAAGCTGGTAAAGCCCCCTCTAAAAAAATTGTTTTTTCTTTAAACAATGAAATTCCCCCTTTCATTAAATTAAAAAATTTTAAAATTTAACCATCCATTACAGTGGATTACTCAATCCCTTTGCTGAAACCCATTTGCCGACCTTTTTTTTTTAATTGAAATTAACTATTAATGTTTTTAAAGAAAATATTTTAAATTTTTGTAAAAACCATTTTTTTTATTTTTAATACATAACTTTTTTTTGGTTTTTAGTAATCAGGTAAATTCTTTTATCAAAAACAGAAAACATAAATAATTTAAAAATAGTAAAAAAAAAAAACAAAAGTTTTAAAAATTTAAAAAAATTTTTTAAACCTAAAAAATTTTATATTTTTTTTCCTTATTTTTTTTTTTAATTTTTTTAAAATTTTTTAAATGACAAATGTAGTTTTAATTTGTATTCCTTTAAATTTGATGGGATTGGGAAGAATTTTGTACAAAAAAATTGAATTTATGATGATTAATTTGATGAGTTAAAAGTAGGGGGGGTTCGTTTGGGTTTCGTTTAAATCGACTGAAAGATCGTTTATTATTTTTAAACGTATTCAACCCCGATTAATCGATACAAAAGTATAAAAATATTAATCAAATTTAAAAAATTTTGCTCTTTTCTGAAGTGATTTAAAACCTGGTCACTGGCAGGAAATATAATTGAGCTTCCCTCCCCGGATATTAAAAAAAAAAAAATTTTTTTGATACCCGATTTGGGAAAATTGATTTTGAACCCCAAAAAAGGGGCTGAAATTTTTCTTATTAAGAGGTAAATGTTTACATTTTCACATATATCCCCTTTGAAAAAATTTGTAAATTTTTTTCCTCTTAGATAAGAGAATTTGGGCCCATTTTGTAGGTTCTTTAATTTTTACATTATAAAAAAGGGGGAAAAGTCGTTTTATTTTGTATTTTTTTATATTCTGTAGCTATCCCTTAAACCGTTAATCGATTAACGATTTTTTTAATAAAAATTTTCGAAGGGTGGGTTGACTATTTCAAAAATGAGCATTTCCTTGATGAGAATCTTCGATTAATCGAAAATTTCGATTTTTTTAATATTTTTGGACAACCCGATTATATTTTATGACAAATTGAAACCCCCCCTGGGCCTAGATCCTTTTTTTTTTTTAAAATTTTTTACTTTTTTAAATGAAAAACATGTATTTTTTAATTTTGATATTCCAAGACTTAAATTTTTTTAAGAACTTTGATAAATTTTAATTCAAATTTTTGACGATTAAATTAAATGAGTTAGTTTTTAAAAAGTTAGATGAGGGATTAGGGACAAACATTTCGCGGCGTAACCCCATCCCACTCCCTCGCTGCTCATCTAAAATTAAAATAGTAAAATAATTAAATAAGATAATCGTCCTAAATTCGATTTTTATGTATCAAAATTCTTGGAAAAAAATGAAGTTTTTTGGGAAAATCAAAATTTAAAACCTTTTTCCGTTTTCGCTAAAATTTTAAATGACCGATTCCCCCATCGCCGTTTCCCCCAATTTTTAAAAAAGGTTCGATTCCCCCTTTCCGCCAATTACTGCTATGGTAAAAAAATTTATAAATAATTTTTTATTAAAATTTGCATTATTATTCCCCCTTTTTTACGGATACTTTGTTTTAACTTGAAATAATTGTACATGGTTTATTTGATGACATAAAAAAATTTTAAAAAATAATTTATAATTAAAAAAGCAAATAAAAATACATAAATTTTGTCATAGATTTAATAAATACAATAAAAAAAGTTAAAAAGTCAATTGCACTGTTCTAAATAGATAATTTTTTTTTTCATATTTTTTTTATAAATACAATAATAAGTTAATCAATGATTCATATATTTTTTTTATAATTTTTATTAATTATTTAACATATTAATTGCAACATAAATTGCAAAATTTTACGAACGAACAAAAGGATATTAGTTTATTTTTTTAAAAAACATTTAGCCTTTTTTTAGTCTTAGACATTTTAACAAAGTGGATTTATTTTCGATTTCGGAATATTTAAATTGACCTATTTATTTTAAATATTGTCCCTTGGACATTTTCAACTAAAATGTTTAAAAATTATATTATGTTTTGGATGGACTTATAAAACTATTTATTAAATTGTGAATGAACGATTATAATTTTTAGTAGTTAGAATAAATTTTGTCATGCCAGCCCATAAAATTTTAAGGAAATTTTGAAAATTTTCATGTATTAAGTTTTTAAAAATAACATATATCGAGAAAATTTATATTTGTGCCAAAAATTACCTTTAACCAAAAATTTTTTTATTTATTTAAATTAAAAAATACAACCATTTATATTTTGATAAATGCACGTTGAATGTTAGATTGGTTATTAAATGTAGAATAAAATATGCATTACAAAAATAAAATTTAAATAGCTTTGTAAAAAATTTTTAAATAGCTTTGTAAAAAAACTATTATCTATTTAAATTTAAATTATATGAAATTTACAAAATTTGTGTTAAAAAATTAAAAAATAATACATAAATTTTTTATGTTATTCTATAACCAATAAATTTAATATATATTATATGACACACTTTTAATAACCAAAAAAAAAACTAACCTCACTGTATAGCAATTTTAATCATCTTTTTTATAAACAAATAAAAAAATTTTATTTGTCTTATAATTAAACTTTTAATAAAGTTTACTGTTTATTTCTTCAAACAAAAAAATGAAAAAATTATTCAACATATTTTATGTATAATAGCTTTAATTTTTTTTGTACAAACAAAAATTTCATTGAAATTTCATGCCTTCTAAAAAGTTTTGTTCAAATCTAATTGAAATGCATTTTTTAGTAACAAATAAAACTTAAGGGACAAATTATTTACAATAATGTATTTAAAAAATTTTTAATTTTATTAAATAAATATATTTTTATTTTGAATTTAATAATTAGTGTAAATAATTTAACGTTTTAATCTAAATTTATATCTATCTACTATTAAATTAAAGTCTCTTTTTTTTTGTTGGGGAAAACCCCCAAAAACTACTTATTCAATCGTCGTGAATTTTTTTTTTTTAAGAAGAATCGCAGAGAATTTTTTAAGGGCAAAAATTTAGCCCGATTAAGTAATGAATAATTTTTTTTTTTTAAATTTAACAAACGTGAAAAATTGTATACCTATAATTTATTGTCATATTTGGGGCCCCACGGGTTTCCATCCCTGTAATACCTTTTTTTTCGTCAAATTGTATTGTGTTGGGCGTACCCCCTTTTTCCCCCCCAAAAATGACCCCCCTTTCCCCCCGGGTACCGTTTTGCCCAAATTTTGTTTTTATATGACCCCGTTTGCCAGATTATTTAGCCCAATTTAAAATTGGGCAAAGTTCATTTAAAAATATTATTTTAGGGAACGTTTTAAACCTATGTAATAATCCAGTCGTTATCGAATCGAAATCGATCAAAATTAAAAAAACGAATTTTTCGATGGCTCATCACCCTAGCTTATCTTATTTAAATTTTTGGTTTAAAATGGTACCTAACCAAAACAAAAATTTCGTACTTAAAATTGTAAAAAAATAATGAAAAAAAAAATTACCCCGCGTAGTGGGATATCAACTCGAGTGCAACATATCACGAATTTTACTAAAATGGCTGTGTTTTTAAAAAGTAAAAGAGACAAAGATATGGAAATTTGTTTAAAAATTTAAATAAATAAAATTTCCGTTCAAATAACGTAAATAGCCATGTGGGGTTTCGTTGCGTTGTGTAAAACGTTCGTGTTCTGCCCACGTTATATACTTTTGGTTCTAAAGTTGTAAATGAGAAAATATTTTATTATTGATCAACATCGACACAATCATATACCATGCAAATGATTCAGATAATAACCGACAAAGGGGGTGAGTACAACTTGTAAACGAAAAGCTTCGGAAGAACTTTTTTTAAAAAACCAAAAAAAATTATTTTAAAAGAATTACCCACAGAACTCTCAACTTTCTGATGGCCTTAACATCAAACGATTTTAATACAATTAGAAAAGTAATATATAGAAGTAAACGTAAAGTTCTTCCTGTTTTGGGCCAAGTAATTAATTGAAGCACACATGGCTTTAAAAAACATCTGAAACTGTAACCTCAAAAATGAACCTTTGTTTTAATAAATAATCAAGAAAAATATGTTATATTTTTTCTTGTACGACAAATTTTTAATATTTTTAAATACAGTAGACACTATTTATATGGATGGAACTTTTCAATATTGTGCGCAATTTTTTACGCAAATGTTTTACCATTCAGGGTTTTCAAAATGGGACATTATATACCATTAATTTTTTTGGGTCTACTTCCCGATAAAAGTATGAAACATACTTATATACGCTTAACGCAATATTGATAAATGTAAAGAAAATTAATTTAAATTTTTCACCTACATATATAACTATTGACTTTGAACTGGCTTTTACCTCAGCTGAATGAAAATATGGCCTCTGTCAAAAAGGGTTGGATGTCGTTTTCATCTAACACAGGCGTGGTATAGAAAATATCACAATTTTGGTTTAGCAACAGAATATAAAACAAATTCGGACTTGGAAAATGGATTAAATACACTTTTGGATTATTATATTTGGACTCCGAAGAAGTATTGATTGTTTTGTGGAAAATTTGATCCCCAGAATGCCCAATAATGATAGAGTCCCCAAATTTTTGTGATTATTTAGAAAAAAAATTATATTTCTGAGGATATACATTTTCTCCTTGTTTTGGGCATGTAATTCAGCGAGTATTCGCTTACACAATGGTGCTGTCGTTTCATTCGTTCCCCAATGACCATTTTTATTCTAATTCCATCAATTTTATTTTGGGGTTAAATGTTGTGAAAATTTGTTCAAATGATTTATAAAAAATCAAATAGCGTTAAAAAACCAAAGACATCAAAAGATCGAATAAAATTTAAAAAGGAAAGTACAAAATCGAAACAAATAACGAGGTTTCCGATCAAAGGAAATTACTCGTTTTGAATTTCATAAAAAAACAGTGTGATTTTTTTAAAAAATAAACCTAGGTGGTATTAATAAATATATTTTGAACGATTAAAATCGATTTTTTTTTTAAATATTTGTGTTTTTTTTATGACTTTAATTGTTTTTTTATAATGTTGGGGATTAAATTTTAAATGTGTTAACTTTTGTGAAAAAAAAATGCGTGCGTTTAATAGTGGTATAATTTTTGGAAAAAAAAAGAGTATCGCCCCCCCTCGTGGTTTTTTTGGGATAAGCTAAATTTCTCAAATATTTGACGAACTTTTCCCAATTTTTTAAATTGGTTAAAACTACTCGGGGGCGAAAGGGAAACCCATATAAAAACAAAATTTGGGAAAAAAAGGGTAGGGGGGCGAAAACGGGTACGGTCATTTTTGGGCGAACGGGTCCCCCCTTGTGTTTGAATCGTGTTGTTCCGGAATTTTTCGACGTCACCAAAAACATGTATACTAAATATTGTATTTAAATTTTTTATATATGTCTATACCTATACATATATAAAAGAAGGCTATTTTTATTGTTCTGGTGAATTAATAAACCCGAAATACTTATTTTACATCGTGCAGTTAAAGAGGACAAAGCAAGAAGGTTTTTTTTGGATACATTTAGTCGATAGTTAATAAAAAACGATTTTTAATTAAAATAAACGTGTAAATTGTATACCATCATCTATACCCAGATAGAAAAACATTTATAATAATGTTTTTATAAATTAAAAATTTTAATGAGTAATATTATTTGACTTTTTTATTCTTTACAAATAGAAAATAAAAATGTTTTGTAATTTAATGTATTATTTTTTTGGCCCAGGTATCATTATTAATAGTTTTTTAAAAAAAAACTAAACAAATGTTTTTAAAAAGAAAATATAATATAAAAGTAGTTTTTTGTCATACTTTTTTATTTTAAAATTTTGTTTACTTAAATCACTGTATTGTTGGACCGAAAAATAAGTGTGCCTTTTTCCAGGGATTTCTGCCAAGCTGTACTTTGCTTACATTGAAAAGGGAATGGGAGGAATATACCTGTATTTAATTTTAAAATTCCACTAATAAATTTTATCGTTTTTTGTTTGACACAGATAGGTTTAAATCATTGTCAATAAATACAGTATAAAAATTGTATTAAAATATTTTATTCATTTCAAAATTTTTTTTTTAATATTTTTTTTTATATTCACATATTAATTATATTATTAAACTTAGAAGTTTAAATTGTTTCCCATATATATATAAAATTAATACCCATAAAAAAAATGTAAAACAAATAAAAACTGAAAAAAGTTTTTAAAAAAACATTATGTATGATATATTTCTGAATCTTCATAAAAATATGTTCCTATCACAAACTACAAACGTAAAAAAAAAAAACGGAAATTTTTTTCACTAAACTTTTACGGGTATCTTTTTGTTTCGAATGCGCACCACTATTAAACTTTTATAGGAATTTCGATTTCTGTCTATTGAGTTTTTAAACTGTTTTCTTTTTACAGCTTCTTAAAATACAAAAAACAATTGTGTATCAATAATTAAAAACTTTTATGATATAATATTATAATTTATCTTCAAAAAATAATTGAATTTATTTTATATTATAATAATTTAAAAATTATAGAAAAATTACATAGTCCTTTCCAAATATAACTGTCAAGTTTTTTTAGTGGAAAATATTCTTTTTTTTTCTGACCCAATAGCTATTTCTCTAAGTAATTCATCGCAAAAAGTTTCCTTAAGAACTACAAAACTATTTAAAATTTTTGTTTAGAAATTTTGTTTAAATTCAATTAGTTCTTCTTTATTAGTAAAGGGAAAGGGAAATTATACAACGTTTTCTTCTTAAAATATGATTGTAAGTTTATTTCTAGTTTCAGTACCTTTTATCACCATCTCATTAATTTTTTGTCCATTGGTGTTGCTTTTAGGCCAAGTTTCCAATCATACCTTATTTTTAAACCACATTAGGTTCTTTTTATGTATCATACCAAAAATGAAATTAATAAAATATGTACCTTTCATAAGTCATCTTGGTTAAATTTAAATCCTAAAAAACGAATCACTGTGTAATGGTTGTTTTGTGGACATTTACTAGTAAATTACTTAGATATTTCTGTTTTGTTGAAATGTTTTAATTTGATTATTACAGCAACCATGTGTGGGTTTTTTAAGCTACCAGAATTATAACTTCGTGCCCCAAAATAAAGCAAAAATTAAAATTGGGGGGCCCACTTTCCGTGGCCCCCCCCCCCGGACTTTGTCCTCTGACTTCGGATTGTCCCCAATATATTTAACAATCTATTTGCAACTATTGAAACCCTAGGTATTGGGAAAAAATTTCCCCAAATTTCCCTTTTTTTATGTTTTAAAAAAAAGAAATGATAGAGGGACGTAAGTTTGGCCAGCCCTCCCAACAAAAAAAAAGGAAAATCTATAAAAAACTATGCAGATATTTCGCACGTAATTTTTTTCATTCGAAAGCCTAAATTTGCAAATTCACCGTCTTTAAAAAAAAAAAAAAAAACTTTTTTAGCAAAAATCATAATAAAAAAATCTATTTCCTAAAAAAAAACTATTTTCATAAATCCTTGATTGAAAATAAATCTAAAATTAAAAAAAAATGATAATAAAGATTTTTTTTTCAATAGATTTTTTTTGAATTTTTTATTTAATTTAGATAAGTTTTGAACAAAGTTTTTTTTTTATTGAATATAAATTTTTAATGAAATATAGTTTTATATAAATACATTTTTTATTTTGATTTTTTTATTTAGATTTAGATTTGTTTTATTTAATCAAGAGTTTCATTGAATAAAAATTTTTTTTTCATTAAGATTTTATTTGAACACAGTTTTTTTTTTTTTTTTAAAACAAATTTAATTTTAAAAAAAGAAAGTTGAATAAAAAATTTAATTTAATACAAAATTCTGGCCGAAACTATAAATTATTTAAAAAAAAGTCAGTTGTATAAAATATTTTTATGAGAACTTTTATTAATTTGTTGAAAATATTTATTTTATTAATTTTAAGACCCAAACTAATTTGTATATTTACTTTTATTTAAATTTATTTTTTTAAAAATTTATCTTAAAAAGTTTTTTTAGTTAATAATTTTTTTTTGTTTTTCTTAAAATTTCTTTAGTAATTTGAATTAATTGTAATTATCATAATTTTAAATTTATTGTTTTTAGAAAAATTTTTTTGTCATTTTTATTAATAGATTTAACATATTATGCAGTTAATTTAAATTAAATAAAAAAATTTGGAATAACATAAAAAAAAATTATTAACCAAAAAAACAATAGTTATAAATAGGGGCCCAAATCGAAACGGGGGGACAAAGCGGGGGGCTAGCCCCCCAACTGTTTTTTTGGGAAAAATTGTAAAAAAAATAAAATTTTAAAGTTGTTAATAATATGTGTAAAATAAAATTTTATTTTTTAAAGTCGATAGCCCTTATCAACCGATTACCCTTATTATAAATACATATTTAACAAAGGATTCCTAACCTAAATGGTACTCACCCAAAAAGAAAAAATCGATCGGATTAAACCCAAATTTTTTTTTTCGTCGATCCAACGCAGAAAATAACCGGCAGAAGTAACCGAAAATCTATAATTTTTTTATACCACTATCTTAAGTCCCAAATTCCCTTTATTGGTCACACTAGTTATTGATATATTTTGTACATTTTTTTCTAAAAAACGATAAATTGTTAAAAATAAAACTTAAAAATAAAAATAATGTACAACAAACGAATATTTTTATTTTTACGTGATAATATGAAAATATATTTAAAGGGGACAACCACCCAAACGAAAGTGGTTCGGTTTGAGGAAAGGTGTTGGTGGGCGGGGGTAAGTACTAAAAAGTCATATTCTTCGCCGGCCTCGCCCTGCCTTCGGTCGAGCCCTGCCAACCCTTTGTAGTCCTTTCAAGCGCCGCCCGATTCCTCTGGCTTGGAAAACTCGCCTCCTCCATCCCTCACCAAGTACCCGTGGAGGGGAAAGCCCGTTTCGCTACATGAGACGAACTTGTGATCGAGCCCGGGCCCCCCTCGGCGATGGTGTGGTATTAGACAACAGCAAACGGCCCGTGGACTTTTCCAGATCGGCCCCCAACCCCGGGGGGTGGCTGGAGTTTGCCCCCCTTGAACCCTTTGGACCGTCGACGAACACATGGTACGCTTGGTTTGATGGTAGCGATCGCGCTTTTTAGTCCTCGGCACCACGTCGCCGCGGTACAGCATGCAACACCCCGGGACTTTCCGTGCCGGGGTCGCACTTGACCACTGGTTGGCGGGGAAGACGCGTTGGTGATCTCGGCCAGGACGCTGCTCGTGGTACGCCTTCCGGCCGAAATTCCGGGCGTACGTGGGCCCGCGGAAATGAGCGCGGGTACGGGACCCGATTTGTCTGGAACTCGGTCAGGGGCGACGTTCAGCGCGCCGTCGAAACGCCGACGCCGGATGGACGACACGATCTGCCGATCAGCCGATTTAGATTCTGTACGGGGGCCCCTCGATTCCAAGTTCCGCCGGCATATTGTAGATGGCTTCGTTTTTCCCCATGAATGCGCATCTGAGGTTCGAGGTGGGTGTGGTGGTCGGGCCGAGTTGACGGTTCCAGACGGCTGTCGATACCGTAATATAAAATATTGGTTTTTGGTAACTACGAAAAATTAATACGGGTTTGACATTCGTAAAAATATCAAAAAATCCTAAAAACATAATAATCATTTATAACCCTAAGCCATAGAATTTTTTAATATATTGTTTTGATTTTTTTTAATTTTTTTTAAGAACAAAGGCTTCGACAAAAATGGGCATTGCCAGCAAAAGAAAAATCTAGAAGTTAGAATTGTATTTGCTTAAAGGTATTATACATAGCATTAGTTATATACAAAGAAAGAATTTTCAATAAATTTTATTATAAAAAGTTGAATGTTTGGTGGCTTTGAAAAAATTTTAATATTGCATCGGGTTGGTTCCCCAGTGCTTTTTATATTGGTGAGGGGGTTTTTAAAATGTTTCATTCCTCATTGTCTTGGGACGTGGAGTGGGAGGGGACAGGTTTCTGCCATGGTTGAAAAATGAGAAGTTGAATATGTTTGCCAAATTTTAAGCTTTTTGTGGTGGAAAATAACTTTCCTTTTGACTGTTTGGCGGAAAGGTGCCATTTCTGGATAGTTTTTTTAATTTTTTTTAATTTGTGTTGGAAGTACAGACCTATTGTTTGTTTATTTTTAAAAAAGCACAACGGACCCCCGTTTTTCACTCACAGATTTATGTGTTTTTGATCGGAAAAAATTATTTTAACTATAAATTCTATAAACGGCTAGTAAGAAATTAAAAAAATATGTTTTTTTTTAAATTTTTATCAAATTTAAATGAATTTAAAAAATAGATAAACATATTGGTACTCACTTGGGGTGCCGGGTAAATGGGAACTCCCGTTTACCTTTTTTCATAAAAGGTACTAAGCCGTTCCCCTGAGCAGGACGGAAACCGGAACGGTGCCACCGCCGAATGATTTGGGAATACAAAAACCCTTGAAGCCGGTGCACTGATCGGCCAAAATTCCTGATTCGGTCCGCACAAATCGACGATCTCTTTGCCGATTGGTAATGGCCGCGGGCTTTGTTGTTGGCCGCGTTTCTTTCCCCAGTGATCATTGCCCCGGGTGGAATTTTGTCGGTACGTTCCGGTTCTCACTTCGTCTGCCAAAACGCATAAAAATATGATACACCCGTTTAAACTAAAAAAAAACGTCTTCGTGCAAATGTGTAAAGAAAAAAAAACGTAATCGAAAAATTTTTTAAAAAAAAAAAAATTTGTATACAATTTCCCAAAGCGGCGGTTCGAGGTCTATAAACACGGGCCCGGGGGCGTGTTTTCCCCCTCCGGGTTTTGCTTTAAGAAAAAGTGTTAAAGTATCGTCTCCGCTGCCCACAGATTGTCGGCGGGATCTGTCCGTCCGGGGGATTCCATCTCCCCCACAGTAAAGTTCCCGACGCATTTTCCCATTTAAAATCCGCTTTTCTACGTTACGGAAAACATTGCGCTGGAAAAAATAAACAGGAAATTTAATTTTTTTTATGTAAGCAACATATAATCCCCATCTCTCGATTCGTTTGTTTTCAAAAGTCGATCGCGGTACTCGCCCGAAGGAAAAAAGCGTAAAAAAACAGTGGCGCACAATTGCCTCGAAGTAATTTTAAATTATTTACAATGTAATATTATTGTATAATAAAAAGTCAAGCCCTTTCACCTGGCGGCGCGGCGCCGCGGGTTGGTTTACCGCCGCCGCGCCGCAGTTAGGTACCCCGACAAAATCGCCGGTAAAAAATGTGTGCCCAAAAATATCGCAAACAAAATTTTGCAAAACCTTAATCGTAAATGAAAAATACCCCGTAATTATTACGGGGTCTGTATTTTGCATTTAACTTTATTTTTCTTAATGTTTTCACCTTTTACCTAGCAATGCTTTTCAAGCACACTGGTTTTTCATTTTAAAAATTTCATTTAGTATATTTTGTACTGTCACTGTGACGGGCCGTTTTTACGTTTCACCCCTTTTATACAGTTTTACGGGAAATAAAAATAAGTCAAATTTTAAAGTAGAAAATCCAAATACTCCAAATAAAAAGAACAAACAGTCAGTAGCTAGGGCTGAACAAAAAAAAAGAAAGCAAAGCGTTATCAAATGAGAGTTTTTAAAGTCTCTTCAAGGTATTTCTTTGAATATATCTTGCATTAATTAATATATACAATTTAATTTTTTTTTTTTACTTAAACAATTTTATTAAATTATACATTTTTTATCATTTTTTAAATTTCTACTAATAAAATATAACAAAATTATACTTGAAATGTATTTTTTTAAAATTAAATACTGCTATATTTCATGCTGGCTATTGATAGGGCGATATTTATTCCATGGTTAAAGGTTTTCGCGATATTTTGGTACGCGATATTTTACCCGGGGATATTTTTTTCGGTGTTCGTTCGTTAGATTTTCGATGGGTACAATTACCAGTTAGTATATAATTATGTACCCATTATACTGTTACCAGGGGTCGGCAATATGAAACCGCGGGCCATGTCCGGCCCTGGGAAAGGGAAATAAGGCCCGCCAAAAATTTTCTTATTTTATAATATTCTATGTATCATCCCCCCCTACATAAAAAAAAATTAAAAATAAAAATAGAAATCGTTTTTCTTAGGGGCTGGGGAAAATAATAAGGGTTTTTTTTTAGGTATATGTGTTGTTTTTGAACGTGCCGCAGTCAGGCTTAAAAAATAAATATATTAATGATAAATTAAGTTTGAGATTTTTTGGCCCCTCAAAATTTTTTTTTTTTAAAATCGGACCGCCATAAAAATTAATTGCCGCCCCCTGCGTATCCCATGTTAGACTGTTAGGTATTGTTTCCCTATATTAATTAATCAATTGGGATGATTTTGTTTGTGTTACCATGATTGAAATAAATTTAGAACGAATTAAATTTAATAACAAAACGACTGAATAAGAATATAAAAAAACGTTCGCGAATTAATGAAAAAGTTTTTCGAAACCAAAACGTAATTATTAAAAAAAAACGGTTGTCAAAGAAATTTCAACGATTTTAAAAACTTAATTTTTGGGTATACATTATAGATATAATAGATATAGATTAGATATAGATAAATCATAGTATTATAGATTCTTTATTAACAGCCATTAGTGTTATCCGGATTTATTTTTTCAAAAATTTTAAAAACCCCCCGGGTGTATTGCAAAAAATATTACTTTTTAAATACGATTTGAATGTAAAATAGTCGAACCTATGTGGGGTACGAACATATTTAATTTCTGACACCAATGTATTATAGCCAACGTCATAAAATATCATAATTTACTATTATTGTAGTGCACTTTTTTGGGGTAAAATTTTTAAAAAAAACTTTGACAGATTTAAATGTTAAGAAATTTTTTATGTATTTCCCCAATATTAAAAATTTATTTTATTGGGATAGAAAAATAACATTGTTAATTAGTACGGAATATCTAAAATATATATGAATATAATATGAATATCATTTGCAACATTTTTAAAAAGGGTATTTTTACTTTAAAGATAGGTATTTTTAATGAAAATTGTTTTTTCCGTGAAGTGAAAAATTTTAATATACCCAAAAAATTTTTTGTCAATTAAAATATATTTAAAAAAATTTAACAATAGATTTAAAAAAAAAATTTTTTAATGTAGGCATACAATTAATTTAAATTTAAATTATACGGGAATTTTCGTAGATTTTAATTATTTAATAAATGTATCTAACATAATTTGTATTACTTAAATTATAAAAAAGTATGAACCTGGTTGTAATTGTATTTAAATATTTGAAAACTTTTTTTTTTGAACTAAAAATTATTAAAAATTTTTTTATAAAAAAAAAATTACTTTATCAAAATTCGGATTTTTAGTGAAGCAAGGTTTTATTTATATTACTTTAGTAATAATAATTAAAACCCAAATAAACTTTCAAGAAAAAAATAATTTGGGAATTTTTAAAAATTATTTTTTATTTGTCGACCCTGCGTGAAAAATGTTTTTTTAAAAAGTACCCAAAATTAATTTAAGAGAAATTAAAATTATTTGAATTGATTGTATAAATTTTAAAATTA
>JAIWJD010000104.1:0-28739 GCA_022818045.1 Neotoxoptera formosana | reverse complement strand
GCGGTCGCCCGCGCGTCGCCCCCCTTTCGGCCCGGCGGCGCCCCGCCCGCGCGCCCCCGGCGCGCTGGGCCCGCGCTGGCCGCACTGGCGTCGTCCCCGCCTTGCCCCCGCGCCCGCCGGCGCGTCGCCCCGTCGGCCGCCCCGCGCGGCGCCGCGTTCGCCGCACCGTCCCGTCGCGCCGGCTCGGCGCCCCGCGCCGCCCGCGCCGCGTCGGGCCTCCCGCGTCCGTCGCCGCCGCGCGCCGCGCGTCGCCCGGCGCGCGCGCGTCGGCCGCTCGCGCGGCGCGCGTCGTCCTCCCGACCCCGCGCGGTCCGCGGCCGCGCCCGTTCCGCGCCCCGCGCGCGCCCCTCCCGCGCGCCGGGGCCGCGCGCCGCGGGCGCGCCGCCGCGCCGCGCCGGGGTCCCGCGCCCGCCGCGCGCCGCGGTCGCGGCCCGCGCCGTCGCGCGTCCGGGGCGCCCGCCCCGCGTTCCGCGGCCCGCCGCACGTCTCGCGCGCCGCCCGTCGCCGCGCGCTTTCGCGGCCCGGGTCGCGCCCTGCCGCGCCGCGTCGCGCCGGCGCGCGCGCCCGTCGTCGCACGGTACGCGCGCGCACCGCCCCGCCTCGCGCGCCGCCGCTTCCCGACGCGTTCCCCGCCCCCCGCCCGCGCGCGGGCGCGCCGCTTCGTACGCGTCGCCCCCGTCGGCCTGGCGGTCGCGCCGTTCGCGCCGTCGCGCGTTACCGCCTCCGTTATTCGTCGCACCGACGTCGCCCGCGTCGCGCGCGTCCGCTCCGCGACCGTTACCCCGGTCGCGCTCCGCCGCGTCCTCCGCGTTCGCCGTCCGCGTTCGCGCGCACGCCCGCCCCCCCCCGACCCTACCGCGCCTTCGCCGCGTCGAGTCGCGTACGCGCGTCGCTATCGTTCCGCGTTCCCGCGCGTCCGTTTCGGTCTATCCAGCGCCCCTCCGCGTCGTCAGCACGTCCACCGCGCGCCGTCCGCGCGCGCGCGCCACGCGCGCCGCATGCGCGCGCGCCCGCGCGCGCGCGTCGCGCGCGCCCGCCCCGTTTTCGTCGCTTCCCGCTGCCGCGTCGCGCGCGCCCCGCGGCCGTTCCCGCGCCGACGTCGTCGCGCGACGCGCGCGCGCGCGTTACCAGCCGTCCTCCCTCCGCCCCCGCGTGCCGCCATCGCGCGCTCGCCGCGTCACGCGCGTTATCGCGCCGTCGCCCCCCACCCACCCGTCCGCCGTCGCCGTCTCCGCTCGCACGGGAGCGCCGCCATCGCGCGCCGCGCGCCCGCGTACGCGCCTGCTCCCGCGCGCGCGTCGCCGTTTGCCCCTCCGCGCGCGTCCGCGGTCTCACCGGTCCGCCGCCGCGCGTCGCGACGGACGAGTTACGTTCGCCGCAGCGCGCCCGGCCCGTCGCGTCGCGCGTTCGTCGTTCCGCGACGTCGCTCGTCGCGTCGCCGCGCGTCGCCGTCGTTCCTCCGGCGCGTTCTCGCCGCCGTCCACGTCACGTCACGCGCTCCAACCCCGTCGCCGGCGTCCGTTCGGCCGCGCCCGCTTCGCGCGGCAGCGGCTGCACCGTCCCGTCCGTAGTCCCGGTCGCGTTTGCCGCGTCGGCGCGCGTGCGCCGTCGGTCTCAGCAATCGGCGCAGGCGCGTCACGCATCGCCGTCGCCCGCGTCCGGCCGTACGCGTCCCGCCGTCGCCGCGGACCCGCTCGCCGCGCCCCGCGTCGCGCCGTCCGTTCACCGCGCGCGCGCGCGCGCGCGCCGTTCGTCGGTAGCCGCGCCGACCCGACCGCGTCGCTCGCGCGTCTGGCCCGCCCGCGCGCGCGCGTCGTAACGCGCGCTCGGCTAGCACGTCGACGGCCCGCCGCGTTCGTTCCCGTCCCGTCGCGACCGTCGGCGTCACTCCGCCGTTCCGACGCCGCCCGTCCGCGCCCCTCGTGCGTCGCTTCGCATCGCCGCGCGCCGCGCCTCTCGTCGCCCCGCGTCGCCGCCGCGCGCCCGCGCGCGCCGTCGCCCACGTCGCGCGACGCCGCGTCGCGACCGGTGCCGCGACGTCCCCCGCGGCGGCGTTCGCGCACGTACCACGCGCCGCGCTCCGGCGACGTCGTCGCGTCGTCCCCGTTACGCCGTGTCCGTCCGCGCGTCCGCGCGCCGCGCGCTCGTCCGTCGCGTCGTACGCCACGCGCACCCGTTCGCGCGCGTTCGCGCGCTGCGTCCCCGCGCGGCGCGCCCCGCCCGCGGTCGGCCCGCGCGACGCGCTCCGGCACCCGTAGCCGCCGTCGCGACGCGTACCGTCCGCGTCGCGGCCGCACCGTTGCCGCGCGCGTCGCGATGTCGCGTATCTGCGCGCTACGCGCGTCGCGCGCGCGCCGCGCCTAGCCGACGCCCCGCCGGCGTACCCGTCCGCCCGCGTCCCGTCGCGTCGATCGTCGTACGACGGACGCGTCGTCCCGTTTCCCCAGCGCGCCGTCCCGCGCCACGCGCGCGTTCCGCGCCGCCGCCGCCGCGTTCCCGCACGCTCACGGTCGCCTGCGTCTCCGCCCACGCGCCGTCGCCGCGTGCGCGCGCCGCGCGGCGCGCGTCGCCGCGCGCCGCCGCCGACGCACCGCGCCGCCGCGCAGCGCGCCCGCCGTCGCGCGGCGCGCCGTCCGCAGCCGCGCCACGTCGCGTCGCGCGCGACGCGGCCCGCCGCGCGCGTCGCCGCCCCCCCGGGCGCGCGCGCAGCCCGTCGCCGCCCCAGGCGCTCGTCGTCGCGCGCGGCGCGCTCCGCCGCGATCGCGACCCGCGACGCGGTCGCGCGGACGCCGCGGTCGGCCCGCGACACGCCGCGCTTCCGCCCGCGCGCACGTGCGCGCGCCGCGCGCGTCAGCCTCGGACGTCCGCCGAGTCGCCGCCGCGCCCGTCGGACCCTCCGCGACCGCGGCGTCGTCCGTCCGGCGCGCGCCCGCCGCCGCGACGTCGCACGCACGCCCGCGCCCGCGACGCTCCCGAACCCGCGCCGCGCGCCGCACGCACGGCGCGCGTCGTCCGGCGCGACGCCGCCGCGTCGGGACCCCCGTGCACGCGCCAAACCGCCGCTGCCTCGACGCGCGTCGGCGCGACTCGCGCGATTCGGCGGTCGCGTTACTCTCGCGGCGTCCGTTACCGTCCCGCGTGTCGCGCGACGTCGCGCCCCGCGCCTCGCCTCGCGCCGCTCCCGCGTCGCACGCGCGCCCCCTGCGTCCGCGGCCGCGTTACGTCAGCCGGCACGCATCGTTCCTGCGCATCGACGACGCGCATCGTCGCCCGACGTCGTTCGACGTCCCCGCGCGCTTCACGCGCCGCGCGCCCCGCGCAGCGGCTCCCGGCGCGCGCCGCCGCCGCACCCCCCCCCCGCGCCCCGGTCTGTCGCGCGCGCCGTCACGACCGTCGCGAGTTCCGTCGCTCCGCTCGCTGTTCGACGCCCGACGTTCCCCCTCCGCACGCGTCGCCGCTGTACCCGCGGCGGCGCGCGAGGCCGCGCTCCGCGTCGACTGCGCGAACGAGACGCCCCAGTTCGCCGTCGCGCGCACGTTCGCCGACGGCCCGTCGCGGCCGCCGCGAGTCCGTACGCGACCGTCTCGGCCGCGTACCGCGCGACACTGCGCGGCGCTCGTTCCCCGCTCGCGTTAGTCGCGCCGCTTCCCGTCGCGTCCGCCCACCGACGCGTCGCTTCGTTCAGCGCCGCCCGTAACGTCCTTTCCCGCTTCGCGTCCGGCGCCGCGCGCCGGCCGCGGTCCCCGCCGTTCTCGCCGGCCCGCGCGCGCTATCCGTCACGCGCGTTACCGCCGCGCCGCGCGGTTTTCCGGCGCGCCTCGCTCCTTATCGCGTACGCCGCGTCCGCCGCGCGTGGCGGCCAGCGTCGCCGCAGATCCCTCTCGCGCGCGCACCGACCCGTTCGCGCCCGCGCGCGTCGCGACCTGCCCGTCGGCGGTCCCCCGCCAGGCGCGCGCATCCATCGTCCGCGAACCGTCGGCGGACCGCGCGCGCGCCGCGACGCGCGGTCGGCCGCGGCGCCGCGTAGTTCCTGTCCGCGCGCACGCCGTCCCGCGGTATACCCGCGCCGAACGGCGCGGCACCCTGTCGTACGGTCGATCCCCCCGCCACGACGTTCCGCCCGCGCGCGACCGCGCCGTCGCGCCCGCGCTGCGGTCCGTCACGTTCCGCTACCTACCGCGCGCCCGACCCGCCGCGATCGTCGCGCGACGCCCGTCGCGTGACGCACTGCACCGCCGCGCCGCGCGCTGCGCGCGCGCGCCGTGCGTTCGCGCGGCGCGCCGCGTCGCCGCCGTCGCGCGTCGCCGCGATCGCCGCCGCGCGCACCGAACGCGCCGCCGCGCCGCGCACATCAGTCGCGCGCCGCGCGCGCGTCGTCGTAGCGACGGCCGCGCCGCCAGCGCCCGCGCTCTCCCGCGCGCCTCGCGGCCCCGCGTCGCGCCGCGCTCGCGACACGACCCGCGCCGTTCCCGTTATACGAGCGCTCCGCGTCGGTCGTCGCGCCCGACCAGGGCCGCCGTCCCGGCGCGTTTCCGTCGTCGCCGCGCGGCCGTGCCCGTCACGCCGCGCGCCTGCCACATCCGGCGTACGCGCGCATCGAGCGTCGCGCGTCGCGCGCGTCTGTCGGGCGCACTTCCCCGCTGTCGCGGCGTTCGCGTCCACCGACGCGGCCCGCGTCCCGCGCCGCCCTCAATGCGCGCGGCCCCGCGCGACCACCGCAGATGCGCCACGACGTCCGCCCCCCGCACGGCGCCCGCGGGATTCCGGGTCCCGCCGGTATCCGCGTCGCCGCGGCCGGGCGTCCGCTGCGCTCGCGCCGGCGCGCTGCCGCGCGCGCGACACGCGCGACAGCGTCGCCCGACCGCGCGGCCGGCGCCGTCCGTCGGCCCGCTCGGCGGCGATTTCGCCGCGCAGTCGCGCGCTGCGCGCGCCGCACGCGCGTCCGCCTCCGACGTCCGCGCGCCGCCGCGTCGCGCTCCGCGCCCACCGTCCCGCCGCGTCGCTCGCCGTCGCGCGGGGCCGCGCCCTCCCGTCGCGCGCGTTCGCCGCGCAACGCGCGCGACTGCGCGCACCGCCGCGTCCCGCCCCGGCGCACCGCGCGCCCTCTCGCCCTCTCGCGTCGGCCGGCGCTCCGTCGTCCGTTCCCGCGCGCCGCCGCCACTGTCGTCGGTCGCCGCCCGCCGTTGTTTCGGTTTAATCGCGCGCCGCCCGTTCGCCGCGCCCGTTCGCGTTCGCTTTCGCCGCGAACGCGTCCCAACTCGCGTAACGCGCGCCGTCGCGTCCTCTGTCACCCTCCGCGTCCGCGTTACCGTCGCGGACCGCCGCCGGCGCGCCGTCCCCACCCGCGCGCGCGCCGCTCGTCGGTTCGCCCGGCGCCGCGCTTCCTTCCGGCGTCGCGCCCGACCACCGCCGTTCGCGGTCGTACGTCGCGCGCACGTCGCGCCCGCGACGGTCGTCGCGCCGCCGCGCGCGTCGCCGTCGCCGCGTTACGCCGGCGCCGCCGTCGCGCCGCTCCGTCGGCCGGCCGTTCGCGCGCGCCCTTTCCCGCTGCTCCGCCGTTTGCGGTTCGCGCGCGCGCGACGCGCCTCCGGTCGGCGCCGACACGCCGCGCGTCGTCCGCGCGCTCGCGCGTCGTCGCGCCGGCCGGCGCGCCCGCCCGTCGTCGGGCGCCGTGCCGCCCGTACGCCCCCCGCAGCGACCCTCCGCCGTCACGCCGTCCACGGCTCCGCTCGCGCCGCCGCCCGCCGCGAGTGCGCCGCGCGCGCCCGCGTGGTCGTCCGCGCCGTCCACGTGACGCGCGTGCGCCTCGCTCCGCGCGCGTCGCGCGCGTCTCGACCGCGCCGTCGTCGCGCGAGCTCTCCGACGACGCGTCGCACGCCGCGCGCCGCGACGCGCGCGACGAGCCGGTCCCGCGCGGTCTCTCGCATCGCTCGCGTCGTCGTCGTCCGCCGCTTACCCGCGCTGCCGTTCGAGCCGCGTCGGCGTCTTCCGAGCCGCCCGCCACCCGCACGCGCCGCCGCCCGATTCGCGCCGCGAGTCCGCCGTCGCGCGCGTCGTTCGCGCGCGCATCCGTACACCGCGTCCGTCGCGCCGCTCGACCGTCGCACGCCGTCGCACCGCGTTCGCGTTCGCGCGGCGCCCGCGAGTTACGTCGCGCGCGACGCCCCGTACGTCGTCGGCGTCCAGCGCCGCGGACGCCCGCGGTCGTCCACCCGCCTTCGCCGCCCGACGGCGCGTCTTCAGCCGCCCCCGCGCCGCGGCGACGTAAGTCGTCGTTCGCGCGCGTCCGTTTCCCAGCGACGTTCCGTCGCGCCCCGCGTTGTCGCGCCTCGCGCGTCGTCCGCCGGTGCGTCACACACCGTATCCGGCGTCGCGCGCGCGCCCGTCTCGCGCGTCGTCCGCCGTTTCCGCGCGACGCACCCGCGTCCGCGCCGCGCGCCGACCTGGCGTCTGCCGACGTCGCTTCACCGTGCGTCGTCCGCGTTCCCGCTCCCGCGTCCCGTCACTGCCGTGTGTCCCCGACGCGCGCGTCGCGTTCACGTTCTCCGCGCCACCATCGTCGCCCGTCGTCGTTTCGTCGCGTTCCGCCCCCGGTCGCGCGCGCGCCGCGCGCGTCCGCCGCGAGCCGTTTGCGCCGTTCCCGCCGCGCTTCCGACCCCGCCGCTCCGTTGTTCACGCGCCGACGGTCGATAACGCGCCGTCCGCGCGTCGCCGCGCGCCACCGGCCCGCGTGCCGCGTCATTCGCGCGCGCCCGTTCGTTCCGCCCGTCCCCGCGTCGCGCCACAGTCCGCCGTTCGCGTCGCCGCGCGTCGCGCGCGTCGCCGTCGCGCCGTCGCGCGCCGACGTCCGCCGTCGCCGACGCCCGTGCCGGCGCGCTGTCGCCCGGTCCGTTACGCGTTCCGTCCGCGCTCGCCGCCCTCGGCCTCGGCCTCGCGCCTTCCCGCGCCGTTCGCCCGCGCCCGTCTTCGTCCGTTTCGCGCGTTTCGGTCACCGCGCGACCTCACGCCGCCGCGGACGGCGACTTTGCTCGCGTCCGCGCGCATCCCCCGCGCGCCCGCGGGAACGCGCGAACGCGCACGCGCCGCCGCTCAGTTCCGTCAGTACCACGCCGTCGCGCGCGCCCGCTCTCAACGCGCCGCGTCGCGGCCCGTTTCCCCGACGAGCGCGTCGCGCCCGACGCCTCCCGCGACGGTCGTCACGCGTCGCGCGTCCGCCCGCGTCGTCGCGTCCGTATCTGGCCACGCCGCGGTTTTTCCGGGCGCGTTCGCGGCGCCGGTTGCGCGCGCCCTCAGCGTTTACGCCGCCGCGCCCGCCGCGCGTGCGGTTCGTCCGTTACGCCGTTACGCGCCGTGCGCGCGTCGCGACCGCCGTTTTCGATCCGTCGCCGCCGTCGCGTTCCGCGCGCGCGCGCGTCGGGCCCTCCCGCGCGCGCCGCTGACGCCCCGCCGCGCGCGACCGCGCCGCGGCGTTCCGTACGCGCGCCGACGCGCGCTCGACGCGCGACGTCCGTCGCCTACCGGACGGCGCGCCCCGCGTTCGCGGGCCGTCGCCGAGCGCGCCCCGCCCCCGCTCCGTACGCGTACGCGCGCCGACCCCGCGCCGACCGCCGCGCGTACGCGCGTTATTCGCGCGACGAGCGTCGCCGCCGCGCCCACGCGCGCCGTCGCATCGTCGCGCGCCGCGTTCCTTCGCGCGCCGCGTGGCGTAATCGCGCTGCCGTCGGCGCGCGCGGTCGCCCCGAGTCGGTCGGCGCGCCGCGCGCCCGCGTCGCTCGTCCCTCGCGCGCACCGCCGTCGCGCGCGCGCGCCTCGCGCTCCCGCGCCACCCCCGCCGTTCGCGCCGCGCCGCCGCCGCAACCGCCCCGGTCCGCCGTCCGCGTACCGCCGCCGCTCGGCGCCGCGCGTCGTCCCGCATCCGCCGCGCGCGCGCCCGCGCGCGCTCACCGCGCGCCCGCACGCGCCGTCGATCCGCGCGGCCGTCGTCACGCGCGTTCGCGCGCCTGCGCGCCAAGCGTCGCGTTCGACCGCCCCGCCGCACGCGCTCAACGCCGCGCCGCGCCGCGTCGTCGCGCGTTCGCGTCGCGCGCGCGCCGCCGCGCGCGATCGGCCTCGTCACGTTACCGCGTCGCCCGTCGCGTCACGCGCCCGTCGCGCCCGCGCCGGCGACGTTCGCCCGTCCCCGTTCCAGACGCCCGCGCCGCCGCGCGGGCCCGTCCGCCAGCCCACCCCCGCCGCCCGCGCGCCGCGCGCGTTCAGCGCGCGTTGTCCGCACGCCGCGGCCGCGTTCCGCCCCCCGTTCGTCCGCCGACCGCGCGCGCGTTCGCACGCTTCCCCGCGCCCCCCGCGCTTCGTCTCGACGCTCCGCCGACCGCCCGTCTCCGCCGCGCCTCGTCGTTCGCGCGAGCGCGCCGCGTCGCGCTCCGCGCGCCCCCCGCGACGCCGCTCGCGCTCGACGCCTCGCGTCTACGTCGCCGCGCTCGTGCTACTCGCCGTCGCGACGTCTCGCCAGCGTCGCCGGCCGGGGGCCCCCCCGTACGCGCCGTCCGCGCGGACGACGTGCGCGGTCTCGCCCGCGGTCGTCGCGACGCGTTTCGTCCCGCGGTCCGTGCGCGCCCTTCGGACGCGCGCACGCGCGTGCCGCGTCCTCGCCCGCGTACCGTTTACCGGCGTTCCGTCCGTCCGGCCGTCGCCGTTCGTACCGCCGCGTTACCGCGCGCTTACGCGTCGCGACGTCGACCAGCGTTCCTTACGTTCGAGTTCGCGCCCCTCCGTTCCACCGCGTCGTCCCGCCGCGCGCGCCCGCGTCGTCAACGTTCCCGCCGTCGTCCGGCCCGCCGCGCGCCCTCGGATCGCTCGCGCGCCGTCTCGCGGCGCCCCCGGTCCAGCGCGCGTCGCCGGCGCGCTGTCGCGTGAACGCGCCGCGCGCGTTCGCGCGCCGCGGCGATAGACCCCTCTTGCCCGCGCCGCGCGCGTCGCCGTTCGCACTCGTTGCTCCTCGCGCCGCCACGCCGCCCCGCGCTCGCGCCCGCGCTCTCCCCCCCGCGCGCGTCGCCCGTCTCCGCGGTTCCCGCCGTCGCGCGTACGCCCGTCTCCGTTCCGCCTGCGCTCGCCCGCGCCGTCCCGCGCCGCAGCACCGTCGCGTCGCGCCCGCCGCGCACGGCGCGTCGCTCTGCCCGCCGTCGCGTTCGTTCCGCGCGCCCGTCTCGCGCGTCGTCGCGCCGTCGCTCCGGCGCGCACCGCCCGCGCTGTGCTCGTCGCCGCCGCGCTCGCGCGCGCGTTACCGCGCGCGCGTTCGCTCCGTCCTCGCCGCTACGCGCGCGTACGCGCGTCCGCCCGCGGTACCCACGCGCGATCCGCCCGTTCGCCGCGCGACGCGCGACGCCGCCCGCGCGCACGTCACGTGCCCCGCGGCGTTCCCGCCCGCCGAAGCAGCGCGCGCGTCGCCCGGCGGCGCGCGCTCTCGCCGCCGACGCGCGCGTTCGCCGTCCGACCGCGTTCGTCGCGCCGATGTAGCGCGACGCGCGCACGTCGTCGCCCGTCCACGCCGTCGCGGTCGCCCGTCCGCGCCGCGACGGCGCCGCCGCGCGGATTCGCGCGCGCGCCGCGCCCCGCGCGCGCGCGACGCGCCTCGCGCTCGCGCGCGCGCGGCGACGCGTCGCGCCTCGCCGACTCGCGCTCGCGCCGCGCCGTCGTGTCCGCCCCGCTCCGGTCGTCGCCGCGTCGCGTCGTCCGTCCGCCCGCGCCCGCGTCAAGCCGGCGTCGCCGTCGCGCGCGTTTCGGTCCGCGCACTGCTCGACGCCTGTTCCCGCGACCGCTCGAAGTCGGTCGTCCCGACCCCCCCGCGCGTTATGTCGCGCGCGCCCCTCTCGATCGGCGCGCCCGCGGCCACGCCTACGTCTCGCGCCCGTCGCGTCCGCGCGCGCGCCCGCAGCCCACGCTACGCGCGTGCGCCGCGCCCGCGCTCGACCCGTCCGCGTCACGACGTCGCGGCGACCGCGCACGCGCCTCGTTCGCCCGCGCCCGCGTTACGTCGTCGCTCGCGCGCGCGCCGGGGCGCAGGCCCACCGCGGCCGCGCGCGCGCGCGCCGTCGCCCCGCCGACACGCGTCGCTCGCGCGGTCCGGTTACGCGCGCCGTCCGCCCTCTACCCGGTTCCGCGTCCGGCGCCGTTCGCGCGCCCGCCGCGCGCGCCGCCGTCGCGCCGCGCGCGTGCTCGTCGCGTCCGCGTCGCGCGCGCGTCAGTCTCGCCCCACACCCCCTGCGCCGCGAAGTCTGCGTCGCGGTCGCGCCGAATTAGCGCCGTACCCGCGCCCCGCCCGTCCGGCGTTCGCCCCGCGCCCGTTCAACCGCGCGCTCGTTCTCCGCGCGCGCCCGTCCGCGCCCTGTCCCCGCCGCGATTCCGCGTCCGGCCCTATCGCGACCTATCTGCCTCGCCCGCGCGCCCGCTCGCGTCCGCGCGAGCCGCGCCTCCGCGCGGCCCACGCGCCGCGCGCGCGTCCGCGCGCCCGTCTCGCGTCTCGACGCCCTCCGTCGCCCGTCGATACGCGCCGCCCCGTCGCCCGCGTCGACGTTGCCGCCGCGCGCGCGCCGTCGTCACGCGTCGCGCGTCGTGCGCCGTCGCGTCGTTCGCCCGCGCGCGGCGCCCGTCCGCCCCCCCGACCGCCGCGGCGCCCCCCCCACCGACGCCGCGCGCCGTATCGCGCCGCCGGCGCCGCTCGTCACGTCCGTTCTCCGCCTCGTCTTCCACCGACATCGACTCGCGCATCCGTGACGTTCGCGCCCGTCACGCCTTATCGCGGCCGCCGCTCACGCGCGCCCGCGTGCCCCGCCGCGCGCCCCCTCGCCCTCGTCCGCCCCGTCGTTTCCTCCGGCGTTCCGAGCTCCCGCCGTTACTCCGCTTGCTCATGTACCACCGTCCGCCGTCGTCGCGCGTTTCCCGCAGCCCGCGCGCGCCCACGCATCCGCGTCGCGCGTTCGGTTCGCGCGCGATACTGGTCGCGTACCGCGTCCGCGCCAGCTTCGCGACGCTCGTGACACCCGGTCACCCGCCAGCGCCCGTCGCTCGCGTCCCGCGCGCCCCGCCGCGTCCGCGTTCCCGTCCGTTCCCGACCACGGTCCAGCTCCGACGCCGGCGCGCCGCCCCGTCCGCCGACGCCGCCCGCCGCTCCGCCCCGTCCGCCACGCGCGTGCTACCACGCGTCTGTGCCCGCCGTACGCCCGCTCGCGCGCGGCCCGCACCCGCGTCGCCCGTACTCCGCACCCTTCGCCCCGCCTGCACGCGTATCGTCGCGTCCCCCCGTGCCGCGCGTCGCGCGCTCCGCCCTGCACGCGCGCCGTCCGGTCGCAGCCGTCCCGGTACCCGTTTCGCGCCGCGATCGACGCACCCGCGCCGGCTCGCCCGCACCCGGCCGCACCGCGTCCGCCGCGTCGCAGTCTCCGCGTCCCGTACGCTCCGCGCCGCCCGTTAACCCGCCGCTCGTCCCGCCCGCGCGCGCGCGTCCCGCGGCGCGTCGCGTGCGCGCAGCGTCGCCTCGTTTCCGCGTTCCGCGCGCGACCGCTCGTCGCGCGCGCGCGCGGCCGTGTCCGCTGCGCGCGTCGTCCGGCCGTCGTCCGTCGCCCGTCCCGGCGCCTCGCGCGTCCCGGCGCGTCGCGCGCGTCCGCGTGCCCGCGCTCGCGCGTTCGCAGGCCCGTTCTATTCGAGCGCGAGCCGTCGCGTCCGCGCCGTTCACGCGCGTAGACCGCCGGCGTCGCCTCCTGTTGTGAGCCCCACGCCCGGCTGCGCGGCCCCGTCCCGCTCGACGTCGGCGCGCCGCGCGCGACCGGCGCTGCGTTTCGCCGGCGCGCCCGCGACGTACGTCGCCGTCGCCCCGCCGGCCGCTGCGCGTCTCCCTACGCGTCACGCGCTCGCCCCGGTTCGCGCCCCCCGCGCGTGCCCGGCGCGCCGCGCCCTCTCCGCGCCGTCTCGCTGCCGGCGTCCTCGCCGCGCGCGTCGTCCGGCGTGCCGCGCTACGCGCGTCTCGCCGCGCCCCCCTTAACGCGCGCGGCGGCCCCGTCGCGCCGCGCTCGTCCGTCGCCGGCGCTGACCCGCGCGAGCCCCGCGTCGCGCCCCGCGTCTTCGGTCCCGCGCTCCGGCCCCGCCCCCGCGCCGCGCCCCGTCGCGCCTCGACGCGCGCCGCGCGCTACCCGACGTCGTCGCGCGAGCGGCACCGCCCGCGCGCCCGCGCTTCGCGCGCGCCGCGGCGCCGCCGACGCACGCGAGCGCGCGCCCGCCGTTGCCCCGCGCCGCCGCGGCCGCCGACGTAGCGCGCGTCCGTCCCGCGGCACCCCACGTAGCGCCCTCCGCCGCGCCGCGCCGCCACGCGCGAGCGTCCCGCGCGCGCGCCGCCGTCGTCCGTCGCCCCCGCGCCTCGCCCGCGCGTAGCCCGCGTCTCGCGCTACGTCGGCCGCGCGCGTCTCGCGCGATCCGCGCGCCTCGTCGCGGTCGTCGCCGCACGACGCGTTCCCGTCGCGTCCGGTCAGTCGCACGCGTCGCGCGCCGTCGGCGCCCCATCCCGCGGCGCCGCCGCGACGCAGCGCGCGCGTCGCCGTCCGTCGTCCCTCGCGCCCCTCGGGGGGCGTTACGTCGTCCGCGCGCCCGTGATTACCGCGCGTCCGTACGACGCCACGTTCGTCGCGGTCGTTCGTTACGAATTTGTCCGTCCCGCCGCGCGTACTCGTCGCGTCCCCGCGTTCCCGTCCGCGCGCGTCCGCTCCCGCGCCGTCAGCGTCGCCGCGCCGACACCCCGCCGTTCGCGGACCACGCCTCCGCACCCGTCGTCCTGCGCGCCGCGTCCCGCGTCCGTCCCGTCGTCGCCGCGTGCCTCCGCTTCCGTCGACGCCCGCGCGCGCTGCGCCCGCGCCCGTCGCCGCCGTCCACGTCGCGCCCTCCCGGCGTCCGTCCCTCCGTCGCGTCCCCAGACCCGTCCTGCGCCCGAGCGCGCGCACCCGCGTTCCGTACTGTCCGCGCGCCGCCGCGCTTACGTCCGCGTACGGGCAGCCCGCGCGACGGTTCACCGCCGCCGTCGCCGTACGCGTCACCGTCGCCGCGCGCGCAGCCCCGTCCCCCCGTCCCGCGTCGCGTCGCGCCCCTACCCGTTCACGCGTCGCCGCGTCCGCGCGTACGTTCCCGCGTCCGCCCGTCCCGCGTCGCTACCGCAGCGCCGCGTCCGTCCCGCGCGCGCTCAGGTCCGCCGGTGCCGCGTCCGTCGCCGTTCGCGTACGCCGCCGCGCCGCCCGGCCCCCGCAGCGTACCCGCGTCCCGTCCCCGACTCGCCGCGACCCGCCGGCGCCGACGTTTCGACGCGCGTCGCGTACTAGCGCGGCGTCGCGCTCGCACGTACCCGCCGCGCCGCCGTCGCGTCGCGATTCGTCGCGTTCTCTTCCAGCTTCCCGCGCCCGCGGCCATCCACCGCGCGCGTCCGTCCGCTACCGTCGGGCGGCGCCGTCCCTCGCTGTGCGTCGCGCGGCGAACAGCCCGCAGCAATTCCGCGCCCCCGCACCCGCGCCCTCCGCGCCCCCGTCGGTTCCTCGTCCCTAGCCCGCGCCGTCGACCGTCCCGTCCGCCCCCGCCCGCCGTCGCGTTCCCGGTCGCGACGCGTTTTCACGCGGGTCGCGCGCCGCGTCGCGCAGCGTCGTGCGCCGTTAGTTTTCCTCGTTCGCGCGCCGTCGCCGCGTTCCGGCCGCCGACCCCGCGCCATGTCGTGCGCGGTACCGCGCCCGTTCCGCCTTCCCTGCGTTCTCGTGCGCGCGCCGCACGCGTGTCGTCGCCCTCTGTCTTATCGCCGCCGCGCGGTCCGTCGTTCCGCGTCCGCGCCCGCCCCGCGCGTCGCGGCGCGCGCCGGTCACCGCGCGCTCGCGCCGCCCGTCGCCTACTCCCCGCGCCCGCGTACTCCCGCCGCGCGCCGTCCCGCCCGCGTCGTCGGCCGCGCGCGCCCCGCCGCGCGCACGTCCGGACCCCGCACGTCGTCTCCGCGTCGTCGCGCGCCGAAAGTCCGCGCGTTACGCGTGGCTCCCCGTCGCGTGCCCCCGTCCGGGTCTCTCGCCCGCCCCACCCTCGCGTCGCGCGCGCCCTCGCGCGTCGCCGGTTCGCGAAGTACGTGGAGATACGGCGCGCCGCACCGAACCCCGGCGCCCCGCGATCGCCGCGTCGCCCCCGCCGCACCGCCGTTCGTCCGGCCTCGCTCCGTCGCCCCCGCCCCCGCCGCCGGCCGCCCCGCGCCCCTCCCCCCCCCGTCGCGGCCCGGCGCGCGTCCCGTCGGTCAGCGCCGGCCGGTCGTCCTCTCCCCGTCCAGCCGCCCGCGCCGCCCCGTCCACCTCGCCGAGCCGCCTCACGAAAGATCGTCTCACGCGCCCCGTTTACCCCCCCCCCCGTCGTTCCGCGCCGACTTCACGCCGATCACCCGCGTACTCGTACCGCGCGCGTCGCCCCCCCCGCGCCGGTCGTCGACCGCACGCGTACCTCCCCCCCCGCCGCCCCGTCGCGTCCCCGCAGTCAGCGTCCCCCCCGCCGTCCGCGCCCCCTCACCCCGTCCCCCCGCCCCGTCGCCGCCTCCGCCCGTCGCCCCCGCCCGCAACCCCGCTCTCCCGCCGCCCCGTCCGCGTCCCGCCCCCGCGCGCCGCTAGCGACCCACCACGCCGTCGCTCCCCCCGCCGCGCGTCACCGTCCCGACCCGCCCGCCACCGTAACCCCCCCGCGTCCGCCGCCGGCGTCCCCCCCCCCCCCTCCGCCGCCCCCCGCGCCCCCGCCCGGCCCCCCACTCCAGCCGCCCCCGCCCGCCCCCGCGCCCTGTCCGCCGTCCCCTCCCCCGCCCCGCGTCCGCCCGCCCTCCGGCCCCCCCGCGCCCGCGCCCCCCCCACCCGTCCCGCGCCCCCCGGGCACCCCCCCCCCGCCCCCCGGCCGCCGCCCGTCCCGCCACCCGCCCGTCCCCGCCCCGGTCCGTCCCCCCGACGCGCCCCGCCCGTCACGCCCCCCCGCCGCCCCCGCCCGACGCCCCACGCCGTCCGCCCCCCGCCCCGCGTCGCCCTCGCGCCGCCCCCCCCGCCCCGCCGCGCCGTACCCGGCCCGCGCGCCCCGCCGCTCCCCCGCCCGCCGTGCGACGCCCCCGCCGCCCCCGCCGCGTCCGCCGCCCCGGCCGGCCCCCCTCGTGCGCCCCGCGACCCGCGCCCCACCCGCTTCCGCCCGCCCCCCCCCGTCCGCCCGTCGACCGCGCCCCGTCCGCGCGCGTATCCGCGCCGCGCCCGTCCGTCCGGCCGCCGTATCGCCGCCCCGCCCCCCGCGCCGCCGCGCCGTCCCCGTCGCCGCGACGCCCCCCGTCCCCGTCCCCCCGGCCCCCGCGCCCCCGCCCCCCCCTTCCGCCCGCCCGCCCGCCGCCCGCCCCGCCTCCCGCGCCCCCCCCGCCGCCGCCTCCGGCCCCCCGCCGCGCCCCGCCCCGCCGCCGCCCGCCCGCGCCGTCCCGTCCCGTCCGCCCCCCGTCCCGCGCACCCCGCGCGCCGCGCCGCGCCGACGCCGCCCCCCGCCCCCGCCCGCCGCTCCCGTCCCCTGGTCCCCCGCCGCCCCCCACAGCGCCCGCCGCCGTCCATCCCACGGTGCCCGCCGGCGCGCGCCGCCCGGAGCCCCCGCCGCCGCATAGAACTCTAGTACATAGCCCCCCCCCCGACCCTCCGCGTCCCACCTCCGCCCCGCGCCGTTACTCGTCCCGTTCGCCGTACCGCCCCCCGCCCGCCCCCCACGTCGCGGCCGCGCAGCTCCCGCGCGCACCGAGTACGCCCCCTCCCCTCACCCCCACGCCCACCGCCCCGGCCCCGCGCCGTCCGTCGCCGTCGCTCCCGTTGTCCCCCGTTCCCCGCGCCGGGCGCGTTCCGCCCGCCCGCGTCGCCAGCGCCCGCCGGCCACCTCCGCAGCCCCGTCACAACGCCTCCCTACCCGTCGCTTTCCACCCCGCGTCGTCGCGCCCACCCCCCCCCCGCCCCCCGCGTTCGTCGCCGCGCCGCCCCCCCGCCCTCCCCGCCGTCCGCCCCCACCCGCAGCCCACGCGTTTACGCCCACCCCCGACCGCCCCCGCCGTCCCGCAGCGCCCCCGCGCCCCCCCCGCCCACCGTCACGGTCGCCTTGTTACCGTCGGCCACCCGTACGCCCGCCCCGACCCCGCCAGCCGCGCCCGTAGACGCCCCCCCGGCCGCCCAGTCCCCCGCGCCCCCCCACCCCCCGGGCCCCCCCGCCGCCCCCCCCGCCCCGCCCCCGCGCGCGACGCGGCGCGTCGTTCTGGCGTTCCGCGGTAACCGCGGCGCGCCCGCGTCGCGCGCGGCGCACCGCGCGCCCGTTTACGCGCGCCACCCTCGTCGCGCCGTCTCCTGTCGCGCGGACGTTCGTCCATCGCGTCGCCGCGACGCAACGTCCGCCGCCGCGCGCGTTCGCGTCCGTTCGCCCGCCAGCCCGCGCACGCGCGTCGTTCGCGCGCTCGTACAGGCCCTCGTTCGTCACCGTTCCCGCCGCGACGTCCGGTACGTCGCGTCACGTCGCGGCGCCGCTGCGTTCCGCTCCCCGCGGCGCCCGCGACGTCGGCGTCTGTCGCGCCGCGCGAGCGCGCGCCCGCGTGTCGCGCCCCCGCGAGGCGCCGCCGTCGCCGGTCGCCGCCGTCGGCGCGCAGCGTCCCCGCGCGCGCCGTCGGACGCCCGGCGGCGTCGTCCGGTTCGCGCCGCCGCGCGCCGTCGTCCGCTGCCGTCCCGCGTCCGTTCGCTTCGTCGCGCGCACGCGCGTGCCGCTGTCGCGTAGCGAACGTAAACCCCCCGTCCGATTCCCGCGCCGCTGTGCGCGCCTGTCGGTCCGTCGCGTCGCTCGCGTTGCCGCCGTCGCGCGCCGTCACCGGCGACGTCGTCGCGCCGTCCGCATCGCGTACGACCTGCGCGCCGGTCCTCAGCGTTCCCGTCCGTCGCCGCGTCGCCCCCGCGCCGCTGCGTCGGTCGTCGTCGTCGCTCCCGCCGCGCGTCGGTCGTCCCCGCGCGCGCCGCGTCCGCGCCGCGCGCACGTCCGTCGTCGATTAACGTTCTCCCGCGCCGTCAGCCATCGCCGCGGCGCGCGTCGTCGCTCGTCGTCGTCGGACGTCGCCCACCTCGTCCGTTCGCCGTCCCGCGCGTTCGTCCGTGCGCGCGCCGTGTCCGAGCGCCGCCGTTCGGCGCCGTTCGTACGTGCGCGTCGCGTTCCTCGCCCCGCGTCGGTTCGGTTTCGCGTCGCGCGCGCGTCGTCTTGTTTACGCGTGCCGCGCCGCCGAGCGGCGCGCGTGCCCCTACGACCACGACCGCGCCGCCCATCGCGTCGTCTAACCGTCCGTCGTAGTAGCGCTCGCTCGCGGCGGTCCCGCGCTCCGTTCCGCGCCGGAGTCGCGCGTGCGTCGCGTACGCGCGCGCGTCGCTCCCGCCCCGTCCGCCCGCGCGCGTCGCGTCGCGTCGTCGTCCCCAGTCGTGCCGCGCGCCGCCCAGTCCGCGTGCGTCCCTCCGTGCGTCGCCTCGCGCCGTCGCTTCCGCGCCGTCGCGAGTACGTCCGCGCGCCTCGTCCCCCCCCGCTCGCGGTCGAGCCTCGCGTTACGGACGTCGTACCGCCCCGCGCTTCCGCGTCGTCTCGCGTCCATCCGCGTCGCGTGCGTACGCGCCGTCCGTACAGCGTCCGCCGGCCGTCGTCGCGTATCGCCGCGTCGCGCACGCCCGCGTCGACGCGCTGTCCGCCGATCGGTCGGTCGGCGTACGCACGACGTCGCGTATCGTCTCTCCGCCGCCGTCGACGCGGTCGTCCGCCGCGCGCCCGGGCCGACGCCGCCCCGAGCCGGCGCGCGACGCCCCAACGCCTGCGCGTACGCGGTCGTCCCGTTCTGCGCGCTTCCGCGTCGCCGCCGGCGTCGCGCGTCGCTCGCGTCGTGCCCGTCGTTCGCCGCGGTCGCCGCGTCGTGCCGTCTGCTGCCGCGGCCGCCGCGCCGTCGAACCAGCTGCCGCCTC
The DNA here is from genome assembly GCA_022818045.1 of Neotoxoptera formosana. Lineage (NCBI taxonomy): Eukaryota > Metazoa > Arthropoda > Insecta > Hemiptera > Aphididae > Neotoxoptera > Neotoxoptera formosana. The sequence goes on along the minus strand of JAIWJD010000104.1, from coordinate 10,716 downwards.
CCGTCGCGTGCCGCTTGAGCGCGTCCCCCTAGACCACCCGACCCGCGCGTCGCGACGTTCGCGTTCGCTACGCCGTAACCTAACGTGATTTCGCGTCCGTCGCCCGGCCGCGTCACCGTTGACGCGCTCGCTCCTCGGTCGTACGCCGTCCCGTCTCGCGCCGCGTACCGAGATCGCCCGCCGTCCCCGTCGCGCGCGTCCTCGCTCGTCGCCGGCCGTGGCCGCTATCGTCGCGACACGATCGCGTCGCGCGTCGCGTCGTCGTCCAGGTGGCGCGTTCTCGCCGTCCCGCGTCGTCGTCCGCGCTCGCGCTACGTCGCCTCCGCGAGGGCGGCGCTCCGCGCGCGTCGCCCGCGTCCGTTCTCCATCCGTCGTCCGTATCCGTCGGGCTCCGTTCCCAGCGCGCGCCGTCCTCCCGTCGTACGGCGCAGTCCGTACTCGACTCGGCGCCGCTCGCCGTCGACCGCGCCGCGTCCGTCGCCGAAACGTCGCGTCTCCGCTCCCCGTCCCCACGCCGTCGTCGTTACGTGCCCCCGCGTCGTCGATCGTCGTACGTCTCGCGTGCGCGCGACGTACGCGCGCGCGTCTCGTCGTCGCCGTTCTACCGCGCGCGACGCGTCGCGTGACGGCTCGTGTCGCTCTCCGTTCGTCGCACGCGTCCCGGCTGCCCGCCGGTTCGCGTTCGGCCCGCGCGCGCGTCGCCCCCTCCGCTACCGTCGGCGCGCGCCGCTGCCCCAGCAGTCGCCGCGCCACGCCGTTCTCGCCCCGTGCGCGCGGCTCGGCCCCGTGCGTCCCGACGCCGTTTGTACGCGACGGCGGCCCGCACGTCCCGGCCCGTTCGCGTCGCACGTCGACGTCGCCGCTGCCGCCGTTTCGCGCGCCACGTCGCGTCCGGCCGTCGCGAAGCGTATCGCCCGCGCGCACGGCGCTCGCGGTATTCGTCTCGTCGCGTTACTCGTCCTCGCGCGCGAGTCGCGCGCGGCGCTTCGTACACCTTGTCCCGCCTGGCGATCGACGCACCGCGCACCGCGTGACGCCCCGTCGCCCGCGCGTCGCGTCGTTCCGGTCGCCGGGCCGCAGTCGTACAGCGCCGTCGCGCGTCCGCGCGTCAGAGCCGTCGTCCACCGTACCCCGCGTCGCGTCGTCGCACGCGCGCCGTAACGTCGCGCTCGTCCACAGTCGTAGGCGGCGCGACGCCGTCCCGCGACGAGCGCCGTATCCGCGTACCGCCGTCGACGCGTCGTCCGTCCGACGGCGCACGGCTGTACGCGTCGCGCGCGCTCGCGCGTTGCCCCGACGCGCTCGGTCGCGTCCCGTCGCGCGCTCCTCTCCTACGCGTCCCGTCAGTCCGTCGCGCCACGTCTCGTCGTCGCCGTCGTACGTCGTAGCGATGAGTCGCGCGCGCGCCCCCGTCGCGGCGTTCGCGCGCCCGCGCTCCGCTCGTCGTACACCGCGCGCGTCCCCGTTCGTTACCGTCGTCCGTGCCGCGATGTCTGTCGCGTTACCGCGTACGCCCGTTACGTCCGCGCGCCACGCCGTCCCGTCGTACCCCGCGCGTTCGTCGTCGTCCGCACGTCGTCGTCCGCCCAAGTCGCGTCCTTCCCCCGTCCGACCGTTCGTTCGCGCGTGCGTCCGCGCGCGCGTTCCGTCGTTGCGCCGCCCCCCGTCAGCGTCGCGTCGTGCCACCCGTCAACCGCGCCGTCTTCGCGCCGTCGCGCGCCCGGCTTCGTCCTCGGCGGGTCCGCGCGCTCGTCCCGTCGCCGGGACGCACGTCCCGCGCGTCGCCGTCGTCGCGTCCGCGTGCCGTGCGCGTCCCGCGTCGTCTAGCGCGCGTCGCGTCCGCGCTTCACGCGACGCCTCCCGCGCGCGTCGCCGGCGTGCCGTCTCGTATCCGCGCCGTCGCGCGTCGCGGTTATCCGCCGATCGACCGTCGTCGTGCAACGTCGCTCGCGTCGCGGAACGACGACCCGCGGCCGCCGTCCGCGCCGCGTTCGCCCGCGCGCCGCTGCGCCCGGGTCGTCGTTCCGCGTCTTCGCTGCCCGTTCGCGCCGCCCGCGTTCGTCCGCGACGCTGTCCGCGTCGCCGCCGCGCCGTTCGCGGACGTCCCGTTTCGCACGTCCCACGCGTCGCGCCGCGGCGTCGGCCCGATCGCGCGCGTCGCCCTCCTTCGCCGCTCCGTCGGTCGGCGTGCGGTCGGCGTCCCACGTATCGTCGCAGTCCCCAGAGGCGCGTCGCGCGCCCCCCCGTGTCCGCCCGGCGTCGGTCGCGTCCGTACGTCGCGAGCCCGTCCGTCGTCGACCGCGTACGGTCCAGCGACCGTCGTTCCCGTCCGATCACCGTACGGTGCGCGCCCCGCCCGCTCGACCCGTGCGTCGCCGCCCGTTCGCCGAACCGTCCGCGTCGCGTTAAATCGCGGTTCTCCGTCCCGTCCTCGTCGTCCCGTTCGTCCGCCCCGCCGTCGTTCGTAGTCCGCCGCGCGTCGTCGTCGACTTGCGACCGCGCGTCCTGCGTTCGTTCCGTCGCCCCGCGTCGTGCGCGTCTCCGTCCGTCGCGTAGCGCCGCGCTCGTTTCGTCCCGTCAGTCGCAGCCGTTCGTTTCTCACGGGTCCTTCCCTCGACCGCGTCGCCCGTCCGCCCGCGCCGCGCGTCCGCGTTCGCGTTGCGGCGCCCGTTCCCGGCCCGCCTCCGTCCTGTCGTCGCGCGCCGCGACGTTGTTTCCGCGCGCTCCGCGAGCGTCGTGCCGCCGTCCGCCCGTCGTCTGCCGTGCCATCGCGCGCGCGCCGCGTCCGCCCGTCTCCGATGCGCCGCCGGTTCGTCCCGTCCGTCGCCGTCGCCGCGCCACGCGTCCGCGTCGCCCGCGTCGCGCCGTCGTGACCTGCTCGCGCGCACGCTCCGCTCGTCCGCGTCGCGTCGCCGTCCGTTCTACGTTCCGTTTACCGCGTCGTCGGCGTCGCGACGTCGTCGCGTCGCGCGCGTCGCGCCGGGCGCTCGTCGTCCGCGCGTTCGCCGTTCGCTGTCCGTCAATACGCCCAGCGTCGTCCGCGCGCGGGCGGCGACGTTTACCGCCCGTCGTACTGCGCGACCGCGCGCCGCGTCGTTCGTCGCCGCCCCCGCCGTTCCACGCGCCCCGCGCCCGTGCGGCGACCGCGCGTTCCGCCGTCGTCGCCCCCCGTCCGCCCCGCGCCGGGCCACGCAGTCGGCGCCGTCGCGCGTTGCGCTGCGCGACGCCGTCGTGAACGTCCGCCCTCGTCGTCCGGCGACGTCGTCGGCGGCCGCGCGTCGCCGCCGCGTCGCGCGTCGCCCGCCCGCTGTCGCGCGCGCGCGACCCGCGTCGGACCGCGCAGCCTCGATTCCGCGTCGCCGTCTCGTGTACGCATCCGCCCCGTCGCGCGCGCGCCGCCGCGAGCCGTCGCGCGTCGTTCGCGCGTCCGTCGCGTCGCGTCGTATCGTGCCCGCGCGCGCGCGTACGCAGCCCGCGTATTCGTCCCGTCGCGTCCGTCGCCGTTCGCCGCCCGCCGCGGTACGTCGCGTGTTCCCGCCGTCGCGTCGCGCGCCGTCGACAGCGGTCCCCGTCCCGCAGCGCCGCGTCCCGCCGCCAGACGTCGCGTCCCGCTACGTCGCGCACGCGTCGTCGTCGTCGACGGTCGGCGCGATCCGTCCCGTCGCGCTTCGCGTCCGGTTCGTCATTCGCCCGCGGGTCCGCGCGCGCGGCGCGTCTGCGACGCGCGTCGCGCTGCGTCCGCCGACGCCCGCGTCCTCCGTTGAACGCGCAGCCGCGCGCCGCGCGCGCGCATGTTATACGTGCCGCGCGTCGTCGTCCCGCGTCGCGACGCGCGCGTCCGGCGCCCGTCCCGCTTCGATCCCGTTCCGAAACCGACGCGTCGCGCCTCGCGTTCTCGCGTAGCCGCGTCGTCCACGTCGCGGTCCGCGCCGCGTTCGTCCGACGACGCGCCCGTAGCGCGTAGCGCGTCGCGTCTGTCCGCGTTCCCGTCTCCGCGTCAACGCGTTCGTCGCTCGCGCGCGCTCGCTCGGTTTCGGCGCGATGCGCCTTCGAACCGCCATACGCGACCCGCTCGGATCGTCGTCGTCCGCGTAGCCCCGACCGCTCCGCGTCCGCCGCGCGCGCTCGCCGGTACGTCGTCGGTCAGCGCCGCCGCGTTCCGCCTCGTATCGCGATCGTCGTCCGCGCTCACAGCGCTGCTCGCGTCCCGCGACGTCCGCACCCGCGCGCGTCGCCCCCCGACATCCGCGTCCGCGACGTCGTCCGTCGCGCGTACGCCCTCGTTTCCGCGCGCTGCGTCCGCGACCCGCGTCGACATTGCTCGCCCGCGCGACTCGTCGTACGTTCGCGCCGTCCGTACGCGCCAGCTCCGCGCGTCCGACGCGCCGTCGGTCGTCCCGTCCCCTGACGGACGTCACGCGTCCGCGTCCCGTACCGACCGTCGCGAAACGTGCGCGCGCGCGTCGTCGCGCCGGCCCCGCGTCCCCCCGCCGTCCAGCGCGCGCCGCGCCGCGCGCGTCGCGCCGCAGCCGCGTCGGTTCGCGGTCGTCGCCGCGTCGCGCCCCGTCGTCCTCGACGCCCGTAGCACGCAGACGACGTTCCCGCGACGCGACGACGCGCGCTACGCACCGCCGAGCGTTCGCGTCGGCGCCGCCGCGCGCGTCCGTCGCGCGCGCGTCGGCCGCGTCGCCGCTCTGTCGCGTCGGCGTAGGCGGACGACCCGCGTCACGACCGCCAGCCGTTTCCGCCGCGCGCGTTCGCACGCCGCGTCGGCCGCGTTCCGCCGTTCACGAGCGCACCCCGGCCCGGGTCCGTATCGTCGACGCGCGCGCCCACGCGCGCGACGTCCCCGCGTTCGCCGCCTCGCCGCCGTCCGTCGTAACCGCGTTCCCGTCGCGCGCTCCCGTCGGTCGGTCGCCGTCCGCGTCGCGCCCCGCGCGTCGCCCCGCGTCGTCGCGCGCGCCGGCGCGGCCCCGGACCGCCCGTCCCCCCGCGTCGCGCGCGCGCGGCAGCGCGCGCACGTCACGGCGTCGCGCCAGCGCCCTTCCGCGTCCCCGACTCGCGTCGCCCGTCCCGAGTCGTTCCCGCCGGTCGTCGGCGCCGTCGTCATGTCGACGGCCAGCGGCCGCGGCGCGCGCGCCTCCGCGGACGCGTCGCCGCGCGTCTCCGTCGGCCTCGGACTCGTCGTCGCGTCCGCCGCGCTACGCGCAGTCCGCGCGTGCCCGTCGCGTCGCGCGCGTCCCTCGCCTTCGTCCGGCCGCCGTCCGTCGTCCGGCAGCACCGTCGTCACGCGTCACCGCGCGTTATCGTTCGACCCGCGTGTGCGCCTCTAGCGCGTCGCGCCGGTCTCGCCGCCCGCGCGCGCGTGCAGCCGGCGTTAGCGCGCTTCGCGCTGTCGTCGTCGCTGTCGCTCGACGCGGTCCGAGCGTCGGGCAGGCCTCCGGCGTCGTACGCCCCGCACCGCGCCGCTCCGGCGCCCCGTCCGTTCGTCGTCGCGCGCGCCACACGCCGCGTCCGTTGCCCCGCCCCACGTTACGTCGTGCCCGCCGTCCGTTCACCCCGGTACGTGCCGCGCTTCGTTCTGCGCGGCGCCCGTTTGGCGCGCGCGTGCGCCTTCGTTCAACGCGTCGCGGTCCGTCCGCTTCATCGTACGTCGGTTCGACCGTAGCGTTCGTCGATTCGCTCGCCGGTTCGCGCTTCGTCCCGCGCACGCCGAGCGTGCGGCGTCGTCCCCCCGCGATCGCGTCGTGCCGGCGCGCGGTACCGCGCTCGTCTACCGTTCGCGCGCCGCGCGTCGTCGCGCCCTTGCCGCCATCCATCGCCCCACGTCGGCGTCTCTCGCCACGTTCGCCGTGACCTCCGTCCGGCGAGCGTGTCGTCCGTCGCCCGTAGCGTTCGTCACGCGTCCCCACGCGTCGTCGGCGTCGTTCGCGCCGCGTCTACCCGCCGACGTCGTCTCGTCCGACGGCGCAGTAGCGGCGGCCCGGGCGCCGCCGCCCCGTCCGCGCGTTCGCCGTCGGTCCGCGCTCGCGCCGCGAACGCGCGTCCGCGCGTTTACCGTCCGCGCGACGTCCCGTCCCGGAACGGCCTCGTCGGCGCGTCCGTCCACGCCCGCGCAACGTCGCGTGTACGCTGCGTCCGCGCGTCGTGTACCGGTCGCGTCGTGCCGTGAATCCCGCCACGTTCGGCGCGTCGCGAGTTCGCCGCGCGCCGACGGTGCGTCCGCGGACCTTCGCGACTCCCCCGCCGCGCTCGCGCTCCGCGACGTCCCGCCGACCCGACGTTCCCGTCCCCCGTCGTCCCGCGTCGTCAGTTCGCGCCGTCTCCGCGCGGTCGCCGTCGTCCCTCGCCCGCGGCGTCCCCCGATTCCGTCGCGCCGCCCGTGTTCGTGTGCCGCGCGTTACCCGTACGCGTCCTCGCCGCCGTCGCGCGTCGTCGCGCCCCGTCCCGTCGCTCGTACGTCAGTTCGTCGCCAGACGCGCGTCGCGTCTCCGTCCGCCGTCGCCGCGCGTTCGTACGTGCGGCGCCGTCGTCGCGTACGCCCGGCCGCGCGCGCCGCCCCCGCGTTGGCGTCGTCGTCCGGCGCGCGTCCCGCGTCACGCGTCTCGCGTTGCTCGTCCCGTCGCCCCGCGTCGCCGCCCGCCCGCCCCCCGCGGCCGCCGCGCGTGCAGCACGCCGACCTGGCCGTTTCCGTAGCGCGTGCCGCCGTCCGATAGTTTCGCGTCTCGCGCCGCGCGCCGTCGCCGCCGTCCGTCGTTAGGCCCGCGCCGCGTCGCTGCGCGTCGCTCCGCGTCGCGCGCGTTCGCGCCGCCCGTCGCGTCCCCGCGCCCGTCGCCGCGACCCCCGCGGTGGCCGTACGCCCCGCGCCGTCCGCCCCCTCGCGGCGTGCGTCGCACCCCCCCCACTCGTCGTACGTCAGTGCTCCTGCGCGCGTCCGTCCGCCCGTCGTTCGCGCGCCCGCGCGCGCGACGCGCGCGCATCGCGCGGCCGCGTCGTCCCGCTGCCGTCCGCGCCGTCGCCACGGCCCCGCGGGCGTCCTTCCAGCAGTTCGACGCGATCCGCCGTTCACCGCGTCCGTCGCGCGCGTCCGCGCCGTTCGTCGTCCGGCGCCCGAACGCGTCCCGCGTACGCGCGCCGGCACCGTCCGCGCGTCGCGTCCTCCCGTCGGGCCGCGATCCCGCGCGCGTCCGTCGCGCCGCGTCCCGGGTCGCCGCGGCGTTCGCCGCGTCCGCGTCGCACCGTAACGTCCGCCCCGCCGCGCTCGCGTGACGCGGCGTCCCGCCCGCCGCCGCGCCGCGTGCCGTCGTACGTCGTCCGTCCCGCTCGCCGCCGTCGCCGCGGCGCGATCGCGCGCCGCGACGACGTCTCGGTCGCGCGCGCCCGCGTTCGCGCGCGCGCCGCCGGCGGCGCCGTCCGTTAACGTCGTCGTCAGTCAGTCGTAACCGCTCTCCGCCGCGCGCGTCAGTAAGCGCGTCCGTCCCGGCCGTTTCCCCCCGCGCCCGCGGTGGCCGCGCGGCGGGCGCGTCCGCGCGCTGCCGCCGCGCGCGCGCCCCCGACCTGGCGCGGCCGCCGTCGCGTCACGCCGCGCGAGACGCGCGCGCGGGGCCGGCGGAAGCGCTCGCCAGGCGCCGCGCGCGCGCGCCCCGCGACGCGCACGCGGCCGCATTCCGCGCGCCGCCGCGGCAGCGCGCCCGCGCTTCCGACCGCGCCGCGCGTCGCGCGCGGCGTCGCGCGCGCCCGCGTCGCCGCCGGCTGCGCCCGCGCGCGCGCGCGGCGCGACGCCGCGCTCCGTCGCGCCGCGCGCGCCGCGCGCCGACGCCGCGCGGTCTCCCCGCGGCGCGCGCGCCCACCGCGCCTGCGTCGCCGCGCGCGCCGCGCCCGCGCGCCGCCCGCGCCGCGCGCGCGCTCGCGTCACGCCGCGCGGCACGCGCCGCGCGCGCGCCCGCGCGCGCCGGCGCGCACCGCCGCGCGCCGCGCTCCGCGCCCGCGCCGCCGCGCGCCGACGCCGCGCCGCCCGCTTCGCCGCGCGCGCCGGCCGCGCGCGCCGCCGCGCCGCCCACGCGCCGCCCGTCGCCGCGCCGACGCGTCGCGCGCGCGCGCGCCGACGCGCGCGCGCTCGCCCGCGCCCGCGGCGCCGCGCCGCCGCCCCGCGTCGCGCGCGACGCGCCGCGCGGCCCCGTCGCCGCGCTGGCGCGCCGTTCCGCGCGCCGTCCGCCGTCGCGCGCCGCGCCGCGCGCGGCGCGGCGCCGCAGAGCGCGCTGCCGCGCCCCCGCCCGCGCTCCGCGGCTGGCGCCGGGTCGCGCGCGACCGCGCCGTCGCCGCTGGGCGCGCGCCGCGCCGCGCGCCGCCGCACGGCGCGTCGCTCGGCGCCGCCGCGCGACGACGCGCGTCCGCGGCGCGCCGCGTCCCGACGTCCCGGCGGGCGCTGCCGCGCGCGGTCGTCGGCGTCCCGGTCGGTTCGTTCGCCCGTTCCCGCGCCGCCACGGGCGCGCGTGCCCGCCCCCTCCCGAGTTCCGCCACCGTACGCCCCGCCGTCGCCCGCCCGCCGCGGCCGTCGCCGACCCCCCCCGTTCGCTCTCCCCGCCGTCCCCACGACGTCCGCCACCCCGTCCCGCGACGCGCCGCCGCGCCCCCACGCCCGACGTCCGCCCGATCGCCCCGTTTTACGCCGCCCCACCCGTCCCCCTCGTCTCCCCCCGGCGTCGCCGCACCACCGACGCGCCCCCGTCCGCGCGTCGCGCGCCCGTCCGCCCCCCCCTCGTCGTTCACCCCTCGTCCCGCGTCCGGCGCACGCCCGCCCGCGTTCCGTCGACCCCCCCACGCTCGTTGCGTCCGCCCGCCCCCGAGCCCACGCCCCCCCCCCGCCCCCCGCCGTTTCGTTCCGTCCGCCCCTCCGTCCCGTCCCGCGGCGCCCGCCCCCCCGCCCGTCCCTCCCCCCCCCCAGCCCCCCGTCGCCACGCCGTTCCCATCACCCCGACGCGCCGCGCCCCCCCTCGTCGCAGCCCCTTCGCGTCCCGTACTCCGGCGATCGCGCGTCCTCCGGTTCGACGCGCCTCCCGCCCCCCCCGTTACACTCCGCGTCGCCTCAACGCGTCACCCTCCCCCGACCCGCGTCCCCCCCACCGCCCACCCGTTAAGTCTCTTCGTCGAGCTGTCACCACTCACGCCCCCCCACCGCCAGTACCCCCGCCGCCCGCCGTCGCCGCGCCGCGCGCCCGGCAGCCCGCGCTCACGCCGTTTTTCCAACGGCGCGCCGGCGCCCGGTTCGGTCGCCTGGTCGTTTCGCCCGAGAGCGGGTGGCCGAGTACTCGCGGCAGCGCCCACGCCCGCCGACTCCCACTGAAGCGTTCACGGTCCCGGCCGCGTGTGCGCGCACACCGTCCTCCGCGTCCGCGCTCGGTTGCGTGTGTTCAGCGCACGACACGCCGTCGCTCGTCCGGCGCGCCCGCTCGCCGCCCTGCAGTTGCAGCCGGCCACCGCAGTTCGACCGTTCGCCGTCTGCGGCGCCGCGGTCGCGCGCGTTTGCCGTCCGCGCTCCGGTTGTCGTCCGCGCGCTACGGCGTGCGCGCCCTCGGCGCCCTCGACACGCGTCGCAGCGCCCGCCCGCGCGTTCGTCCCTCGTCGGCTCTCGCCGGCCCGCTCGTCCGCGGACCGGCCGCGCGTTTGTTGGCCGTGGAGCGGTTTTAGTCGTCCGCCGGTTGTACGAATTCAGTTCGCGTCCGCCGTTTACCGCTAGCCTCCGGTCAACGGATTCGCCGCGCACGACCAGTCCTACGCGGCGCGCCGCTCGCGCCCGACGTTCCGTGCTCGTCGCGCCGCGCGCCGCCGAGCCGGCCACGCGTCCGCCGAAGCCGGGTTAACGTGTCCGCGCGCTTGCGGCGCCGGCCCGCGACGTTCCGTCCGCGTCGCCCAGTGCCGAGCCCGGCAGAGCGTCGGGGCCGCTAGATCGCGCGCGGTACGCCCCTGCCGGTTCCCGCATCGCGCGCCGTGTTGTCGCTCACGGTTGCCGCGGCCGCGTGCTCGCCGCGCGCCGCGCCTCGCGCGACGTCGCGCGTCCCACGCGCCGCGCGCCGCCGCGCCAGCCCCCGCGCCCCGCGCCGCGCCGCGCGCCCGCGCACGCGCGTCCCGCGCGGACGTCCGCGGCCCCCGTCCGCGACCCCGCCCGCCGCGGTACGCGCGCTTCGCGCGGCGTCCGTCCCGTCCCGCCCGCGCCGCCGCTCGCCGCGCGCCTCGACCAGCGCCCCGGTCGCCGCGCGCCCGCCCGCCGCGCGCCCCGCGGCCGCGCGTCGCCGCCCCGTCCTCCCGCGCCGTTCCGCGCCGCCGCGGCGCCGCGCGCCCGCGCGCGTCGCCGCGACCCGCCCCGTCGTCGCGCGCGCCGCCGCGTCCCGCCGCGCCGCGTACGCGCGACGCCCCCGCCGCCGGGGTCGCCGCGCGCCCCCCGCGCGCCGCCTCCGCGCCGCGCGCCGCCGCCTCGGCCCCGCCGCGTCGCGGCGCGCGCGTCCGCGCGCGCGCGCCGCCGTCCCGCCGCGCGCGTCGCGCGCGCCGCGCCCGCGGCGTCGGTCGCGCGCCCGCGCCGCCGCCGCCGCCGGCGCGCCGCGCCGCTCCCCCGGCGCCGCGCCGCGCGCTCGCGCCGCGCCTCGCGCGCCGCGCGAACGCGCTCCCTCGCCGCGCGCGCGCCTCACGCCCCGCCTGCCGCGCGCCGCCCGCGGCGCGCCG
>JAIWJD010000102.1:4857-15043 GCA_022818045.1 Neotoxoptera formosana | reverse complement strand
GGGGCCAAAATTGGGGCAAATTTTTTTTTTCCCCCCCCCCCCCTTTTTTTTTAAAAAAAAGGTTTTTTAAATTTTTTTTTTAAAAATTAAAAACCCCCCCCCCCCTTTAAATTTTTTTTTTAAAAAAAAAAATTTTTTTCCCCCAAAATTTTTAAAAAGGGGGGGGCCCGGGGGGTTTTCCCCCGGGGCAAAAAAGGGGGGGTTTTTTTTAAATTTTCCCCCCCCCCAAAAAAAAAGGGGGGGGTTTTTTTTGGGGGTTTTTTCCCAAAAAAAAAAGGGGGCCCCAAAAAAAGGGGGCCCCCAAAAATTTTTTTTCCCCCCCCCCCCCCCCCCCCCAAAAAAAAAAAATTTTAAAAACAAAGGAAAAAAAATTTTTTTTAAAAAAAAAAACGGGCCCCCCAAAAACGAAATAAAAAATAAAAAAAAAAAAAAAAAAAAACCCCCCCTTTAAAAAAAAAAACCCCCTTTTCCCCCGGGGGGGGTTTTTTTTTAAAAAAATTTTTTTTAAAAAAAAAAAAATTTTTTTTTCATGGGGAAAAAAAAAAAAAATTTTTTTTTTAAAAAAAAAAAATTTAAAATTTTTTTTTAAAATTTTTTTAAAAATTTTTTTTAAAAAATTAAATTTTAAAAAAAAAAAAAAAAATTTTTTTTTTTTTTGGGGTTTTTTAATTTTTAAAAAATTTTTTAAAAATTTTTTTTTTTAAAAATTTTTTTTTAATTTTTTTAAAAAAAAAAATTAAAAAAAAGTTTTTTTTTTAAAAAAAAAGGGTTTTTTGGGGGTTTTAAGGGGGAAATAAAAAAAAATTTTAAGGGGGGGGTTTTTTTTAAAAAAAAATTTTTTTTGGGGGGGGGGCCCCCCGGTTGGGTTTGGGCTTTTTTTTTAAAAATTTTTTAATTTTTTTAAAAAAAAAATTTTTAAAAAAAAAAAAAAATTTTTTTTTTTTTTTTTTTTTAAAAAAAAAAAACCCTTTTTTTTAAATTTTTTTTTTTTTTTAAAAAAATTTTTTTTTTAAAAAAATAAAATTTTTTTTAAAAAAAAAAAATAAGGGGTTTAAAAAAGACAGGACGGAAAACCACCGCCAACAGGGGGGGCCCCCCAAGAAAATTTTTGGGGTGTTGAAAAATTTTTTTTTTTTTTTCTTATGATGAAGGAACCCCTATTGTCAATATTGAATCATTGGGAATCACAATCGAATTTTTCCCGGGGGATAACTCCGGCCCCCAATATTTTAAAAATTTTTCCCTGTTTTTTTAAAAATTTTTTAAAAATAATTTTGTTTTTTAAGTAGTAAAATGGTTTTTTTAAAACGACAAAAACTTGCCCTTTTCCTTAAAACAATTTTTGTTTTTTTCAATAAATTTAAATTTAAATTTGGTTTTTAAAAATTTTCCAAAATAATTGTTTTAGCATTAAAGTGTTAATTTTTTTTAAAGTAGTAAATTTTCATTTTTTTGTATATATGTTTTTTTTTGCACCCCTTTTGTGTTTTTTTTTTAGAATTTTAAATAACCTTGTTCAGCAAAGGAAAAAAAGTCAAATTAAGAAGGGGGAGAAAACAAAAAAAAAAAATTTTTAAAAAAAAAAATTTTAAAGCATTAAGAAAATTCAATTAAAAAACACAAAAAAAAGGAAAAAAAAATAAAATTTTTTAAAAAAAATATGCAAAATTTTTTATCGCTGCCAAGATACGGCTTTTAAATTTTTCCCGGTTAAAAAAAACATAAATTTAAAATATGATCATATTTTTTCTGTGTGCTTCATCACACTGTGTGATTTTTGGGGCTTTGGATGTTAAGATAATATTAATTTTTGATGAAAAAATATGTTCAAATGTGTTTTTTTTTTTTTTTTAAAAAGCAAAAAAGTAAAAAGGAAAAACCAGTTTTTTTTTTTGTTCCCCCCTCACCCATTTTGAATTTTTTTTTTTAAACGAAACTTTGTTTAAAAATCTTGGAATTAAAAAAACAAAAGGTTCATCTGTGTAACTTTTTTAGTTAAAAAAACCCCAATGAAGTTAAGGGTTTTTTGCCCTTTTAAAACGTAAAAAGCCCCTATGCTTTTTATATTCTTTTTTTTTCTATGTCTTTTCGCCCCCCGTGCCCCTTTAATTTTACAACCCTTTTTTTGCATTTTTTTTTTTTTTAACCCCCCTGTTTTTTAATTATACGATTTTTAAAAAGAATTTTTGCAACTAGAAAAAATCAATACCATGATAATTTTTTTTAAAATTAAGGAAAAAAAATATTTAAGATTTAATTTTAACAGAATTTAAAAAAGAAAAAAGAATTATTGTAAATTTTTACAAACTTTACAATTTTAAATAAATATTTTTTCATATTTTATAGGGGTTCCGGGCTCATTCCAATGATGATGACTTTTTTTGATCATTAAAACCCCCTTTCTAGTATCTAATAACTTTTCTAAGAAATACAATAGTGCCGTTAAAAGTCATTTTTCCGTTTTTTTGGTGAGGGGGGATTTAATTAATTTTTTGGGGGATTGTGCCCCAAAAGTAAAAACGGTTTGCCCCCCACTCGAGTGGTTTATAAATTGTTAATTTTTAAAATACGGGGATTTAAAAATAGTAATAAAGATATGTATCCCGGGTTTACATAGAAATATTATACATTTTAGGGCAATATTTTGTTGTAAATTTAAAAAAGGTCTTTTTTTATTTTTTTTTAAATAGGCAACAAGAAGTGACTCCCTTTTTAAAAATAAGAAAAAAAGAAATGAAGATAATTTTTAACAACATTTATCCTCAAAAAAAATTACATTTAGTGTATAAAAAAAGGAAAAAGTAACTCAACCCCTTTTTTTGTAAAAAAAAAAAATAAAAATTTTTTACTATGATAATTTTTTAATTCTAAAAAAATTTTTTAGACCAATGTTTTTCAAAAATATAAAAAAAAAAAAAAAATATATCAACTAAAAAACAAATTTTAAAATATGAACAATAAAAAAAATGTATTAATAAGGGATAATTTTTCCAGAAATAAATAAAAAATTTTATAAAAAAGCAAAAAAAAAAGTTTTTGTATCCTGACTTATTTTAGTATTCAAAAAATAAAAAAGGGGTTAAAAAAAAAAAAAATTTTTTTTTTTATTTAAAATTAAGTTCCCTTTTAAAAACCAATTTTTTTTTTTTTTTTTTTTTAGATTTAAAAATTTTAAAGTACTACAGGATTGGGGCATTTTTTTTTTGCCAAATTTGATGGGGTTAGAAACTTTTGATGAAATTCAAATCTTTCTCATTAATTAAATTTGGGAAAAAAATAAAATACAATTTTAGCTTTTTTTTTTAAATTTAAAAAAAAAAATATAGTTTTTTTTTTTTTTTTTTAAATTTTTTTTTAGTTATTTAAAAACTGTAAACATAATTTTTGAATCTACAATTGAAATAAATTAAAGAGGGGGGCAATAAAATATGAGGATTTTGTTTTAAAAAAGAAAAAAAAATAATTTTTTTTTTACTTAAATTTTTAAAAAAACAATGTTTTTTAAAAAAAAAGGTTTTCTATGTAAGATAGTTACATTTTTACTCTAGAAAAATTAATTTTTTTTTTTTTAATCCTTTTTTTTTTTTGGTTTTTTTATCTACAATTCTCCCCTTTAATTGGATTTTCATATCAGTATTAATAAAAATTTTCTAATGTTGTTTTTCCCAAAAATTTTTTATGTCATACAAATAATCTATTTTTTAAACATTTTTCACTTTTTTTTCAAAAAATTGTTCACAAGTAATATTTTTTTTTTTTTTTTTTTTTTTTAAAAATATAAAATTTTTTTGGGGTATTTTTTTTTTGTTAAAGAGGCTACAATGGAAAAAGCCCCCTGTAATTTTCACGATAAAAATTTTTTTTTACAAATTTATGTAGTTGTAAAATTGGGATATAAAACAAAACAAAAAAATGGGGCAATTAAAAAAAGTTTTTTAAAAAAAAAATTTTATTTATTTTTTTTTTGTTAAAGATCACTTTTTAGGCAATTTGTCATTTTTTTTGATATAATTAAAGAAAAATAGTATTCTGTCGTCCCTGCATTAACATTTTTACAAGAACCCAATCAGTTTTGTTAAGCAAAATTTTTATTACACAAGATAACAGTAGTCCCCCCCTGTCAATTTTATCCAAAAGTAAAAAAAAGTTTTAAAGTAAAAAAGTGTTTTTAAAAAAAAGATTTTAGAACATATATGGGTAATCAATAATGTTAAACAAATCTTATCATTCCTCAATTTTTTTTTTTCTTTTTTGAAAGAAAAAAATAAGTTAAATTTTTAATTTTTTATATTTTCCAATGCAGAATATTTTTTTTTAGAGTATTTGTGCATAAAAAATTGAATTCGGAAGAGTTTTTTTTGAGCTTTTATACTTTTAATTATTAAAATAAAAAGCTCTCAATTAAAATCCCTCCAAATTTTAATTTTTTTTTTTATATCTAAATAACTCGAAAAATTTCTGCCCTTGGGTATGAAATTTTAAAAATATAAAGTTTTTCTTTTCAAAAAAAATAAAAACTTTTTAAAAAATGATAAAAGGGTTTTTAAAAAAAAATTTTTAAAAATTTTTTTTTTTTTTTAAAAATTTAAAACCTGTAATTTTAAAAATATTTTTTTAAAAAAATTAAATTTTTTTTTTTGGTTGCTTTTTTCCCCTAAAAATGGATTTTAAAAAATGTTGGGGGTTTTTTTTAAAAAAAAATTTTTTAAAAATTTTAATTTTACTTTTTTTTTTTTTTTTTTTTTTTTATTGAAAAAAAAATTTGGGTTTTTGTTTTCAATTTGGCTTTAAAGTTTTCAAAAATTTTATCTTTTTAAATTTCTTTTACTTTTTGAAATTTTAAAAATTTTCTTTTGATTTTTCAAAATTTAAAATTTTTATTTTTTTAAAAACGCAAAAAACTTTAAAAATTTTAAATTTTTTAGACAATTTTTATTTATTAAATTTTTTTTTTTTTTTTTTTTAAAAATTTTAAAATTTTTTTTTTTTTAAAAAAAAATTTTTTTCCCCAAAAAATTTTTTTTTTTTTAAAAATTAATTTTTTTTTTTCCCTAAAACCCTTTTATTTTTTTTCAAAATTTTTTAAAAAATTTAAAAAAAAAATTAAAAATTTTTTTAAAAATTTTTTTTTTTTTTTTAAAATTTTTTTTTTTTTTTTTAAAAAAAAAAAAAAAAAACCCCCCCCCCCTTTTTTTTTTTTTTCCCCCCTTTTTTTCCCTTTAAAAAAACCCAAAAAACCCCCCAAATTTTAAAACCCCAAATTTTTTTTTTTTTTCCCCAAAAAATTTTTTTTTAAAAAAAAAAAAAAAAAAAAAAAAAATTTTTTTTAAAAAAAAAAGGAATTGGGAAAAAAAAAAAATTTTTTTTTTTTTTTTAAAAAAAATTTTTTTTTTATTTTTTTTTTAAAAATTTTTTTTTATAAAAATTTTTATTTTTTTAAAAAAATTTTTTTTTAAAAATAAAAAAAATTTTTTTTTTTTTTTTTTAAAAAAAAATTGGAAAAAAAATTTTTTAAAGTTTTTTTTTTTTTTAAAAAAAAAAAAATTTTTAAAAAAATTAAAAAAAAATTTTTGGGGGGTTTTTTTATTTAAAAAAAAATTTTTTCCCCAAAAAAAAATTTTTAAACCCTTTTTTTTTTTAAAAAAGGGGGTTTTTTAAAAAAATTTTTTAAAAACCCCCAAAAAAAAAAAAGGGGAAAAAAAAAAAAAAAAAAATTTTTTTTTTTTTAAAAAAAATTTTAATTTTTAAAAAAAAAAAATTTTTTTTTTTAAAAAAAATTTTAAAAAAAAAAAATTTTTTTAAAAAAAATTTTTAAAAAATTTTAAAAAAACCCCCTTTAAAAATTTTAAAAAATTTTTTTTTTTCTTTTTTTAAAAAAAAAAAAATTTTTTTTTTTTTAAAAAAAATTTTTCCCCCCCCAAAAAAAAAAACCCCAAAATTTTAAAAAAAAAAAAAATTTTTTAAAAAAGAAAAAAAAAAATTTTTAATTTAAAAAAAAAAACCAAAAATTTTTTTTTTTTTAAAATTTTTAAAAAATTTTTTAAAAAAAAAATTTTTTTTTAAAAAAAAAAAATTTTTAAAAAATTAAAAAATTTTTTTTTTTTTTTTTTAAAATTTTTTTTTATTAAGAAAAGAGAATCTTACGACCATTGATCTATTAAACCTTATGGAAGAAATTTGTTGAAAAAATATGTTATTCTATACAAATATCGCCTGGGAAAGTTGGATGAAGAATTTCGTAGTCACATAAGTAAATGTAAGGGCCGTTATGATGTTAATTGTTCGGAAAATTCAAAAAGCTTGAATTTGGCAAATCAAACAGTAAGAGGCACAATTAAATTATTTGTTGAATTTAATTATATTAATTAAAAAAATATTTGTATTTATAAAGAATTTTTATAGTAAAAGAATTGGAAAAAATTTTGAATTTCAAATCACTAACACATAGCCAATACATAATTTTCCCCCAGTAAATTTTTAATGAAGTTAATTTTTCCGAATTTTGATAAACCCAAAGTTTACACAAAAAAACAATCCCACAAACCAATTTGATGAACCTAAACCCAAAACAAATTTCCTGAAAAAATAATGTATGAAAAAAAAACTAAACAATGCATTAAAAATTAACATTTATATGGAAACCATTACACAGGTATGTATAATTATTAAATTGTAATATTTTTAAACAAAATTTATAGAATAATAAACATTTATTTAAAAGTATTATTCTTAAAAAGTTCCTCCTCATCACTGAAGTATGAATTTTTTACGGTATTTACTTTTTTATGTAATACTTCCAACTTTGGTAGAATAACTCAATAATTATTCTCTTGCTGAAATAATAAATAAATACATTACTAACATGTTACGATAGTTTTTGTTAATAATTTAAATAAAAATGAATAATGCTTACTTCCTCGTGTATTACTGCACTTTAATGTCCTCCATATGAGATTTTTATCACATTTCTTCTTCATCGCTATTTCTTTCTTTATAATTTTTTAGTTTTCTATCAATAATAAAAATTCTGTGTCATCTTCTGAGCTAAGATGAGATTTTCTTGATTTTCTGTTAAAAACAGAATAAAAAAAAAATTTGAAATATACACAAAATTTCAAGTAATTTGTTATTTTCTAAATGAAAAAACATTTTTTTTTACTTTGCTACATTCCTTCATTATTATCTAAGTTTTTTCCTTTTTTTTTCTTTTTTAGGTTGGTGGGCCTGTCGTTCTCCCAAACAATTTTTCTGGACATTTTGTAAAACTAAGATGGCCTTCTTCTTTTTGCCACATTCGTAGCAAAAAACTTTTTTGTCCAGTATACTGGCGTTTCCTGATGAAATTCTGTACTTCGGCCCATTGTCTACTGCAATAGAACTTTTTTAATGTTCTTTCCAAACATCTAAAGACACAAATTATACAAGTTATTTTTTTTTAAGAGGTATTTGTAGCTTAAAAATGTAAAGTGGATAATATTTATAACATCATTTACTTGTTTTAAATGCCAATTTGTAGATTTTAACACAATCGTTTTTGGCTTTTCATTTTGTTTGATTGAGAAAATAAAA
Source organism: Neotoxoptera formosana (assembly GCA_022818045.1). Lineage (NCBI taxonomy): Eukaryota > Metazoa > Arthropoda > Insecta > Hemiptera > Aphididae > Neotoxoptera > Neotoxoptera formosana. Next base: position 7,474 of record JAIWJD010000102.1, on the reverse strand, counting down.
CAAATGGCCACTCCTTTTACTTTGGCGAGTTGTTTTATCTTTTAACTATAGTAATTCTAATATAATAAAAATTTATTTTAAAATCATAAATGTCCACTGATTGATTTAAAATGGTTGCAAAATAAGTTTAGGTTTAAAAAGATACATATTTTTAAATTAATTTATTTTATGTAATTTATTTTGTAAATGTTTTAATATTTTTTTTATTTATTGTTTTTTATTTATTTATTGATTTTATGAATAAAAATAAAAATTGATAATAATTGATTTTACTTAAACAGTTTACTAATATGTAATGATTGCATATTTACCTATCACTGTTTAGTCCCCTAAGATGATTACTATTAAAAACACAATTCTCAACAGTTCCACAAAAATACAAAAATTTATAAAAACATTTTTTTTTTTATAGTAAATGAATTTAAAATTTTCAGTAATTTTAAAAAAAAAAAAAATAATATTTATTTTTGTTAATGACATTTTTAAATGATCAAGGTTTCTTAACTAAAAAAATGTTTTAATTCATTTAGCTAGTATATGGATATAGCCAATAAATTAAAAACTAATAATTTTTCTATGGCTAATGCACTTTGCCGTTTATGCATTAACACCGCAGCTTTCGAATAAATTGTTTTTTCAGCAGCTTAAAAATAAATAATAATAAAAAAAAAAAAACCATTTAAGAAATATAAAAGTTGTTCCAAGATTACACCAACCTTGAATTATAATAAAAGTGACAATTTTCAATTTTTGTTAATATTTTTAAATGACAAAAAAAATGGGCATTGTTTAAAAGAAATTAGAATCTCCTGTGCTAACAATTTAAACTATTATTATTAAGAAACTTTCTTCATTCATTTAATAATAGATTTTTTTGAATTAAAACTACACATTACCTCTCATTGAAATAAAATGAGACCACAAAAATAACAAAAAAAAAATTTTTTTTTTTAAAACAATTTGAGTTTATATAGACTTTCATATGATTGTAACAAAGTAACATATTTTTTAAACCCTTTGGTTTCACTATTTTTCCACTTTTTTTAAATTATTCATAGGAACACCAAAAAACCTGGCTATGTTAGCATGCTAAACACAATACTTAAACCATGTTAACAAATCCAAAAAGCGATAACTTTATAAACAACCTTTAAATAATAAAAAAATGTTTCTGCTACCTTTTTTTTAAAATATATTTTTTGAAATTTTGGATTTTGTTTATATATAAAAAAAATAATATACTTTTTTTGATTATAAAATCAAATAGGTTTTAGTTTGATTAATTTTTTGTTTACTTTTTTAATATGTTCATTTTTTTTAAAAACACTTAAATTAAATAATATTAAGTTTAAAGTTAAATTAGAATAAAAATATAATTAGTTGTTATTTTAAATAAATTTATACATCAGAATTAACTAAATGTAACTATTATTTATTTTGTTGATTCGTTAGGTATGTAAAAAGTATTTGAAAAAAACATTTTTTTTATAAAGTTTTGATTTTATTTTAAGATAGGTATTTTTAACTCAAAAAAACATAAAAAACAAAAATTGTTTCAACACAGGCAATTAAAATCAAAAGTTGATTTAGTATGGGGTTGTGAAAAATAAGTTTTTTTTTTTTAGAGTGAAAATTTTTTTTTTTGTGTGTTTTTTCATGGATTTAAGTAGTCAATTTCATTATTACACGACCTCCTCCTCATGGAATATTACTTAATGCTGGCCCCTGTACGATACATCTTAAATACCTAAAGATTTAATTATGTATAAGTTTTAAAAAAATCTTTTAGTTTATTGAGTAATATTCAAATTGTATTGTGTATCTACTTTAAACTTTTAAGATATTATTTGACTACAAAAGCAAAAAAAAAAAATAGTTTTTTTAAAAAACGTATATAGGTGTACCTACTTAACTACTTTTCCATATTTTTTCAAATACTTTTATGTAAATCGTTATTTGTCAAAATTTGAACGGAAGATTCGAAACATATACCGTACATTTGCCTTGGAGCTAATTTATTCATTAATGAAATCAAATTATCGTATCATTTAATAGAACATTAGGACACATCGAAAAAACTAGTATTAGTATTAGTATAGTTTTAACTAATTTAAATACAAGTTAGAATATGTATTGAACTTTAAACTGAACAAATTTAGTAGTGACAATGCAATAAAACAATATCTTAGATCCATAATATACTTTTAATTAATTAAATAAAACAAAAACATGAAGGCTAAAGATATCCTCTATCATGAAACGAAACTAGAAACTTGGGCACTTTTGTTTTGTGCAAACTGGTAAGTATTTACAAATTACTGACAACTGACAGAAAACAAAAGAAAGTCCGCATTTTTATGTTTAGCTCACGATAAGAATAATTCTCAGTATCTTATCATAAGATATACTGCCATACTGGTTTACACAAACGAATTGTGAATAAGGAGACCGTCCAACTGAATCGCTTTAACAGCAATGGAACCATTGGAACCATAGAACAAATCATAGACCTTATACTAAGGTTTATACTTAGTTATAAGGTCTATGAGAAACAATAGATGATGGAACTACTGACAACCGCTATCTAGCGAATATAAGCCGATATGAGACACTGATT
>JAIWJD010000101.1:16961-27979 GCA_022818045.1 Neotoxoptera formosana | reverse complement strand
AGTTTTTTTTTTTTTAGATTTTTTTATTTTATTTTTTTTTTAAATTTTTATTAAGTTTTTATTTTAAAAGTTTTATAATTTATTTTAGAATTTTTTTTTTAGTTTAGAATTAAATTTAGTATAGTTTTTTTTATAATATTTTTTTGTTTTTTAGTTTTTTTTTTTTTTAGTTTAAATTTTTTTTTTTTATATTTTTAGTTTTTTAATTTTTTTTTTTTTTATAATATTTTAGAAATTGATTTTATGTTTTTTATTTTAGAGTTTTATTAGATTAGTTTTTTTATAGATTAATCTTGAAAAATTTTTTATTTAGTTAAGTTTATTTTTAGTATTATTGGGTTATATTAGTTTTTATTTTATTTATTAGATATTTAGTAGTTATATTTTTTTTTAGTTTGTTTTATTATTTATTAGTTTTAGTATTAAGATATTAGTTTTTTTTTTAGTTTTTATTAATTATATTAGTTTTTTTTTTAGAATTTGTTTAGAATTTTTTTAGAAGATTAGAATAGATTTATAGTTTTATATTAGTTAAATTTATATTTTTTTAAAAGAAAAATTAAGAAGTTATAAATTTTAGAAATAAAATTAATTTATTAGATTTTTTATAGAATTATTTTTTTTTATTTATATTGGGAAATAGTATTATTTAAAAAGTTAAGAATTTTTTAGAAGTTATGGGATAAAATTTATAAATTTTAGTTTTTTTTTAGTTTATTAAAGAAAGTATTAAATTAGATAAAATTAGTTTAATTATTTAATTATTTTTTTTTTATTAAGATTTTTTTTTATTTTAGTTTAGTTTAGATTAAGATAATAAGATTTTTATATTAGTAGATTTTTTTATATTTTAATTATTTTTTTATAATAGTTTTAAAAGGAAAAGATATTTTTTATTTTTTTTATTTTAAATGATTTTTAGTATTGTTTTTTTTTTTTTGATTAATTTATAGTTTTTAGTTTTAAAATATAGATATAGGTATTTTAGTTTAGATTTATAGTTTTAGTTAGAATATAAATTATATTTTTTAATTTAATTTTTTATTAATATTATAGAATAAAGTTAAGATTTTTAGAATTTTTTTTATTAGATTTTTTTTTATAGATTAGTATTTAATTTAAGTTAGTTTTTAGAAGAATTTTTTAAGGATTGGAAGATATTTTATTTTTTTTTAAATTTAGTTTTTATTTTAGAATTATAGAATTTTAGATTTTTAATTTTATTTATAAGGAGAGAAAGATATTTTAGATTTTATTTAATGAAAGTAGAAGAAATAGGTAGTAGATAGAATAGAATAGATTAGAAGAAGATAGTAATATCATATACTAATTATAGTTATAAGGATAGAAAGAAACTAGAGTATTTTATAGGAAATAAAAGAAGTAGATATATGCATAGAAGGAGTATAGTAATAAGATTTAGAGTAATAGAAGATATAGGATTATATATAGAAAGAGAATTAGATTTTTTATTATATAGAGCATTTTATAGAAAGAGTAGAAATTATGTATAGTAAAGATATAGATTAGTTTAAGAAAGAATAGAAAAAAAAAGTTATGAAAGCCAAGAAAGCATAGATAGGAGGGGATATGAAAAGGATATTAAGTATTAGAAGAGAATGATAGAAAGAGAATTATAGATAGAGAAAAGAAAGAAATTTTAGTAGATTTTAAATGATTAAAGTATTTTTTAAAAGATAAATTTGAAAAATGTAAGGGGCATTTAGAGGAAAAGAAGATTAGGAGAAACTTAGATTAAATAGAAAGATTGATTATTTTAGACTTTTAGAATTAGACTAGATTTAATATCAAGTTAATAGAAAGAAGATTAATTTTTATTTAGAGTTAGAATTTATAAGAAGGAGTATTAAGATAATATAATAAGAAGGATAGCTTTAGAGTAGATAAGAGTATTTAGGATTTAGAGTATTGTATAGAATAGCATAAGAATTAGGATAGGAATAGAGATAGAGATATAGTAGAAGATTAGAAGAATTTAAGTAATATAGATAAGATAATTATATAGAAGTTAGATTTAGATATGATTAAAGTTATAGAGAAGATTTTATTTAGAGAAAGATTTATAGGAGTTATGAAATACAAGAAGAAGAAAGAAGAAGTTTAAATAATAGTAGTAGTAGATTAAATATGTTTTTAAAAAGAATGAATAATTAAGAATAGATATATCTTTTTGATTAGAAATTAGATCAGATTAAGAGAGGTAATAATTATAGAGTTTAAGATAGAGCTCTTTAGAATTAGAATAAAGTAAGATTATAGATAGATTAGGATATAAGAGATTTAGTAAGGAAATATATTATTACGATAGTATAAGAATAGTAAGAAAATGAGAAGGTATTTATGTATTTTTAAGAAGAGAATAGAGAGTTTAAAAGGATAGAATCTAGATATATAGTTTTATATATAGATTAGAAATATAAGATAGGGAAAAAGTAATATATATATATAAGAATTAAAAGGAAGGGGAAAGTTAAAGAGTGTTAGAAATTTAGATAGAAGTTTAGAAAGAGATAGTAATAAGAAAAAAAGATTAAAGAAAATAGGTTAAAGAATAAGTTATACAAGATATAGATAATAAATGTTATTAATAATAAAGATAGTATTAGTATTAGAATTATTTATAGTTATAGAAAGATAGAAGAGAAAGTTAGAAAATTTAGATAGATTAATTATAAGAAGTATGAAATATATTGATAGATACGAAAAGAGATATAATTCTATAGTAAAAGTGAATTAGATATTAGAAATAAATAGATAGAGAGAAAAGAGAATTTTATAATAAATAAATAAGGTAGTAAAAATTTATAGAAGAGATATGAGAAGATTAGTATAGATATTTTATATAGAGTAGAATTTTAAGAAAGTCTATAAAGAATATTGTAGATTATATATATTGAGTAGATAATAAGAATTATATAGATTATAGATTAGGAAAGTATATAGAATATAGATAGATAGATAGAATTATTTCAAAGAGATTTTTAGAATAGAAGTTATTTTATTTGCTTTTAAAAATTAGATGATTAAATGAGAGAAGAAAGAAAACGAAATTAGATATATAGAAGTTAGACTAGAGAGATAGATTAATTAAGGGGAAAATATTTGATATTTTCTTTATTTTAGAATTAAAAAGGGTTTTTAGTATAGATTAGACTTTATTAGGTTTAGTTTAGAAAGAATTTGGTGTATTTAGGGTAGATTTAATTAGTTAGAAGTGTTAGTTAATAGTTAACATAGAAAAGATAGAAAAGAAGAAATAGAGAGATTAATCGATATTATAGGAATAGTAAGATTATTCTAATTAATTAGTAAGAGTAAGTGTAGTTTAGTATATATTAATTAGTTTAGCAATGTAGATTAAGATTAGAAAATATTTAAGATAGGGAGAGAAACTAAATAGATTAATTAGAAAGAATTAGACATTTATTAGAAGGAAATTTTTAGATTAATTACGAATATAGTGTTTTATAGACTGATAGAAAGAGGTAGTATTAATAAATTATTATTAGAACGAAGATTGTTAAAAAAATTATTTTTAGGATAGAAAGTTTAGAAAGAAATAGATTTTATTAAAATAATAAGTAGAAATAGTGTATGATAGTATTAGAATTATGAGAGGAAAAGTTTTATTTTAGAAGATTATATAATTCCTAGAAGAGATTAGAAGATTAGAGTAATAGAATAGATTATTTTAATTAAGAAAGGTAAGAGTATAGTAATAATAACTGGATAGATAGAAGTATTAGAAGGAAAGATTAGGAAGAATAGAAAGAATTAGAGATTAGATTATAGGGAGATTTATAGTTTTATATATTATTAATTTAGAATTTTAGAATAGAATTTAAGTCTTAGATACAGATAGAAGGTAATGGAAAAGGAATCATTAAGAAACTTTAAGATAGATTGTTGAATAATTATAGAACTCAAGTTATATTATATATTTTGATAATATTTTTATATAAGATTTAGATATTATGAAACGCAGATTAGGGAATAGATAGAAGAGATATTTTCATTAGAAAGATTTTAGGAGATTAGATTTTAAGGTTGTTTAGAGTTAAGTCAAAGAAGAAAGTTAGATAAGTTTTTTTAAGAAAGTTAGTAGATTAGAATAGAATGGAAGAAGGTTATCTAGTATAATTAAGATTATAGTTAGAAGATTATAGATTTCTATTATGATTAGAGAATTAAAATGTTAATGAGTAGGATATTACTTATTTAGATTTAGAATGAATGTTAGGTAGAGAAGTTAAGATAGAGAAGATTGATTTTAGGAGAGGGAAGAAAGAAGAAAGGACAAGGTTATTTGAATATGAAAGTTTAATTTATAAGAAAGGAATTTATGAAAGTATAGTTTGCTATATTGATAATAAGTTTAATTTGGGTTTACTGTAGAAAATAGAGTTGAGATGAGATGATATTTTGTTATAGGGTATATTTTTTTATGTTTTTTGTGGATGAATTTACGGGATTAGATAGAATGATAGATAATAGAAATAGATATTTAGTTGATAGAAGCGATAGAATTATTAAAGAATAAGTTTAAATTAAAGAAATAGGGGGAGATATTAGGTTTAAGTAGTATAGATATTAGATAGTGACTTAGATTTTTTTAGCAAAAGAGAGAGAAGATACTATTATAAGTAATATAACTAAAAGACTATTGTTTAAATAAGAAAGGTTTTAGTTGAGCAATATTATATAGGTGACAAAATTAGAAGATATGTATAGATTTAGATAATAGACTTTAGTTTTTTGAGGAAGTGAAGATTAAAATTTAGTTATATTATGTAATTTTTTAGAGAAGGAAGAATATTATTAAAGAAAAGAGGTTTTAGAAAAGATTAAAGATTAATAGAAAAAGGATAATTTATAGTAGAAAAAATATATTTTTATATTTAGAAGACTAAAGATAGAATAAGTTAGAAGAATATTTAAAGTTAGATTTTAAAGCGTATATTATATATAGTTTAGTATAGATAGAAGATAGATAGAGACTTAGAAGAAAAGTATGATAGTAGGAAGTAAGATTGTAGAAGGAAGAATTATGTAGGCGATTTATATCAGGATATAAGAGATTATTTTTAGAAGAAGTATAGAAGATAGTTAATAAGGGTGATTTTTATTAATAAGTTATAGATTAGAGGTTATAGGAAAATAGAAGAATTATTAATACAATTTAGAGAAGATTAGATATATAGAAAAGTAAGATAAAGTTAAGATATGATAATATTTAGAATAAATAGATGAAATAAGATATTAGATTTGTTATTTATTTAGATAAAAGAAAATAGATTAAGGGAAGGAATAGTTATAGGATAATTAAGAATAGTTATAATAAAGTTTAATAGATAGAGATTTTATTGGTTAGAAAGAAAAAATGGTTTTAAAATAGTTTAGGATAAGAGTAGAAGTGATTAATAAGAATTGGAAAAGTAGAAATAGATAATAATAGCGAATTTAGAGATAGGAAGAAAATTAGATAAGAGATTAGATATTTTTAGATTTTTCTAGATAGGAAGGATAGAGTATTTTTTAGATTATTTAGAAAATAAGGAAGAGATAAGAATTTAATATAAGAAAGAATTAGAAGATTTTTAAATATTATAAATAGATATAATAAGATGATAGAATGATATTATTTTAGATAAATATAGTTAGTAATAGAAAGATAAGATATAGTAAAGAATGTATTATTAGTAGGTTAGAAGAATATAGGTTATTTTAGAAGAAAGACTTGATAAGAAGAAATTAGTAGATTAAGAAAGAAAGGTTATAGATTAATTAGATTATTTAAGTGATAGTTAATTATGTATTAGAATAGAAAGTTAAGAATTAATTTATAGAAGAAGAATATATAAGATATATAGAATATAGAATAGAAGAGATAGTTAGTAAGAATAATAGAAAGGAAGATATGATATAAAGATAGAAATAGGAATTAAGTTCAGAAAGATTAGTTAGTAAGTTTTAAACAGAGATTAGATTATAAGTAGAGATAGAAATAATAATTAGATTGAGTATTTGAGAAAGAAGAAAGAAAAGGATTTAGATTATTCGTATGATGTAAGATAGAACAGATTAGTTAGTAAGTTGATATAAGAATATAGATAGATGATAAGATCTAATATGTTATAGAAGAGAAATTTTATTATATTTAATTTAAGATATTGATAAGAGATGAAAGATGGAAATTTAGAAGATTAGATAAAAGGTTTAAGAATTAGATATAGAAACTTTAGAAATATATATAAGATAGGATATTAGAGAAAAACCATATTATGATAAGTACATTAGATAAGAGATTTTTTTAGGAATTAGAAATATTATAAATTTTAAGATTAGAAGATTATGAGATAGATTTTAGAAGAGTTATACTATTAGAAAAATTAGATCAAGAAGATTAAGAGTAAATTTATTAATAGATAATTAGTTTTAGCAAGAAAATTAGTTAATTTTAGAATAGTAGAAGAAATTAAACAGAGTAGATTATAGAAAGATGTATAGAATTAGATATCAGTAGTAGAATATTAGTTATTAAATTAAGAAAGTGGAATTAAGTATGATAACAGGTATAAAGATAAATGGAGTAGAAGATAAAAGATTTAAGTATAAGAAAGAGGAAAGAATAGCTTAATAAGATAGATATTAATAGGATTAAGAAATATTATAGATTATTAGATTTAGATTATAGAAAATTAGAATTTAAGAAGAAATAATTAATTAGATTAGATTAATTAAATTTAATGAGGAAGATCATAATGTTTATTAGTGATTAGCAATGATTTAAGGGAAGAAATGTAAGTTTTTAGAAGATTAGACTAAGACTAAAAGAAAAAAAAAATTTTGAAAAGTAGTTTATGAAGAAGGATAGTTATATAGAAGAGTAAAGAGAAGAAGATAGTATTGAAAGATTTAGAAGGAAGTACGAAATGTATATATAAGTTAATTTATAGAAGATTTTAAAGCTTAGTATATATAGTAGTTATTTTAGGTAAAGATAATTAGGTTAGATAAATAGAATAATAGTAAGAGATTTAGAAATATAATGATTAAGAGGTAGCTAGATTATAAGAATAGGTTATGTTAGGGAGTTATAGAAGATATTAGGAAGAATTATAGAAGGATAAAGAAGGTATAGAAGATTACTGGAATAAGGGGATTTATAGGAAGGAAGTATAAAGAAGAATGTAGGAATAAGAAAGATAAGAAATATTAAATGTACTTTTTACAGAATCAAGTGAGAACAGAAGGAAGTAGGAAGGAAGTAGAGAATTAGATTGATATATTTAGGATAAAAATAATATAGTACTAATAGAAAAGATGGTTGACTTAAGAGAAATGATATTCAGAGAAGATTAGATTAAGAATAAAGGACTAGATTAAGTAGAAGTGAAGATAGAGAGAATAGAGAAAGTTAAAGTTAGAAGAATAATGAAGTTTAAAATAAGATATTTTAGAAGAAGTTTAAAGAGATAGAGAGTTAGGAATATAGAAGTAGTAAGATAGAAAGATTTTACAAGAGGATTTTTAATAAGTAGATAAATATTTTATTTAGAAATTAGGTGGAAGATTAGGTATTTAGTAGTCAGTAAGAATTAGTAGATAATTTACGATAGATTAACAAGAAAGAAAAGTGAAGCTGTAGTGATAAATTTAGTAAGATTTAAGGAAGAAAGATATTAGTATGATAAAGGAATATTAATTATATTAAGAGAAGAATAGATTAGTGAATTGATATAAGAAGATTTAAAAGACTATTATAATAGATGATAAGATTAGAAAATAGTAGTAAGATAATACCTAATTAGGAGAATCTAAGAAATTAATAAAAAGAAAGGAAGATAGATAAAGTTATTAAGAGGAAATAGGGTAGAAGTGATAGAATTAGAATAATAGAGAAGATATATGAGATTAGTTAGGAAAGATAGGAGATCATTTAGGAGGATATATTTTTTTAAGAGATTTTATATAGAATTTTAGAATATATTTTTTATGGAGAAGTTATTAATTATATTATAGATAGAAGAATTAATGAAGATAGAAAACCGAAGAAAAAAGAATTTTAAGACACAAGAATGGAATATAAGATATTTAGATTTTATTTTTTCAGAATTATTAAAGATTAGAGAATATAGAAGACTAGATTAGCAATTTAGATTTTAGAGTAGAAGTATATTAAGATTAATATTTTTATTAGAAAAAGTTAGAGATATATTTTAGGTTAAGATATAGAGAAAATTAGTAAAGACAGGTTATAAGAAGAATAAAGAGAGGAATAAGGACAGATATTTTAAGAGTAGATTTAAGAAATAGATGAAGAAATTAAAAGTTTGTAGTAAAAAGATTAGAAAAGATAGAAGTGATTAAAGTTTTTAAATTATGTTAATGAAAAAGAAGAAAAGTATTGTAGATAGTATAATAAGAAATAAAGATAGAATTATAGAAGGGTAGAGAGTAAGTAGATTGTAATAGAGGAGTAATTTAATAAGATATAGAGAAGTGAAAGGTTTAATTATAGAATATTTTAGTAGAAATAGTGGGGAGAGAATTAAGATTAGATAGGGCTAAGATTGTTATGAAGAATTATAAGATAGAAAATTATTTAATGAATAGAATAGGGAAAGGAGGAAGGAATTATATATAGATAGATTAGAAGAATTATAGAAAAGATATTAGAAATATAGAAGATAGAAATGGTATAAAGATAAAGTCTAGTAAAAAGTATTTAAGAAATTTAAGATATAAAGAAGATAGTAAAGTTACAAGGGATAGTAGATAGTATAATAGGATTAGTAAATAAATATAAGATAAGTAAGTTAAAGTAGTTTTAGTAGGAAGCTAGAAGTAGAGAAGATATATTATTAGTAAGTTAGTTATAATTTTAAATAGAATACAAGTTATATAGAAGAGAAGAAAAAAGAGTTGGTTATTAGAAGATAGAATAAATAGTTAGAAGATAAAGTTAGTAGTAGAAAAAGAAGAATGATAGAAGAAGAAGTTATATTAAATTAGAAGAAGAAATATATGTTAGGTAGATATTAGGATATGAAAGAAGATATAGAAGAAGATAAATAAGTGATATAGTTAATTATAGTAATTATAGGATAGTTAATATTTATAATATAGATAGAAATAGATATAGTAGATTATTAGAAAGGATAAGAAAATTAGAGTAGATAGAGAATAAGTAAATAGATATATTAATTATATGAATAGAAGGAGAAATAGGAAATTGTTAGAGTGGAAGATGTTTTAGAAGTTATAAATAGTAAAGTGGAAGGATTAGGAATAAGAAAGTTTATAATAGAAGATAGATAGAATAGTAAGGATAGGTAGAATCTTTGAGAGTATTAGAAAATAAGTAGCGAATTAATATAATTTAGAATAAGAAAAAAGGAAGAGTAGGATTAAAGTAATAGGATAAGATTAGTTATTTATGTGAGGAAGAGATAGATGTAGATTAAGGATAGAAGTATAAAGAAGGATAGTGGATAGAAATAGATAGATTAAATTATTATTAGATATAAGAAAAAGAGTAATTTAGGATTATAAAGAAGATATAAAAAAGGGTAGTAGAATAGGAAGAAGAGTAGATAAGATAGTTATAAGAGAGAAAAAAAGAGAATATTAGGGATTAGAAGAAAAATAAAAATAGGAAGATAAATAGGAAGATAAGATAAAATTAAAGAAGGCAGAAGGTAAAATTTATAAGAGCGTGATTAATTATTAGTCTAGAATAGAAAGTATAGAGTGAATATTTAGTATTTAATATATTTAGGATATATAGATAGAAAAGAGAAATGGTTAGTAGAATTAAGTAAGAAGATTAAGGAATTTAGATTAGATAGATAGTAAAAGATAAACTAGATAGTTATTAAAGATAGATAATTTATATAGATTATGTTTTAAGTTGAATAATAATAGATTAGGTAGATTATAAATATGTAGAGAATAAGATAGAAATAAAAGAAGAATAAAATAGTTAAAAATGATAGATTTTTTAGTAGATAATTATTATGAAGAAAAAGGGTAAAAAGTATTCAGAAAGAAAGATATAGTGAAATTAGTATAGAAACAAGATAGAGATAGAGTATTAGATATTTTAGAAGAATATATTTAGTTAGAAAAGTAAAGAAGAATAAGAAAAATTAAGTTATAGAAGGTTTAGGATATACTAAGAAAGTTTTAGATATTAAGATAATATAATTAGGTAGAAGAGATATATTATTTAGTTAAAGTATAGAGACAGAAGAGCATTATTAGAATATAGAGATTTAGAGTGTATAGCAAGAAATTATATTTATAGAATTAGGAAAGTAATAGAAGGCGAATTTTAGTAAATTTTTAGTTTTAGAAGATTAGAATTATGAGTTATATGGATAGAGTTTTGGAAGGAAAATAAAGAATTAAGTATTAGAATATAGTAAATAGAAGAGGAAAAAGATAAGAAAGAATGGTATGTAATTTAAAAAGATTTATTATAGAGAGATTAATAAGGGGAACAAAATTATAAGAGTTTGATATTGAGTATTGACTTTTATAAATAATAGAAAAATAGTATAAAGAATAAGTTTTAAGAATAGTTAGAGATTAGAAAGAAGATATAGTTAATATTTAATATAAAGAGATAGGATTAGAAGATTATGGTTAAGATTTAGAAGAAAAGGAAGAGAAGATAGAGATAATAAGATATAAGGTTTTGGATTAGAATAATAGACGGAAGGAAGATATATTTTAAGTTCTAGAAGTTATATAATTAGGATAAGAAAATTCTATATTATTTTGGTAGTAGAGAAGAATAAAGGAAATTGGATATTTAATAGAAAAGAAGAAGGAGAAGAAATATATTCAAGATTAAAGATATTTTTATAGAAGTTAAAGATATAGAAAGTAAATATAGAATAGGATGTATTAGAAAGATAGAATATAATAGAATTTAGTTAGATTATAGAAGAAAGTAATTATGTAGAAAGGAAAGTTTATTTAGAAAGAAG
>JAIWJD010000100.1:0-29535 GCA_022818045.1 Neotoxoptera formosana | reverse complement strand
TCTTTTTCCTCCCCCTTTTATTACTCTCCTTCTCTTCTTCCTTTTCCCCTCCCTTTTTTCCCTTTGCCTCTCCTTTCTTTTTCCTTTCCTTTTTCCTCTTCTTTCTTCCTTCCCCCTTTTTTCCTTTTCCGTTCTTTTTCGTCCCTTCTTTTTTCCGCCTCTTCCTCTCTCTTTCCCCTTTCTTTTTCCTCTTCTGCCCTTTCTCCTTCCTCCCCCTTCTTTTTTCCCCTTCTCTTTTTTTCCCCTTTTTTGCTTTTTGCTTCTCTCTGGCCTTTCCTTTCTTTTTCTCCTCTTTCTTTTTTTTCCCCCTTTCTCTTCCCCTCTTTCTTTCCCTCCTTCCTCGTTTTTTTTGTTTTTTTCTCTCTCTCCCTTTTTTCCCTCTTTTTTGGCCTTTTTCTCCTCCTCTTTTCTTCCCCCCCCTCTTCCTCTTCTTTTTTTTTACCTTCCCCGGCTCTCCTTTTCCCTTTGGTCCCCTCCTCTCCTTTTCCTCTGCCCTTCTTTTTTTCCCCTTCTTTTTTTCCTTCTACCTCTTTCTCCTTCTTCCCTTCTTTTCTTTCTCTTACTCTTTTTGCGCTTCCCCTTTTTCCTTCCCGCCTCTTTCTCGTTTTTTCCTCTCTTCTCTCTCCCCTTTTTTTGCTTCTGCCCCTCTTTTCCTTTCTCTCCCCTTCTCCCTTCTTTTCCCCCCCCTTTTCTTCCCCTTCTTTCCCTTTTTCTTCCTCGCTTTCCCTTCTTTGGCTTTTCTCCTTCCCCTTCGCTCTCTTTTTTCCCCTTTCCTTCTCCCTACCCTTTTCCCCTCTCTTTTTTTTGCTCCTTTTACCCTCCCCTCTCCCTGTCCCTCCTCCCTTTTCCTCCTTTTGTTTCTCCTTCCGCTTCCCCTTTCCTGTCGGGGTTCTTCTTTTTCTTCTCTTTTTCTTGCCTTTCCCTTTCTTCCGTTTTCTCCTTTTACTCCTCCTCCTTTCTTCCTTTGCTCCTGTTCCCCCTTTCCTCCTTTTTTCTTCCCCCCCCTTTTTTTTTTCCCCTTCTCCTTCCCCTCTTCTTTTGCGTTTTTTTAGTTTCCTCTTTTCTCCTTTTTTCCTCTTCCTTTGTTCCCCTGCCTACTTTTCCCCCCTGTTTCCCCTTTCCCCCGTCCCTTTGTCTCTTCCGCTGCTTTTCCCCATTTCCCCCTCCTTGACTTCTTTTGGGTTTTTTCCTCCCCTTTTTCCCTGGTCCCCCTTTTCCTAACTCTCCCGCTCTTTCCTTCTCGCCCCCGCCCCTCTTTCTGCCCCTTTCTTCCTCTTTTTTCCTTTGTCTACCCGGGGCCCCTTTTTCTCCTCCTTCCTCTCTTCCTTTCTCTCCCGCTTCCCGCCTCCTCTTTTCTCGTTTTTCTCCCTCCAAACCTCGGCTTCTTCCTCACTTTCCTTTTCTTGCTTTGCGCTCCCTTTTGGCCTCCTTCTTTCCGGCCTTTATGTTTCTTCTCCGCCTTTTTCTCTTCTCTTCTGCCTTTCCCTTCTCCGCCTGGTTTCTCTTCTTTCTTCCTTCTCTTCTCTTTTTTTAAACTCCTCTTTTTTGGCCTCTTTTTCCCTTTCTTTTCCTTCGCCCCCTCCCCTTGTTTTTCCCCTTTCGTCCTTTCTACCTTCTGCTTCCCTTGTTTTTTCCTCTCCCCTTTCGCGTTTTGGGTTTCCCTCTCCGCCTTTTTTTCTCTTCCCTTTTCTCCTGCTTTTTGCCCCTTTTTTCCCCCTTTTTAAACCCCTTTTTCTCTCTCTCTCGTCCCCCTTTTCCTTTTCTTTTTCTTCTTTTCTCTTTTCCTTTTCTCTTCTTTTTTCCTCTTTTCCCCCCTCTTTTTACTGTTTCGCCGCTTTCCCCTTCCCCCCTTTTTCTTTTCTTTTCTCCTCTTTTTCCTTTCTTTTTTTGGGGTTTTTCCCTTCTCTTCCTCCCCCCTTTCCCTTCGCCCGTTTTCTTTTTTCTCCCTCTCTTTCCTTTGCTCTTTTAATTTCCCTCTTCTCCTGTATGTTTTCCCCTTTGCCTTTATTTTACCCTTTTGGGCTTCTCTTAGTTGCTCAAGTTTTTTTCCCTGTTTCCCGTTTTGGGTTTCCCTCGTTCTCTCTCTTTTCTCTCTCGATTCTCGTACTACTGTACTCTCGTCTTTGCTTCCTTTCTCTCTCCTGCCTCTTTCTCTTATCTTGTGCTCCTGCGCTCTCTCTTCTCTTTCGTCTCTCTCTCTCTTCTCTCGTCTCTCTGGTCTTTCTTCTCATCTCTCGCTCGCTCGTCCTTCTCTTTCTTTCTCTCCTCTCTGTCTCTGCTCTTTGCGTCTGTCTGTCTTTCGTCTTCTCTTCGCTCTCGCTCTCGTTGCTTCTCCTCTCTGTTTTCTCTTGCCTCGCTCGCGCGCCTCTCGCTCCTTCGCGTCCGCGCTTCGCTGTCGTCTCCTCTCTCTTCGCTCTCGCGTCTCGCTCTTCTTCTCTCTCGTCGGCGTTTTACTCTTCTTGCTGTCCTTCTCTCTCTCGCCTCGCTTCGCGCGTCTCTCTCTCTCGCTCTCTTCTTCGGCTTCTGCTTCTTCGTGTCTCTCCTCCTTCGTCTTCCTGGCTCCGTTCTCGCGCTCAGCTCGCTGCCTCTTGCTTTCTGCATCTTCTCTCTGCTCGTCTCTCTCGCTTCTCTCGCCTTCTCTCTCCTGGCTTCTGGTCTTTCTCTTCGACTCGTCTGCTCTGTCTGCCCTCTCTGTTCCTTCCTCTCTCTCTCTTGTTCTTCGCTTCTTGCTCGCTCGTTCTGCTCTCTCTCTGTCTGACGCTCTCTCTCTGTGCTCTCTTTCTCTAGTGCTCTTCTCATCTCCTCTCGCTCTTTCTCTCTCTTCTTCTCTCGCTCCTCTCCCTCTTCTCTGCGTTCTCTCTCCTCTCTGCTCTTTCTTCTCTGCCTTCATCCTTCTCTCCTTGCTATCTCTCTTTCCTTCTGCTCTCTTCTCTCTCTCTGCCTCTCGCGTTCTGCTCTTTCCTTCGTTCGGTCTGCTCTCCGCGCTTGCTGGACTTTCTCTGTCGTCTGCCTCTTCGTCTCTTTCTCTCTTGCTCCTCCTGCTCCTCCTCTCTCTCTCTTCTTTCATCTCTTCTTCGCTTCTTTCGCTTCTTCGGCTGCCTTTGCCTCTCTCTCTCTTCTCTCTGTTCTCTCGTTGTCTTCTGTTCTCTCGCTAGCCTTCTCTTCTCTCGGCCGTATGCTCTCTTTCTGCTCTCGTCTCTTCTTGTACTCGCTCTCTTTCTTAGCGCTGCTCACTTCTCTTCTCTCCTACGCTTGCGTCTTCTGCTCGATGCCTTCCTTCTCTGTTCTCGTTCTCGTCCTTCCTCTGCTTCTCTTTTTCTCTTGCGCGCTCTGCAGGCTTTCTTCTCTTCCTCTCTTCGTTCTCCTCCTCCTTCTCGCGTTCTGAGCTCTATCTACTACTCCGTCTCGTGCCTCCTCTCTCTTTGTTCTCTCGCTCTTGACATCCTCGCTCTCGTCGCTACCGTTCCCGTCTACGCTCTTCTTCTCTCTCTCTGCTTCTCCGCTTTCTATGCTCTGCGACCTCTCGTTACACTCTTTCTCGCTTCTGCGGGCTCTCGTGCTCCGCTCCGCTTCGCTCCGGTAGCTCGCTTGCTTTTCTACCTCTCTTCTTCTCCTCTCCTCGCTTTCTGCCTTGGCTTCTTGTCTGTCGTCTCGCTTGCTTCTTCTCTCTTCTACCCTTTCCTCTTCCTCTCTCTTGCTCTCCTCTCGACTCTCGTCGAGCTCCGGCTCGCCGGTCTCCTTCCGCTTCGCGTCTCTTTCGCGCTTCTTATCTCTCTTTCCTCCCTGCGCGTCTTGCTGTTTCTCCCTGCTCTCCTTCTTCTTCTTCTGCCGTCTTCTTGCTCAGCTCCTACGCTTCTCGCTTCTTCTTCCCTCGCTCCTCTCTCACTTCTCGCTCCTCTCTGTTTACTGCTGCGCTTCTGCTCTTTCCTTAGCGCTCTACTTCTCTTCTCTCTCTGCCTGCGTGCTGCTGTACGTGTGCGCCTCCCTCCGTCCTATCGCTTGTCCGCTATCTCGCTCTGCTCTCCTTCGACTCTCTCTTTTGGCCTCTTCCTCTCTTCTTCCCGCTGTTTCTTCTCTACTCTCTCGTCTCTGCACTGCTACTCCTTCTCTCTGGCTCCTTCTACTGTCTCTCATGTTTCTCTTCTCTCTCCTCGCTCCTCTTCTCGTCCCTGTCTTCTTATCGCTTCTCCTCTCCGGTGCAGCCTCTATCTTCTCTGCTCTCTACCCTACTTCCTTCTCTCGTTCTCGCCGACTCCTCCTCTTGTTGCGCTTCTACTCTCTTCTCGTGCGTTCGTCCTCTCTCCTACTCTTTCTGCTCGCTGCGCTCTCTGTGCTTCCGAGTCTTCTCTGCTTCTACTCTATCTATTTTTCCTCTCTGTCTTCGCTTCTTCGCATCCTACTTCTTGTGGTTCGTGCTCTCTCTTTCCTCTTCTCTTTCGTCACTTCTCGTCCTCTCTCTCGTGCTCTTCTGTCTACTGGCGATCTTCTTCCTCTCGTCTCTTCTGTTAGCTCTCCTTTTGCGCTCTCTCTACTTTCCTCTCTCTCCTCTCTCTCTGCTCCCGCTTCGACTCCTCTCTGCTGCCTTCGCAGCTCTCTTTCTCTCTCTTCTTGTGCTTTCTTCTCGCCTCGTCTGTACTCTGTAACTTCTTCTCTGCTCTCTCTACTTTGCTCTCTCTACTCGCTCTGCTTGCTGCTCCTCTGCTCCTTTCGCTCTCTGCGCTTTTATCCTCTTGTCTCTCTGCTTCTTTCTCTTCTCTCTCTTCTTCATCTCTCGCTACCTTCGATGTCCTTCTCTCGGCTACTCTTCGTATCTCTCGCTCTAGCTTCTGTTCTTCTCGCCTCTGTCGTCTTTTTCCTTCGCTCCTCTTCGTGCTCCTTCGTTCGGCGCTTCTCTCTTCGCTTTCGGCTCTCTCCCTCACTTTCGTGCTCCTTCTACTCTCCTCTCTCCTTTCCTCGCTCCGTACTCGCTCTGGGGGTTGGGTGGAGGGGTGTGGAGGGTGGCTCGTTCGTGCTCTCGTTACTTCTTTCTCTATTCCTGCGCTCTCTCGTCTTCCTTTCTTCTTCTTCTGACTACTTCCTTCTCTCTGTACGTCGTGCTTACTCTTTTCGCTCCTGCTTTCGTGCTCCTGCTGTGCTCTGCTCTACTCTTAGCTCTCTCTCTTCTCTTTCTTCTGCGTAGCTCGCTTACTCTCTTTCGCGCAACCTGCGCGTCTACGCGTCTCGTCGCGCTCTGTGTTCCGTCTCGTCTGCTCTCTGTCTCTCGCGGTCGCTCTACTGCTCTAGCTGCTTCTCTCTCGCTCGGACTCCTCTTAGCTTCTCTGCTACGCCTCGCCTGACTCGTCGTGTACTTTGACGTCTCTTCTCTTCCTCTATCCGCCTACTCTCTCTCTGCGCGCTACTTTCTTCTCTTCTGCGTCTCTTCTCTGTTTCTTCACGCTGCCGCTAGCTTCGTCTCTGCGTCCTCTGACTTCCTTAATCTGCTTACTCCTACTCTGCTGCTCTCGATCTCTCTTTCAGCTTCTTCTTGCCTCTCTCTCGCTCTCTCGCTCGCTTGCGCTCTTTTCTCTCTCTCAGCTTACTGTCTCTGCTCGCTCTGCTTCTCTTCTCTCTCTCGCGCTGCCTCCTGCTCTGTCGCTCCTCTCTCGCTCTCTGCTCTCTCTCGCTCCTGCTCGTCGATCTACTCTCTCTCTCTCTTCTCTTCTTCTCTTCTGCTCTGATCTTCTTCTTCTCTGATCTACGTCTGCTGTCTCTCGCGATGCTCTTCGGCTCGCTTCTCTCTTTCTCTGCGTCTTTTTCTTTCTCTCCTCTCCCTTCCTCTTCTCCTCTTCTCTTCTCCTTCTTCTCTCTCTCTCTGTCTCTCTTCCCTCGCTTCTCCGTTGTCTCGTGTCTGCCGGAGGCTCTGCTCCTTTTCTCGCTCCGTCTCCTGCTCTCGGCTCGCGTCCTCTGTCTCTGCTCTACTTCTCTCGCTACGTCTCGCGTCTGCTTTCTTCCCTTTCTTGTCTTTCTCTCCATCTTCTCTCTTCTCTCTCTACGTCGCTCTCGTTCTTTCTACTCTCTCTGCTCTTCTCTCTCTTGCTTGCCTGTCTCTTCTCTGTCTCTCTTCTCTCTTCTGTATTCGCGTGTGGCTCGTGTTCGCTCTCGGCTTCTTTCGTCGTTTCAGCTTTCTCTCTCGTTTGTCTTTCTGCTTTCTTTCTACTCGTCTTTCTCTGCTCGCTCGTCTGGCTCGCTTCCTGCTCTCTAGTGTTAGCTCTCGCCGCGAGCTTATTTCTTCTTCTGCTCTCCTTCTACTCTGCTCTCTTTTCAGTCGAGCTTCTTCTACTCTTTGTTTCTCTTACTCTTTCTCTCTTACTCTCTCTCCTATCTCGTTTATGCTCCTCTCGTTCTTCTCTCTTCTTACTTTCGCTCTTGCGTCGCTCCGCTCTCTTGTCTGTCCTCTTCTTCTCTCTTCCTTCGCTTTTTTCTGTGCTCTCCCTCGTTTTCGCTCTCTTCGTCTTCTCCACTTTACTCTCTTGCGCCTTCTTACTTCTCTCCTCTCTCTCGTTTCATCTGTCTTCTTTCTCTCTCCTCTGTTATCCGTCCCTTCTCTTCTCTCATCTACTTCTCTATCCTCATCTTCTGTCTCATTGCTGTTACTTCGTTCTCTTTACTATTCTCTGCTCTTCTGCATCGCTTACGTGGCTCTCGCTCGACTCTCTCCTCTCTCTCTTCTCCGAGGTTCTTCTTCTCTTACCAGCTGCGCTGCTGGTTCTTCTCTCTCTTCTTCCCTCTCTGCTGTCTCCTTTTCTATCGCTAGTCCTTGACTCTCTCTCTACTCTTGTCTCTTCCGCTTCTTCGCTCTCTCCTCTCTTTTCCTCCTTTTCTGCTCGGCTTCTTCCTCGTTCTCTGCCCTGCTCTTTTCCTCTTATTACTTCTCTCGGCTCCTCTCTGCTCTCACTCTCGGCCGCTCGTTACGGCTGCGGCTCTCTCGATTCTCTCTTTCTTTCTTACCTATCGTCTCTTTCTGCTGCTTCCTTTCGCTCTCTTTCTTGCTTGTCTTCGCCCGTGTCTTTGCTTCTCCTCGTCTGCTTCTTTCGCTCGTCTCTCCGACGATCTGCTGCTTTCTGCTTCTACTCTCCTGCTCTTCTTCGGCTCTTATGTTGCCGCTTCTCTCTCCCTGCTCATCGCTCGTCCAAACTCTCGCTTGGGTACTTCTCGCTCTCGTTTTCCTTCGTGGTGGGGGTTCCTATTGTGAGTGTGGCGTTGGGGTATATGTCTCTCTTCTTGCTCTTCGTTCGCTTCTTTCGTTCGTCTCGCTCTTTATCTCTCTCTCCGTCTCAGTCGTTCTATTTTTTTTTTGACTGCGTGCCGCTCGCTCATCGCATCTCTTTTTTCTGTTCTCTTCTCTGTTCCCTTCTCCTTCCTCCTCTCGTCTGCGTCTCTCATCTTCTCTGGTGCTCTCGTCGTCTCTCTCTCTTTCTTTCTCTACTCGCCTCTCTTTCCTTTTCTCTTCTGCCGTGCTTCTGCTCTCTCTGCGCTTCTCTGCTCTCTCGTCAGTCCGCCCGTCTCTCTCTTTTCTGTCTTCGTCTCCCTACTCTCTCCTCTCGCGTCTGCTTTGTTTCTTCTACTTTCGGTTCACTCGCGTCTCTACGCTTTCTCGGTCGTGCCTCGTCTTGCTCTCTTATAGCCTTCTGTCTGCTGCTTGACTCTCTTGCTCTCTCGTTCTCTCGCTCTGCTCTCGCGCTTCTCTCGACATGCTGCCTCGTGCTCTGGCTGGTGCTCCTCTCTTGCTTCTTCGATTGCTCTCTTGCTGCTTATGCCTCTCTCTGCTCTTTTCTCTTCTAGCTCTCTGCTCGATTCTGGGTCTCTCTTCATCGTCCCGCCCTCTCCTCGCTTATGCTCGACTGTCTGTTCTCTCTGTTCCTCTCGGTGATGTCTCCCTCGCGCGTATGTCTTCTTCATTCTCGTTCTGCCTCTCCTACTCTCACTGCTCTGCCTTTCTTGGCTTCGCGCTTTCTTCTCTCTCTTCTCTTCTCGTCTCTCGGCTTGTTGTTCTTCCTCTCCTCTCTCTTCAGGCCCCTCGGCGCTCTTCTCTGCTACTCTGCCGTCTACTTGCTCTCTCGCGCTCTCTTGACTCCTCGCTCATCTTGCTCCTGCTTTCGGTCTTCTCTCTTCTCGTTCTCCTTCGCTCGCTGACTTCGTTCTCTTCTGCTACGCATCGGCTTCTCTGCACGCTTCTTTCGTGTCTTCTTCTTCGCCTCGTCTATGTCTCCTCGCTCCTTCTCTTCTTTGCTTCGACTCGCGCTCTCTCGTCTCTCGTCGCGTGCTCCTCCGCTCGTCTCTCCGTCCTCTCTCTTTCTCTGCTTCTCTTTCCGCTCTTTCTCTCTCTGGTGCTCTCTTCGCTCTCTCTTCTCGTCTCGTGCTTCCGTCTTCGTCGTTCTTGCTGTTTCTACTGTGTCTCTTCTCCCCTTCTGCTTGCCTCTCTCCTCTCGTCCTCTGCGTCTCTTTTACTCTCGCTGTTCTCTCTCTGCTCTCTTCTCTGTGTCTCCGTACTCTGTCACTTTCGCTTCTCGCTCGTCTCTTCTCTCTGCTCTCTCGCTCTTACTTCTCTCGCTCTCGCTCTGCTTTGTGCGTCCTGCCTTCTCGTCCTGGCGCGTTCCTCTCTATCTCTCTCTTCTTCTCCTCGCTCTCTTCTCTCTCTCTTCTCTGCGTGTCTTCTCTTCTTTTTGCTCTGCTCTACTGCTCTCTCTCGTGGCGTCTTACTTCCTTGCTCTTGGCTTCTCTCTGTACTCTCTCGCTCTCGTCACTTCTGTCTCTGTCTGACCTTCTCTCTGCGACTCTCTCTTCGCCTCGCTGCGTTTCTGCTCTCTATCACTCGCTCTTCGCTGATCGCGCTTTTCGCCCGTCTATCTCTCTACTACTTCTCTGGCACTCTCCTTCCTGCTCCTCGCTTCTCTGCACCTCTCGTTCTTCCTCTTCTCTTCGCGGATCGCTCGCCGCATCTCGCTGACTCGGATCTCTACTCTCGTTTTGTTCCTCTCTCGTGGACTCTTTCGTGCTATACTCGGCTCTCCTTCGTGATTCTTCTCTTTATCTCGTCCTTCGCGCCTGTTTCGTCTGTCTTCTTTTCTCTTTCTTCTCTCGTGATCTGTATTTCCTCTCTCTCTCTCTGTCTCTTCGTCGTTCTTCTTCTTGGCGTCTGCCTCTTCCTTTCTTCTGGTCGTCTACTGCCTCGGTCTTGTCTCCTTGTCGCTCGTCTTCGTCTTCTCTGCTGTCTTGTCTCTCATCTTCCTCTCTTTTTCGCTTCCTCTTCTTTCGTGACTTGCTTCTGCCTTCTCGCTCTCTTCCTGCTCTCTTCTTGTTGTCGCGCGCTGCTGTATCTTCTTGCTCTTCTTCTCGCTCTGTTCTCTTCTCGCGTCCGTTCTCTCTTCGAACTTCTCTCTCGTCTCTTGCGCTTCGCTCGTTCGATCTTCTCTCTGCGCCTCGTTCTCGCTTCTCTGCTTTCATCTTTCCCTTTGTGCGCTTTACTCGCTCCTTCTGCTCCCTCTTTTCGTTCCGGCCTTCGCTCGCTCTGACGCGTGGCTCTGCTCTCTTCTCTTACATGCTGTCTCGTCCGTTCGCCTCGCTCTTCTTGTCTCTCTCTACTCTCGTCTAAGCGGTCTGCTCTCTCTCGTCCGTCTGAACTCGCCTCTCGACTTACTCTGGCGTCTATTCGCTCGCTCTCGCTCTCTCTGGCGTGCTCTTTTCTCTCCGTGTCTCTCTCTATTCTCTATACTTTCGTTCGACGAGTCGCCGTTCGTGCGCTTTTTCGTCTCTGCTTCTCGACCTCTCTCGCTCTCTTCTCTCTTCTCTGTCGTTCTCTTCTCGTCTCTCTCTGCTCTCGTGCTCTCTCCGCTCTCTCGCGTCTTCTCTATCCTCTGCTGTCGTGTCGCGTCGTCGTGCTCTCGTCGCCTGCCGCGTTCTCTCTCTTACTTCTTCTCTCTCTCGTCTGCTTTCTCTCCTGCTAGCTCTACTTCTTCTACGTTCTCGCTCTCGCCTCGGAGTGCTTGTTCTACTCCTTCCTTCTCCTTCGGCTCGCTCCTCTCTCTGCTGCTGTGCTCCTCGAGCTTCTCTTCCTCTCGTGGCTGCTGTTCTCTCGCTCTGTCTCTTCTCCTCCTCTCCTCTCTCTACTCGTGCTTGCTCGTGTGCTCTGCTCTGCTAGTTCTCTGCCTCTGCTCTGCCTTCCTTCTCTCTTTCTGTTTACTTTACTTCGCTCTACTCTCCTCGCTCTCGTGTTGCTCGCTCTGCTCTCTCTTGCTTGTCTGTGCTGCTTCTCTCTAATTCTGGCTCGTCGCTCTTCTTTCTGCTACGTGTCCTCTCTTTCGTTCTCTGTCTGTTCTCTCTCTCTCGCTTCTCTGCTCTGCTCTCGATCTCTCGCTTGGCTGTCTGTGCGTCGCTCTGCTCGCTCTGCTCTTCTCTCTTCTCTCGTTCTCTCTTCTCGTCTCTCTCGCTTCGCTCGCTCGTTCTCTTCCCCTCTCTCCGTCTCTCTAGCTCCTGTTCTTCTCTCTCGCTTCTACTCTTTGTCGGCTTCTTTCTTCTTCCTATCTTCTTATCCTTCTTCTGCTCGTCGCTCGTCTCTCTGCTGTTCTCTCTCTCTTGCTAGCTGCTTCGCTCTCTCTCTTCTCTCTAGCCGACGCTTCTCTCGCTCTTCGTCTTCTCACTTGTCGTGCTCTCTCTTCAGTTTTCGCGCTATGTCTTCTAGCCATTCTCTTCTCTCCTCTTTTCCTTCTTTCTGCTCTCTCGCTCTCTTCTCTTCTCGTCTTGTCTCTCTTCTCTCTCCTCTGTCGGCCTCCTCTCTTTCTCTCTCCGATACGCTCTCTTCGCTTCTCTCTTTCGGACGTCGTCTCTCTCTCTTTTGCTCTTGCTCGATTGCTCTCGTCTCCTTATTCTCTACTCTCTGCTGCGCGTGTTCTTCGTCGCGCTCCTTTGTCTTTTGTCTTTCGCTCTCGTGCTCTACTCTTCCCTTGTCTCTACTTCTCTCTCTTACGGCTCTCTTCTCGCTCTTCTCTTCCTCATGTCTTCTTACGATCTGCCGCTCTCTCTTCTTTCCTCGCTTTATTCTTTACGCCAGACCCCTCGCGACTACTTCCTCGCTTTGCTTCTTCCTCTCTCTGCTCGCTATCGTCCTTCTTTCTCTCAGTCGTCTCGCGCTCGTCACTCTTCTTATATTCTCTTCTCTTCGCCTACCATCTGTCTTCTCTCTTCTGCTCCTCTCTCTCGCCTACTCCTCTCGACTTGTCTCTCCCTTATCTACTCCTCTTGTCCCTGCTCTTCTCTCGTCGGTGCTGCTTTTCTTCTTCGCTGGCTCTCGCTTTCTCTCTCTTGCTGTGCTTCTCTGCTTTCTACCCTCTCTTTATGGCTTCCTCTCTCTCTCGTTTCTGCGATCGCGACGCTCTCTTTGTCTCGTGCGTCCTCATGCTCTCTCTGCTCTCTCTTGCTCGGTCTCGTCTCTCTCTGCGTTCCTCTGCTGCTTCTCTGGCTTCTCTCCGTCCTCTCTTCTTACTCTTCTCTCTCTCTCTCGCTCTCTGCTGCCTTTGTTCGCGACTTCTCTCTTCTATCTCTCTGTTCTTCTTCTCGCTCCTGCCTCTCTATCTCTCTTGCCTCGCTCTACTTGACTTCTCTCGCGACTCTTCCGTCCGTCGATGCGCTCTTGTCCTTACTCTCTGTCGTCTTGCTTTCTCTCTTTCTGCTCTCTGACTCTTCGTACTCTTCTGCTTCTCGTCTGCTGCTCTCTGCGTGTCTTCTCTGCGTTTCTCTCTCGTCTCCTATCTCTTCTCTGCTCTTTTTCGTTCTTCAGCTCGACGTCTCTCCTCTACTCTTTTCTCCTTGCTCTCTGCTCGGCTCTTCTCTCTCGCTCTCACTCTCTCTATACCTCGCTCTCCTCTCGTACTCTGGCTCTTCCTCATTCGCTCTACCTAGTCTGCGGCTTCGCGCCTGCTGCGCTGGTCTCTCTGCTTGACTCTCGCGAGTCTATTCTCGTCTTGTCTCGCTCTCCTCGTTGCTTCTGATGATCGCTGCCCGTCTCCGCCGCTTTCCTTCTTTCTGTCCTCTGATTCTTCTTCCGCTCCTCCTTGCCTCTCTGCTTCGCTCGTCTCTGTTTTTCTTCCGTCTTGTCTCGTCTTCTCTCTCTCTTCTTTTCGTCGCTCTCTCTCTGCTCTCTCTTCTCTGATGCTCTGCTCTCTTCTCGCTCTATGCTCTGTCTCTTCGCTGCTGCGGTCTCTCTTGCTCCTTCTAGCTCCGCGCACGTCTCTTTCTGTCTCCTCTCTTGCTTCTCTTACTGCTTCACCTTCTTCCACTGGCTTGCGTGGCTCTGTGGCTCTTGCTCGCTCTCTCTACTTCTCCTGTTCTCTTCTCTTCTCTTCGGCGCTGTTGCTCGCTCTCTCTCTTCTCTCGTCTCTTCTGGCTGCTCGTTCTTCTCTACTCTCTCTCCGTTCTACTGCTCTTCTTTCTTTGTGTGCCTGCTCCTCGTCGGCTTCCTCTCTCTTTCCGGCAGTTCGCGCTTCCCTTTTCTCTCTCTGCTCTCCGCTCTTGCTCGTGTCGATCTGCTCTTCTCTCTCTCTGCTTTCTCTACTCTCTCTTTATTTACTCTCTTCTTCTGCTCTGTCTCTCGCTCCGGCCTCTCTGCCTCTCGCCTCTTCTCGACGTCCTCTTCGGCTCTCGACTCTCTCCTTTCCGTTCCTCTTCTCTCTGCTTCTGCTTCTTCGTCCTGCCTCCTCCTCTTCTCTCTCTGCTCTATTGCTCCTCCTCGTTGCGTCTTGTCTTTGCGCTCTTTCGGTTTGCGCTTCGTTTTAGTTTCGTCTGCTTCTGCTCCTACTCTTTGATCTCTCTTCGCGCGCTGCTTCTTCTCCTCTTTCTCTTCTTCTCTTCTGCTTACAGTTGTCTCTGCCTCTGCTATCTCTCCTCTCTCTTGATCTTTCTCTGTCTTCTCTTTTCGCACTCCCGCTTCTCTCGTCTGCTCTTTTCCCTCTCTGCTCTTCTCTCGTATCTACTGATGTCGCGCGCTCTGCTCCCTTCTCTCGTCTCGTCCGGTTCTCTTACACTCTTCGCTTCTCGTACTCTCTGTCTCTCTTGGTCTTCTTTCTTCTCTCTGCGTCTCTTTGTTCTTCTCCATCTGTCTGCTTCTGTCTTACTCCTTCTTCCTCTTGTCTGCTCTTATGGCTCTCTCTCTCTGTCTCTTCTCTTCCTCTCTACTCTTCTCTGTCAGTCCTGCTTCGCGTTTCTCTTCGTCTCTCTCTTCTCTGCTTCTCTCGTCTCATCTCTCTCTTCGCGGCTCTGCTTCTCTTCTAGCTCTGCTTTGCGTCTCCTCTCTCTCTCGCCTATCGTGCACTCTCTCTCCTCTTCTGTCTCTGCACCTCTCTTCTACGCGACTCCTTGCTTGTCGTCCGTCCTTCGTCGTGCTCCGCCTTCTTCGCGCGTCTCATCCTCTCCGCGTCTCCCTATCGCTCGCCGCTCTCTCGTGTTCTTCTTCTCTCGTCTTCTCGCGCGCGTCTGCCTGCTCTACTGCTCGTCGCCTCTCCTCTACGTCAGCTCTTTATCTTCTTCTTCCTACTCTCTTCTCTGCTCTTGGACGTCTCTCCGTCTTCTCGCTCTCTTTCGCGTCTCTGTCCTACTTCTCTCGCTCTCTCGCTTCGTCCTGCTCTTTTCTCTCTCTTCTTCTCGATCTCTCCCTCCTACTCTTTCTCTTCGCTCTCTTCTGCTTGCTTCTGCTTGTCTTCTCCTTCTTTGTTCTACTGCTCTCTTCTCTCTGTTCTTGACAGCCCTACTTACTCCTTGCTTTCCTCTGCGACTTTCGCTTCCTCTCTCCTGCTGTTGCTCTCCTGTCTCTGACTTTCGCGTCGTTACTCTCCCCTTCTACTCGTCCTTCGCGGCTTTCTCTTCTCTTCGTCGCTGCTCTCTCCTACGTCGTCTCTCTCTTGCTCTCATGCTTCCTTTCGTCTCTCCTCTCTCTCGCTCTTCCGTTCGTCTGTCGGCTACATGCTCTGTCTCGCTGTCTCGCTGCGTCTACTTCATCTCCTCTTCTCGTTTCTTGCTTCTCGCTGCCTCTGTGTGCTCTCTCTCGTTCTCTCTCCTCTCTGGCGAGTCTTCTTTTCTCTGCTCACCTTCGTCGTCTCTGCTCCTCTTTCTGCTGCTACTGACGTGCGTCTTCTCGACTGTCTCGGATCTTCTCCTGCTGTCTGCTCGCTGTCCTGCTGCGTGCCGACTCTGTCTGTGCCGTCGTCGCTCTGTCTTGCCGCTCGTCTCTACTCTCTTCGCGCTTTGCTCCTTCTCTGCTCTTCGTTCGTTGTGTCTCTTGGCTTGCTCCTCTCTCGCTACTTCGGTCTCGTCTCTCTCCTCTGCTCTCGTCTCGCTCTCTCTCTTTCTGCTCTACGTCTCTTCGCTCTCTCCTCGGGCTCTCTCTTACCCTGCCCCTCTCTGTGTCGTGCTTTCTCTTCTCCTGTTCTCTTCTCTACTCCTCTGTTCTGTGTCTCTTCGTCTTTGCTGTCGGTCCTCTCGCTGCGCTGTGCTTCTTCTCTGCTCCTACTGCTTCTCTCTCTACTTCTCTCCTCTGCTCTACTTCTCTATCTCTCTGGCGTACGTCTCTACTCTCTTCTCGTCTTCGTGGCTTCTCGTCTCGAGTGCACGACACAACGCCCCCCCGCTCTCTTCTTTCTTTCTCTGTCCTTTCTTCTTCCGCTCTCTACTTCTATGCTTCTTCTCCATGCCTCTCTCCTTCGTGCTCCCTGTTTTACGCTGTCCGCTCCGCTGCTCCTCTCGTCGTCGGTCTCCGCTTCCTTGCGCTCTGCTATCTCTTACTCCGTTGGTCTTTGCTCTCTCGTTCTTCACTACTCTCTCCTCGCGCGCGTCGGCTCTCTGCGTCTCCGCTTCTCGTCTCTTTCTGGCTCTCGTCTCTCTCTTGACTCGTCTTCGTTCTTAACGTCTCTCTCTTCTCTCCTCTCTCTTTCTGCTCTTGGGGCTACTTCTTCCTACGCTTCTCTCTACAGCTCTTCTCCGTGTCTTCTCGTCTCTCTCTCTCTCGTCTCTGTTGCTCTGCGTTCTACTACCTCTCTCTCTTCGCGCTGTCTGTCTACTCTTTTTCTCCTCTGCTGACTTCTCCGCTCTTTTCTGCTTCTCTCTCTTCTCTATCTTCTTCTTTGCTCTCTTTCTCTCCTCGACCTCCTCTCTACTGCTCTACTTCTCCTTTTTGCGCTCTCTCTCTTGCTTTCTTCTCTCGCTCTTACGTTCCTCGCTGCGTGCTTCTCTCGTGTCTCTGCCTCTCTTGCTCTGCGCGCTTGCCGCTGTCTCTTTCTCTTACGCTCGCTCGAGCTCCTTCTCTTCCGCTCTCTTCGTCTCATCTCCTGTCCTGCTCGTTTCCTTCTCGCTCTCGCTCTTCTTGCCTCTCTGCGCTCTCTTCTCCTCTCTACTCTCTCTTCTTCTGCTCTCTGTTGTGCTCCTGCGTTTCTCTTCTCGCCGTGCTCTCCTTCCTCTCCGTGGGCTACTCTCTACTCTTGCTGCTGCCTTGTTCTGCTTTCTTCGCTCTCTCCTTCTCTCTCTCTTCTACTTGACTTTCTCTCTCGCGTGCTCTGCTCCTCTGCTCTCTGTCTCTGCTCGCCGATCTGGCTCTCTCTCCTAGGGTTCGTTCTTCTGCTGCTGTCTGCTTTGCTTTTTCTCCTCTTCTGTCTCGCTCTTCTGATCTCTCTCTGTCCTGCTACTCGGCTCTGCTCTGTTTGTTCTTCTCTCTCTCTCCTGCTCTCCCCCTTCTTTTCTTTCTTACTCTTTCCTCTCCTCTCTTTTTCTCTTCGTGCTCCTCTCTCTTCTCTCTCCTCTATCTCTCTCGGATGGCTCCTTGCTCTCTGCTGCGCTGTCTACTGCTTCGTCTCTCTCGTCTTCCTCGTCTTTCTTCTCCTTCTTCTCGTTTTAACTCTCTCTCTTTTCTTCTTCCTCTTTTCGCTCTCTTTCTCGCCTCTGCTTTTACTCTCTCTCTCTCGTCTTGCTCTCTCTTCTCGCTACTGCCTCTCCTTACTTCTCTCGTCGGTCTTCCTCTCGCTCTCTTTTTTCTCGTCTCTATCTGTCTCTCTCTACTCCTCTGACTGCTGCTCTGCTCTTTTCGCTCTCTCTGCTTGTTCTGACTTCTCGCTGTCTTCTTTCGTGTTCTTGCTGCTCTTCCTCTCTCTGGTGCCTCTCTTCTCTGGCCTCTCTCGTAACTTCCGTGGTTCTCTCTGCTACTCTCTCTACATTCTCTTCTCTTCGCGAATGCTCCTCGCTCCTCGCTCTTCCTTCTTGTTTCTTTTCTCTCGCTCTTCTATCTCTTTCGCTCTTCTCTTCTGTATGCTCCGTACTCTACTACTTCGTCGTTTCTCCTTTCTCTGCTCTCTTCCCTCTTGTCCTCTGCTCGGCTCATGTTGCTCTCGGATGCGTGCTCTCCTTCTACGTTCTCTTTCTCCTCCTCTTCTCGCGCTCTCGTCCCTCTGCTTTCGCTTATTTTGCTTCTCTGTACTTTTTCGTCTGTCTCGTTCTCGCTCCCTACGTTCTGCGTCGGGGTGCTCTTCTTCCTTGCGGCTCTCTCATCTCTCTGGTCTCTTCTTTTGCGCTCTCGTCGCTTCTACTCTCGCTCCGGGTTTCTCTCGCTCTTTTCTTTATCTCCTCTCTCTCATTCTTCTCGCTCTTTCCGCTCTCTTCTGTTCTCTCTCAGCGCATCTCTCTGCTCTCTCTCTCCTTCTTCTATGTACGCTCTTAGCTTCTTGCTCTCTTTGTTCGACTACTCCTGTCTTCGTCTCCTTATCTCTACTTCCTCCTCTTCTTCTCTGACCTCTAGCTTCTCGCTCCGCGTCTCGTCGTTCTCTCTGTTTCGATCGCGTCTCTCTTCTCCGTCTCCTTTCGTCTGCTTTCGCTCTCTGCTTCGTCTGCTCGCTTCGCTCTGTTGCTCTTCTATCTGTTCTCGTCTCTTCTTCTCCTATCTAGCTCGCTGTGCTCTCTCTCTCCTCTGCTCTCTACGCTGGTCTCTCTCGGCTCTCTCTCTCTATCCGCATCTTAGACTCCCTACTCTGCACGTTCTCTCGTCCGTCTCTCTCTCTCTGTTCGCATTTCTCTCGTCTTTCTCTACCTCTGGCCGCTTACTCCGCTCTTTGCTGCTCTTCCTCTGGTCCTTCGTCGAGTCTGCTCTGTACTCTGTTGTGCTCCTCGTTCGTCTCTATGATCGTTCTCTCTTTTCTCCTCTCTCTGGATTTTCCTCTGCTCTCCTCTCTTGACTCTGCTCTTCCCCTCTCTCTGTCTCTTCTCTGGCTTCTCTCTTTTGTCTACTCTGATCTCGTCTTTCTCTCTCTCTCTCTGCTTCTTCCTTGCTCTCTACTTCTTCTGCTCGCTCTACTTCTCTTTCCTCTCTCTCTCCTCGTCTTGTCTCTCCCTTGTCTGCGTGCGTCTTATCTCTCCTCTCCTCCTCTCTCTCCTTCTTTCGTCTCTTCTCTTCTCTCTTCCCTTCTCTATCTCTCTTCTCTCTCCTCTCTCCTCTTCTCTTGTCTTTTCTCTGCGCTTTTCTCCGCTTGCTTTTCGTCTTCTTTTCTCTTGCTCTAGTATCTCTGCTCTATCGGGCGTCTGGCTGGCGCGGTTCTGTTCTCTCTCTCTAGCTGCTCGTCTCGCGTTGCTCTGCTTTTTCTCGACGCTCTCTCTCTGGTCGCTACTCACTCTGTTCGTCGCTTCGGTCTCTCGCTTTCTTTCTTCCTCTCTTCTCTCTGTTCTTTCTCGTTTCTCTGCTGCCTCCGCTTCTTCGCAACTCGTGCTCTCTCTTTCTGCTCTCTTTCTGAGTCACCATTCGCTCTGCGTAGCGTTCGCTTGTCTCGTTCTGCCTATCTCTTGACTCTCTCTGACTCTACTCTTTCTTCTCGTCTGTCCTCTTCGCTTTTGCGTCTTCTTTCCTGCTTACTGCTACTCTCGCTGCTGCGTTGTGCTGCTTCTTTCTCGGTCTCGCTCTCCTACCGTCGCTCTCGCGCTGTGCTTCTCTATTCTACTCTCTCTCTCTGCGCGTCTTTGTCTCGCGCTGTCTTCTGTCTCTGTCGCTGTTTCTCTCTCTAATCCTTCTACGTCTCCTCTCTCGTCGCGTCTCGCTACTGCGTCTCAATCGTCATCTCGTTCCTCTCTTCCCTGTCTGGCTTGTCGCTTCTTCTCTCGCTCTCTACTCCTGCTCTCGTCGGCCTCCTTCTCTCTCTCTGCTTTCTGTCTCATTCTCGACTTCTCTGCTTCGTCTCTTTTCATTCTTTCTCTCTCTTCGTCTCGCTGCTTGCTCTCTCTCTTCTCACCTACTCTCCTTCTGCACGTGCTCTCTCTCTTCTCTCTCTATCCTTCTGATCTTCGAATTTCTGCGTTCGGCTCGTCGTTCGCCCGTCTGGCGTCTTCTTCTCCTTCTCCTGCTTCTCTCTCTCTTCTCTGTACTCGCGTTGCTGCTCTCTCTTCTGTTTCTATCTCTCTCGTCTTCTCGTTCGCTCCTACTCTCTTGTCTTCTTCTGCCTTCTCGCTCTCTTCTCTACTTCTCGCTCTCGTATGTCTTCTCGCTCTCGTGCTCTACTGCTTCTAGCTCGACTCGTCGGTCTTTACTCTCTCGTCGTTCTATCTAGCTTCTCTACCTCTCTTTCTGCTCTCGTGTGCTTTCTGCTCGTCGTCTACTCCTGAGCTTCTTCGTTCTAGTCGCTCTTACTCGTGCTGGTGCCTTCGTCCTGCTGCTCCTGCCTCTGTGTCCTCTCTTCTTCCTTTTACTCTCTGCTTCTTCCTTCTGCTCTTCTTCTTCTTCTCTCTTTTGCGTCTGCGTCTCTCTTCGTCGCTGCCTGCTTGTTCTTCGTGCTTCGCTTGTTTTTCTCGTCTTTCTGCGTCTTGTTCCTCCTCTTCGCGGGGTGCTGCTCTTTTTTCTCTCTGCTGTTCGCTCTAGTTCTTTTGCTGTCTGCTCGTGGCTGTGCCTGTCTCTTCTACTTTCTCGTTCTCGCTGACTCTCCCATTGCTCGTCCGTCTCTTCTCTCGTGCGTCTCGGCTCTCTCGTCTTTCTCTTCTGCTCGTTCTCCTCTTCCGCTACTCTCGTGTTGCGTCTCCCCTGCCGCGCTGCGCTCTCCTCTCTTCTCTCGCTCTCTCTCATCTCTGCGGCTCTAGCTCTCTGCATCCTTTTCTCCTGACTGCGTCGCGCTTCTTCATTCGTCTTCCTTGCGCCGCCTCTCTCTCTCCTTCTTTGCTCTTGCGCTCTATCTTGCCTGCTCTCTCGTTCTCTGCTCTCTCGGCTCTCGTCGACCTCGCTTCTGCGCTTCTCTTGCTCGTTCGACACTCTGCGCCTCGTCTTTCTACCGCTCTTCTGTCTCTGCCTGTAGCTCTTGTCTCTCGTCGCTCTCTTCTCTCTGCTCTACTCTGCTCTCTCTTCTCCTTCTCCTTCGTCTCTCAATCTCGCTTTCTCTGCATCTCTCCTCTCTTCTCTCTCCTCTTCTGGCCTTCGTGCTGCGCTTCTCTTCTACTAGCTGTTCTTCCGTCTCTCCGCTGCTGTCTTCTCCTCTCCGATTTCTCGCTTCTCGCTCGTTCGTTTGGTACCTCTCTCTGTACGTGCTGCTTCTCCTCGCTCTCTGTCAGGACTCTCTCTCGAACGCGTCTTTCCTCTTTTCTCTTGTTCTTGTCTCTCCTTCTCGCTCTTTCTCTCTACCTTCGCCTTCTCTCTCTCCTGTCGCTCTCTCCCCTTCGTCTCTCGCGCTCGCGCTGCTCCTTCTCCTCGTCGGGGTCGCGCTGGCTCTTTCTTCTCTCTTCTCTACTTCTCGCTCGTTCTTCCTCTCGTCCTCGCTCTCTTCTTCTCTCTTCTCTCTACGATCTTCCTGCTCTTCAGCTCGTTCCTAGCGCTGCCTGACTCTGCTTCGGCTGGCGCTCTTGTCTCTCTGTTTCTCTCGCTCGCTTTCGCTTCTCTTCGGCTCGCCTCCTACTCTTCTCTTCTTGCTCTCTTCTACTCCTCTCTCTCTCCTGCGTTCTCACTGTTTCTCTCTTCTCTACTGCATGCTGGCTCCCGCTCTCTGCCTTTTGCCTGACTTTCTTTGCTCTCTCCTCTCTCTGCCTCACTTCTTTTCTCTACTCCGCGCTGCCGGCTGCTCTGTGCTCCGTCGTCTTCTCTGCTCTGCTGTCGTCTTCTTTCTCTGCTTTCTCTCTCTTCGTCTGTTTTGTCTCTCTTCTCTCTCTTCTCTCTTGACTAGACTCTGCTCGTCTGCTTCCTTCTCGCTCTTCTCTCGTACTCTCTCTTGTCTTTCTTTCTTGGACTGTGCCTTGCTTCTTCTATTATCTTCTCTTTTTCTCGCGCGCTGTCTTCGCTGACCTTCTCTCTGCTCGTTTTGTCTCTTTCTTCCGCTATCGGCTCTTCAGCTACTGAAGTCGCTACTGTCTTCTCACCTCTCGTCGCTCTTCTTCTCTTCGCTCTATTGCTTCTTCGCCTTTACGTCGCTCTCTCTCCTCTGCTCGCTTCTCGTCTCTCTCTCTCTCTTCCTGTTCTCTCCTGCTTGCGTGATCTCTCTCGACGCTCTGTTGCTCTTTCGTCACTCCTCTTCTTCCCTGCTCTGCTTCTCTCTCTCGTCTCTTACTTCTCGTGCGCTCTGCTCATTCTCTCTTTTCCTCCGTCCTCTTCTCTCGTCTTCTCTTTGCTCTTACTCTCCTCGTTCTCTCGCTTTGCGCTGCTCGCTCGCTGCTCTCTGCCTTACTCTCTCGCGTACGTCTTTGCTAGCTCTGCTGCGCTACTTCTTCCTCCTCTCTCTTTCGCTCTCTCTCTCTTTTTCTTCTTCCTCGCGTCTTGCTCTCTTCGCTCTCTCTCTGTCTTCGGAGCTCTTCCCTGCCTTCCTCTCTGCTCGCTCTCCTCCTTTCTTTGTGCTTCTCTCTTTTCGTCCTTCTCTTACTTATCTGCCGCTCTGCGTCTTCTCTCTCTTCGACCTTGACTCTTCCTCTCGTCGCGTCTTGTCTCTCTCTCGGTGCGCTTGTCTCTGTGTTCTCTCTCTCTGCTTCGGATTGCTTTCTGCTCTTTCCTGCCTTGTCGCTCTTGCCTTTCTGTTCTGTCGTCTGGCTGCTCCTCTCGACTTCTGCTCTCCTCTCTCACTCTACGCGTGCTCCTCCTCTCCTCTTTTTTCGACTCTGCTGCGCGACTCGCTGTGATCTACGCTCTTTACTTCTTCTCTCGCCTCTGACTCGCCTCTCCTTCTCTGTTCTGTCCTCTTCTTACCTCTCTCTTTCTTCTCTCTGTCCTTTCTCTCGGCGCGCGTGTCTTGTCTCCTTGCCTCTCTCTCTCCTCTTCTTGGCTCTCTCTCGTCTCTCTTTTCTCTGCTTCGGCTGCTGCTGCTCTCTGTCTCTATTTCTACGTGCGCTCGCTCGTGGCGTCTCTCGCGTTGTCTGTCTCTTCTCTGTACTCGGCTTCTAGCGTCTCTCTGCTCGTTCTCTTATTCTCGTCTTTCTCGCGTCTCTCGCTTCTGTCCTCCTCTTCGCTCTCTTCGCTTCGTCTCCGTCTCTGCTCTCGGCTCTACTTCCTTCGTCGCGTCTCTGCTTCTCTGCTTCTGCTTCTCCTCTCTCTTCTTCTTCGCTGTCCCTCCTCTCTCTCCTTTCTCTCTACTTCTCCCTCTTCTACGCTCGTCTTGCTCTCTCTTTGGCCGGCCGTGTAACTCGCCTCTTTGTCTTGTTTTGTCTCTCCTTCTTCTTTCTCCTGTCTTCCTGTTGACATACTCGTCTCTTTTAGTGCTCTCTCCTCTCATGCTCTTCTCTGGCTCTCTCTGCGTTCTTCTCTGCTACATGTTACCTGGTCGTTCTTTCTGCTCTTCTTGTTCTCTCAGTCTCCTCTTGTCTACTCGTCTGCTTCCTGCGGCTCCTCTCTCTCTCCTCTCTCTTCTTGCTTCTTCTCTACTCTCTCTTTCGCTGTCTCTTCTTGTCCCGCGTCTGCTGGGTCTGCTACTCGCTCGCCTCGCGCTCTTCGCTTGTCTTCTTCTCTCGTTCCTTGCTCTACTCGTTATCGTCTCGTCTTCTGCTCCGTCTTCGTTTCTCTCTCCTACTCTCTTCGCTCTGGCTTCGTTCTGCGTGTCATTCGCTCTGTTCTTTTCGCCTTTGTGTTCCGGTGCGCCGTTCTCGTCCTCTCCCGTGGCTCTGGTCGCCGCGTAGCTTCTCAAGCTACCTCTATGTCTTCTCTGTCGTCGTGACTTCTGCTACGGCGTCGGCGACTCGCTCTTCGAGTCTCTCTCTCTTGCGCGCGTCTTTCTGCTGCTGCTTCTTCTTCGTTTCGTCTTACTTCGGCTCGCTCTCCCCTCTCCTCCTCTCTTCCCTTTCTCTGCTGCTGCTGCTTCTCTCTTCTCTCTCTCGCTTCTGCCTTCCGTCTTGTTCTTTCTTTTTCTTCTCGTCGGTTCTACTCGCTCTCTTTTCTCCTTCGCCGCTCTCCTCCTCTCTTTCTCGACTCTCTCGCCTACTGCTGCTTCTCTTTTTTCTGTCTCTCTGTCGGGCCTGTCTGGTCTCTCTCTCATCTCTCTCTACTGCTCTCTTTCTCTCTCTCTTCTTGCTCTCTGTCTGCTCGGCTCGCTGCGTATTTTCCTGCTTCTCTCTTCTCTCTCTCTTCTCTCTGCCGCTCGCCTCTCTCTCTTCGCGCTTCTTCTTCATACCCTCTTTGTCTTAGTATCTCTCTCCCCTCTGTCTCTCTGCTCTCTGCCCACCGTTCTTTTTGTCCCTTCTCTCTCGTCGTGCTCTCCTTCTCTCTTCTCGTCTCTTCCTTCTCTCTCTACTCTCTCTGCGTTCGTGCTCTACTTCTGCTACTCTTCTCTTACTCTCTCGCTGCGCTCTCGCTGTGCGTTCTCTTCTTCTCTCGCGCTGTGTGCTCTCTGTTTCGCCTACTGCTCGTCTTGGCTCTCTGCTTCTGCTCTCGTTTCGCCTCTGTCTTCTCGTCTCTTTTCGATCTTGCTCTACTCGTCTCTCTCTTCTCTCGTCTTTCGTTTCGGGACTCTACGTCTGCTTTTCCTTCGCTCTCCTCACGTCGTACTTCTATCTCGCTTTTTCTCTCTTCCTGTTCTCTCTTCGCTGTCTCTTCTTCTCTCTCTCTCCTTACTTCTTCTTCCTCTTGCTTTTCGCTACTCTATAGGCCTTCTGCTCTACCTTCGTCTCTTCTCGCTCCTCTCTCTTCGCCTTCTCTCTCTGCTTTTCTCTCTCTTCCTCTGACGCCTCTCCTCTTCTCCTGCTTTCTCGCGCCTCTCTTCGTTCTCTCTTTGCTCGTCTCACTTGCTACTCTTCTCTGCGGCCTCTCTCACTGTCCTCCTCTGCCTTTTTTCTGCTCTCTTAGACCTGTTTCTTCTCCGTCTCCGCTCCGCTTGCTTTCTGTCTGCTCCTCCTCTCTCTCCGTTCCTTGCTACTCGCTCCGCTTTCTCGGTCCTCTACCTTCTCTTTACTGCTCTTCTCTGTTGCTTCTATCTCGGCTTGTGCTCTCTCCTCTCATTCGAGCTTCTATCTCGCTCTCGTGTTTGTTCCTTCTCTTTCCTTCTCTACCGGCTCGCTGCTGCTCTCTCTCTGTTTGTCTTGCTGCTCTCTCTTCTCTCTCCCTCTTTCTCTGTCCTTACTCTGCGCTCGCCGTCTCTTACTCTCTTCTCTTCCTCGTGTCTCCTACTCTCTACTTTCTCTGCTCGCGGCTTGTCACTCTCCTTACGTCTCGCGTTTTCTTCGCTCCTCTCTCCTTCTCTCTTGTACTTCTCTCTCCTCTCGTCTTATCTCTTCTGCTCTCTCCTCTTTTCTCTCTTTTCTGCGATCTTCTCTCGGCCTGTGCCTTTCTCTCTCTTATTTTTCTTGTCCTCGCCTCTCCCTCTCGTCTTTGCATCTTCTCTGCCGGCGCCTGCCTCTCTCGCTCTCTTGCTTCCTCTCTCTCGCTCTCTTTTCTCCTCTTCACTCTCTCGCCTCTTCTCTACCTCTCTTCTCCTCCCCTTCTCGTCTACGTGTGTCTCTTTGCGTCTCTCCTCTCTTTTCATCTCTTCTGCCTCTCTCTTACCTTGCTCTGCCTGCTCTCGCTTCTGCTCTCTCGGATCTCTCTCTGTCGTTCTCTCTTGCTCGTTTCTCTTTCTGCTCTGCTTATCCAGCTCTTGCGTTGCCTCTCGTCATCTTTCTCTTCTCTCTCTCGTCTCTCTCGCTCGCATCTACTCTCCTTACTCTCTCTGTCCCTTCCTGTCTCTCTCTGCTCATCTTAACGTGCTTCTCGCCTCTGCTTTCGTCCTCGCGGCGTCTCGGCTTGCGTATCGTTTCTCTTGACCCTCTCCTCTGTTCTTGCGTTCATGGCTCTCGCGTGCTTCTCTCTTCTACGTTGCTTTCTCGTCTTCTCTCTGCTTCTCTCTCTCTCATCTGCGACGTCTCTCTATTCTTCTCTGTCTCTTTCTTGCTGCTTTATCCTCCTCTCCTCGGCCTCCTCTCTGGCTTCTTCTGCTTTCCTCTTCTCCCTGCTCTGTATCTCTCTCTCGCTTACTATCATTCGTCTCTGCCTCTCTTCTCTGCTCTCGCTTCTCTTCCTCTCTACCTCTCTCCTCATCTCTCTTCTTTGTCTCTCTTTTTGCTCCTCGTCGTCTCTCTCTTCTGGCTTCTCTTCTTTGCTCTCTCGTTCGCCCTCTCCTGCGGCTTGCTCGTCTTTTTGGTTTATTTAATGGTATCTGCTCCTCTTCTCTGCTCTCTCACTGCCTCCTCTCTGCTTACTGCTACTTGTCTTGCGTTGCTCGTGTTTTCTCTCTTTCCCTCTCTTCTCTTCTTCTCGTCGCTGGCTCTCTTGCGATGTCCGCTCTCCTCTACTCTCCGGCTCGTGCTCTCGTCGCTCGACTTTCTGCTCTCTCCTCTCCTCGTCTTCGCTCTCTCACGCTCATCTTCTCTCCGTCTCTCTCTTGTCCTCTTACTTTACTATTTCTCCGGCGTGCGATTGCGTGTGCTCGACTTTCTCTTTCTCTCGCTCTCTCTTCCTCTCCTCGCTGTCTCTGTCTTGTCTTCTCCTCTGCGCTCCTACTATCTCTCTTTCTTTCTTCTCTCTCTTTTCTCTCTCCTCTCTCTTCTCTTTAGTCTCCTTGTCTCTCAGCTCTCTCTCTTCTCCTTCTTCCCTAGCTTCGGCTTCTTCTTCTTCAGTTCCTTCTCTCTCTTCCGTTCTTCTCGTCTACTCTTCTCCGCGCTCTTTGCCTCTCGCTCTCGCTGCCTGCTTCGCGCCTCTTTCTCTCTCGCTTCGTCGTCTCTCTTCTTGCTCTCTTCTCTCTATTCCTCGTAGTCTTCTCTTTCGTCCTTCCCTTCTCTCTTGCTCGTACTCGCTCTCTCTGTCTCCTCTTCTCTCGCCCTTCTTCTCTCTTCTCACGTGCTCCTTTCTGCCTCTACCTGCCGGTTTCCTTCCTGCTTGCCTCTTCTCCTCTACTCTCTTCTCTTGTCTCGCGTCTCTGCGTCTCTTTTCTGAGATGCTTTCCTGCTTCGTCTGTCTCGCTTCTTCTCTCTGCTGTCTCTTCTCTCTATGCCTCTCTTCGCTCTCCTTGCTCTCTCTACGCTTCTTTTCATCTCTTCTCTCTCTCTTCTGCTTCTCTCGCTCGGCGCTCCCCTGTTATCGGTCTTCTTCTGCTGTCCTGCTTGTTCGTCGTCTCGTATGTCTCTTCTGCTCTCTTCCGTCGTCGCTTTGGTCGCTCTCTTCTACTGCTTGTCTCTTCTGGACCGTCTGCTGCTTTCTGCCTCGTCGTCTTCGCTCTGTCTTAGCTTACTCTCGGCTCTCTTACGCTCGTCTAGCTGCTGCTCTCCTCCTGGCGCTTTGCTTCTTTTCTCTCGTCTTTCT
The DNA here is from genome assembly GCA_022818045.1 of Neotoxoptera formosana. NCBI lineage: Eukaryota > Metazoa > Arthropoda > Insecta > Hemiptera > Aphididae > Neotoxoptera > Neotoxoptera formosana. The sequence continues at coordinate 3,761 of JAIWJD010000100.1, read as the reverse complement.
GCTCTCTTCTCTCTTCTCTGCTCTCTCGTCTCTCTTCTCTTTAGTCCTTCTCGTCTCTGCTCGCTCTGCGCTCTAGTTCTACTCGCTCCGTCTCCTCTTTCTCTTCTCGCCTTCTCTCTCTGCTGGCGTTCTCTTCTACTCTCTCGTCTCTTTCGTCCTCTCGCCTCTCTCTCTCTTCTATCCTCTTTCTGCTCTTTTCTTCTCTCTTCTAGTTCCTTCTTCTCTCTTCTACTTCTTCTCTCTTACCCTCTCTCTCTTGTTCTCTGCCTCGCTCTCTCTCGTCCTCCTTTTCAGTCGTCTCGCTCCTTTCTCTCTCTACTCTGCTCTCTTCTGTGCTCTTTCTCCTGCTCTCTCTCGTCGCGCGGCGCGTCTCTCGTCTCTGTTGCTATCTCTGCTTCTCTCGTCTTTACTTCTGCTTCTTACTCTGTCTCTTCGTGTCTCTCTGGTGCTCTCGTCTACTCTGCTGTCGCTTGCTCTCTTTCTCTTCCTCTCTCTTCTAGTCTTCTTTCTTCTTGCTCTCCTCTCTCTGCTCTCCGTTCTTTGTCTCGTCTCCTCTTCTGCTGTCTGTCTCGCTCTCGCTCTCCTCTCTCTCTGCTCTCTCTTCTTTCTACTACTACTCTCTTTGTTCTTCCTCTCCTCCTCTAGCTCTCTCTCTGCGCTCCTCTCTTGCGTCTACTCTTCTTCTCTTTCTCATCCTTGTCTGTCTCGCCCTCTGCTTCTGCTCGCGTGGCTACGTGCTCTTTCCTCCTCTCGTCTTCCTTCTCTGTTCTTCTCCGTCGTTCGTTCTTACTCTTCTCCCTTTCTCTGTACCCCGCTCGCTGCTTCGCTTCGTTCTCTCTTTTTCTACTTCGCTTCCTGCTTCGCCGTCGCCTGCTCTTCTCGCTGACTCTTCCTCTGCTGCTCTACTATCTCCTCTCTCCTCTGACTTAGCAACTTGTGCTCTTTCTCTCCTTCCCTAGCCGCTTCTGTCTCGGTCTTCTCTCATCTTGTCTCTCTCCTCTTCTTAATTCTGTCTCTCGTTCTCCGTTTCTCTTCTTCTCTCGTCTCTGCCGCTTTTTTCGCGCTTCTCTCTCTCCTCTCTGAGGCCTCTCTCTCCGATTGATTCTCGCGTCTCTCCTTTCTCCGCTCTTGTTCTTCTCTCTCGTTTGCTCTCTCCTCTCTTGTCTTCCTGGTCTCTTCTCCTTTCCTTTCTGGGTGCGTGGTCTGTTCGTGCTACTGTCTCCTCTACTCTTCTTTTGCTGGCTTCTTGCTCTCGTCGTCCTCTGCGCTTCCCCTCGTTGTTCCTCCTACCCCCTTCTTGCTTGCTTCTCGCTCTGCGGCCTGCTCTTCTGTCTTCTCTCTCTAGGCTCGCCGCTCTCTGCGCTCTCTCTTCTTAACTTCTTTCGCGCGCGCGTCGTCTATTCTCTATCGTTCTCCTCTGTCTGCTCCTCGGCTCGCCTGTTCTCTGCTCTTCTCTCTTCTCTTCTCTCGCCTCCCTACCTTTCTGCTCTACTCTTGTTTCTTCCGCTCTCTCGCTCTCTCCTCTTGTCGCTCTCGTCTGCTCTCGCCTTCGTCGTCGGTCGCGCGGCTCCGTTTCTCGACTCTCTCTTATTTGATCTTCTCTGGCTGCGTGCTTGGCTTTCTTTCTTCTCCTCTCTCCTGTGTCTTACTGACGTCTCCTTTGCTCTTCTCTCTCCTTTCGGCTCTACGTCTCTTTTTTCTCCTCTTCTCGGGCTCTCTCTTCTTCTCGTTCCACTCGCTCTTCCTCTGCTTCTTCACTCTGGTTCTTCTCTGCTTGCGCTCTTCTTCTTACCTTCTTACCTCTTTCTCTCGTCTCGTCTTCTCTGTCTACTGCGCTGTCTCTCGCTTTCTCTTCTCGCTGTCGTCTCTCTGCTACTCCTTCTACTCTACTCTCTACTCTATCTGCTGCGACTGTGCTGTGGCTCGTGATCTGTTTTCTCTCTCTCGCTCTGTCGGTCTCTTTCTCCTCTCTGCGGCTTTTCCCTGCTATCTCTACTTCTGCTCGTCTCTCTCTCCTCTTCTCTCTCTCTCTTCACTCGCTACTCTTCCTCTTCTTCTCTCTCTCTGTCTGTCTGGCTTTCTCCTCTGCTCCTCTCTCCTCGTCCTCTCTCTCGCTGCTCTTTTCTCTACGGTCTCGCTGTGTCTCGTTTTCTCTTCGCCTCTACTCCTCTCTATCGTCCTGTCTTGTCGTGCTTACTTCTTGCTTTGCTCTCTGCGTCTTCTCTGAGTCTACTGCTTTACATTCTATCTCTCGCGTGCCTGCTTTTTCTTCTGTCTCTCGTACTTAATCGCTCTCTCTCTTCTGTCTCTCTCGCTGTAGTCTCTACTCTCGTTTTTCTCTCGTCTTCCTTCTTCGTCTGCTCGCTCTTCTCTCTGCTTTTGCGCTCTGCTATCTCCGGTGTCTCGCTTGTCGCTTCGCTCGTCTTCGTCCTTCTTTCTGCTGTCTTTCGCTGCTTCCTGCTTACTCTCTTTTCCTACTACTGCGTGTCTTTACTCGTCTATTCTCTCTTTCTTCTCTGCTTGTCTGTCTCTCGCTCTGTACTTCCTTCTTCTCTTCTCGCTGTCTTGCTACTTCTTGTACTCTCTTTCTCCTCTCTTTTGCGACTTTGCGCTGTCTCTCTGCGGCCTGCGTCTGTCTCTATCTCGTCTCTCTTCTTCTCTCTTACGTACTCCTCCTCGTCTTCTCTACCTGAATTTCGTTTCTCGTCTCTTTCTTTCGTCCTTCTCTACTCTCTATCTTCGGCGCTCGCGCTCCTGTTTGCTACTCTGTACGCTCCTCTACTTCTTGCTCGTCCTTCTCTGCTTCTGTTGCTTCTACCTCTCTCTTCTCGCTCGTCTTTTCTTCTCTATCGGTGTGCTTTTTTTTGCGTGTTCTTTTTTTTCTCCTCTTTTCGTTTCTTCTGTTGTCTCTTCTCTCTGTCTCTTTTCTCTTTTCTGTTCCCGCTTGTGCTTGATTCTTTTCCTGCTCTCTTTCTTCTGTCCGTTGCTTTTTTTCTTCTTTTTTTCTCTCTGTTTTTTTCCTTTTGCTCCCTCTTCTTTTTCTTTCTCGCTTTCTCTCTTCTGTGTTTTCTCCTTTCTCTGTCTTCCTTCTCTCTCCCCTCTCGTTCTTCGTCCTTTTTCCCCTCCCGCTCTCTCTCTTCTTCTCTCTGCTCTTCCTTTTTCTTTTTTTCTTTCTCTGCTCTTTCTCTTGTTCGCTTTTTCTTTCTTCTGCTTCTCTTCCCTATCTCTTTCTTCGTCTTGCTCTACTCCTCTTCGCTTCTTGCTCTCTCTTCTTTCGCCCCTTTTTCTGCTTTCTTTCTTTCTTCTTCTTCTCTTCCCCCTCTTCTTCTTTCTCTTCTCTTCTTTCTTTGTCCTTTCTTCTCTTCTTCTGCTCTCTCCTTCTCCTCTTTTTTTCTCCCTCTTGCGCGTCCCTTCCCCCTTTTCCCCCCTTTTCCTTTTTTCCGCTGCTTCGTCCTTTTCTTTTGCCTTCCTTCCCTTTTTCTTTCCCCCTTCCCCCTTTTTTGCTCTCTCCCCTCCTTCTCTCCTGCTCCTCTCTCTTCTTTCTCTCTTCCTCCCCCTTTTTTCCTCTTTCTTTCTCTTTTTTTTTTCTCTCTTCCTCTTCCTGGGCGGGCCTTCTTTGCCCCTTCCTTCCCCTTGCCCTGGTTTCCCTCGTTCCCTCTCTCTCTTTTTTTTTGTCTTCCTCTTCCCCTTCTCCTTCTGCTTTTCTGCCTTTTTGTTTTCCTTCTCTTTTCCCCCCGTTTTTCTTCTCGCGCTCCCGGCCT
>JAIWJD010000099.1:0-29559 GCA_022818045.1 Neotoxoptera formosana | reverse complement strand
CCCCCCCAACCAACCAACAACAGACACAGACACCACACCTCACACACACCCACACACCCCAGACACAACCCACCCAACACACAGCCACAAGACACCTGCCTCCACACACAGCAGGCACCAGACCACACACAGAATCCACAACCAGACTACTCCTGCAACAGTCACACCACCACACATTCCTCACCCCACAAGACAGGAACAGCAGACACACACAGACCACAGCACAGACACACACACACAGCACAGCACACCACACCCACCAGCACACACCCACACACGCGACACAGACCAGACACACTGACCCCCACCCTCACCCACACAGCAACACACAGACACACACAAGACCACAGAACACAGACCAGCACCCAGACCCAGCACCACAGACCAGACCACACAGCACCACACACACAGACCCACAAGACTACACAGACAGCACCCACCCACCAGCCCCACACCACACAACAGCACAGCAGCACACAGAACGAACCCACCCAGAACTCACACACCAGACCTCAGACCAGACACCACACACCAACCAGCACACCCAGACCAGACCCAGCCACACACACGCACAGACAAGACAGACCAAGCCCAGCACCTCACTCCCACCAACACCACCCACACCACAGCACACCCACAGCACACACAGCAGACCACCACACCCAAGACACAACACACACCAGCCACTCACACCCACCACAGCCAGACCCACAGGACCTAACACCAGCACACCAGCACACCACAAGACACCACAGCACACCAGACCACACCAAGAGCAGACACCACACCCACAGTCACCACAGACAGCACAGCTCCCAGCACCAGACACCCGCCAGCACACAGAACACCACACACAGCCCAGACCACCACACACAGCCACCCCCAGCCAGACAGCACACCAGAAACCCAGACAGACCACACCCAGACACCCCCACACCAGACAGACCCACAGAAGACAAGACCAGCAGACCACACACACCCACCCCACACACACACCACCCAGACACCAGCAGCACAGACCCCCCAGACACCAGCACACAGACACCGGCCCAGACCAACAGAACCCCTGACACCCAGACACCCAGAATCAGACAACCCAGACCCCCCACACCACCAACAGCCACACACAGCAGACCACATACACACCAGACACCAGACACAGCAGCACACACACCACTCCCCTACAGCAAACCAGCCCACACACACACCACCCACAGACACCCCACCACAGCCACTCCACAGACTCAAGACCATCAGACACAGACATGCAGACGCACCCACCCCAGCAGCACAGCCTCCACACACATCACACAGCAGCCCCACAGAGACACCCAGCACAGACAGACCACACCTCAGCACACCCCAGCAGACACACAGCAGGAACAGCCCCCCCACCCACTCAGCAGCACACAGCCAGCCCCCCCACAGATCACACACCCAGCACTCCCGCCACCAGCCACAGACCAGCACAGAGAGCCCAGCAAGGACACAGGGTCCCAGACCACCAGACACACAGCACACCAGCCAGTCCAGAACCAGACACACAGAACACACCACACCACACACCACATGCAGCCCCACCCAACACCCACCACACACCCAGACCCACCCCCAGATCCCACAACCCACCAGCACAAGCAGAGCAGCCAGCCACACAGCAACCACCCAGCAACCAAGGCAGGACTCAGGCCAGCAGCACCCCCCAGCACCAGACCCAGCAGCACCACAGCAACCACACCAAGACCCAGTCAGACACCAGGCAACACCCAGCACAGCCACCCGAACTCGCACAGCATGCCCAGACAGCAGACAGCCCAGCACAGCAGCCAGCACAGCCAGACAGGCAAGCCAGCAGCAGACAGCAGGCCAGCACAGCAGAACACAGCACACATCACCACCCACAGCACCCAGCACACATACACATGTCCTCAACTAGAACCACCAGAACTCACCAGACACCACCCCCACCCCCAGCAGCCAGGCAGCCCCCTGGGCCCACCCACAGACCACACCAGCCAGCACACCCCTCACACCCCCCCAGATCACGCCCACCCCAGCCACAGAGCCACAGATTTCACTGGAGATCAGCCCAAGGACCCCAGCTACAGACCAGCCCGAGCACACCCCCACCTCCACACCCAAGACAGAGCACCCCCCCAGACACCCACCACAGCCCCCCCCCAGACCAGAGAAACACACCAGACAGACTCCCCACAGCCCCACCCCCCTCTGCACCTCTAGGGACCCAACACAGACAGCACAGACCCCACACCCCCACACCCCACCACCCCGCCCCCAGACCCCCAATCAGCAAGCCAGCCACCACCCACCCCACGCCTCCCCAGCCAAGACCCCCCCAATGCACAGACACTCAAACCACCACCAGCCCACCCACACAGCCAGACCACTCAACAGCCATCCCCACAAAGACCAGTTTCCAGACACCCAGCCAATCACAAAGACAGCCACCCACAACCCAGGTGGGCCAGCACACCAGACCGACACAGATCAGATTCACACCAGCCAGCAGGCAGCCCCATCACACAAGACAGAAAGCAAGACAGTCAACCAGCCACAAGCAGACCACAGCAAGCTGCCACCAGATCAGCAGACTGCACACCCCAAGCCACAGACGCACACGCACCACACGCCACCCACGCAGCAGACTACACAGCACCAGATCACCAGATCACCAGCACAGCCACCAGCACACACAGCAGGCCCAGCCACATCAGCACCCAGACACCAGACAGAGCACACCCTCAGCCAGAGACAGCAGCACACAGCAGCCAGATCGTGTCCACAGACCAGACCAGAGCAGATCATAACAGCACAAAGCCAGCAGCACCAGCAGACTCACCAGCCGACCACCCCCACCAGCAGATCCCAGCAACCACAGCATCAGCCAACAGCACACCAGCAGACCCCAGATCAGCAGCAGCAGCAGATCCAGCAAGACCAGCAGATCAGCACACACCAGCACAGCAGCAGCAGCACAGCACTCGCACAGCACAGGCCCACAGCAGCCACCCCACCACAAACAGACCCAGCCGCTAACATCCAGCATCAACCAGCCAGCAGCCCAGCAGACCCAACCAGTACCACAGTCCCACAGACCAGCAACCCAGCCAGCAGACACACACACAGCCTCCACACAGCAGCCCAAGACACCACAGCTGACACTCAGACCCAGACGTCAGCAGGCCAGGCACAGATCCGCCCCCAGCCCTGCAGACCCAGCTCAGCCAGCCCAGAAGCAGCCACCACACATCACACCCAGCACAGACAGCCACTGATCAGAGCAGATTTCACAGACAGACAGCCCCCAGCAGAGCCAGCAGACACCCCACACGAACTGCTGACCCACAGCCACCAGACAAGAGTCCCTCAGCACAGACCACTGCCCAGGCAGCACCCACACCAGCAGCAAGACTAGCAGATTCAGCAGCCAGACAGCACCACCCAGCAACCAGACAAAGACAGATCAGCACACAGCAAAGCCAGATCAGTCACACAGCATCCAGAGACACACACACAGACAGCACACACCACAAACAGCACAGGCCACACAGATCCACACCCCACAGCCTCACCAGCACCCAGCAGAAGCCCACACACACACTCACCACTCCCAGCAGCCAGACAACCCACCAACACCCCCCCCAGACCAGCCACACAGCACAGCCAGCAGCACACAGCAGCAACACACCCACCACACAGACAGCTGACACAGACAGCAGCACCAGACCACACACACAGCACACCACACCAGCAGCCCCCAGCACACAGCAGCCAACGCGATCCAGCACAGCACCACAGACCACACAGCCCACCACAGCCCAGTCATACCACAGCCACCAAGACAGCACCAGCCCCACCCCCAGCAGTCAGCAGCCAGCCAGATCTCACACACAGATCCAGACCCACAGATCAGCCAGCAGCACAGAGACCACACCAGATCCACACCAGCAGCACCCAGCACAGCTGAATAAGCCAGCCACCACAGACCCCACAGCACAAAGCAGCCAGCACCTACAGCAGCCCCACCACAACCTAGCACCCACCAGCAGCAGATCACCCCAGCACAGCAGCCCCCAGACAAGCCACAGCAGCCAGCCCCACAGGATCTGTGCAGCTGATCCCAAGCAGCAGCACAGCAGCAGACCCAGCAGCCCAAGTTTCAGATCAGCAGCACACAGCCAGACCAGCCCCACCAGCACCAAGATCACACCACAACAAAGACAGATCACCACCAGCCCCCAGACCTGGGACCAATCAGCAGCAGGACAGACCGACACAGATTGATTCAGAACAGATTTCTCCCCCAGCAGACCAGCAGTATCCAGCACCCTCACAGCACAGCCCAGCCCAGCAAGCCCAAACACCAGCCACCAGCCAGAAGCAGCCCTCACAGATCACACCAGCACCACAGCAGCCGCAGCCCACCAGCAGAAGACACTCAACCCACAAGTCCCAGATTCACAGTCAGCACCACAGATCAGACACCACCAACCCACCACCAGCACGCAGCACAGATCAGACAGATCATGCAGCACAGCCACCAGCAGCACAGACCACCAGCCACCAGACCCAGCCCCCAGACCCACAGCACCTCCCCGCAGACACACCAGATTCAGGACCACAGATCACCAGCCAGCAGCCAGACAGCAGATCCCACACACCCCAGCAGCCACAGCCACCCAGCAGACCAGCACAGCAGTCCACCAGACAGCAGATGACACCAGACCAAGCACAGCAGCAACACATAGACCACCAGCACAGACAGCCCAGCACACACAGCAGACCAGAACCTCCGATCCCAGACACAGACACCACAGCCAACCCACCCCTCCCACATGGCAGCACACAGAGCATCCCAGACAGACTGCAGATCTGGCAGCAGCCACACCACCAGACCAGGTCACACCACACAACAGCAGCCACCAGCAGAAACAAACACCCAGCCTCAGACACAGCAGACCCCACCCCAGCCAGCAGACACCCACAGCATACCCCACACATCCAGCACCAAGCACCCACAGAAACACAGACAGAACAGCCCACCCCCAGACCCACAACAACCAGCCCCCCCCCCCCGCCACTCCCCCACACAGACAGACCATCGACCCCTCCCCCAGCACAGACACCAGCAGCAGCACACCCAGCCACCAGACCACCAGCCCACACCCCCAGACTACAGCCCACCCCAGACACACACCAAGACAGTCACACCCCAGTCAGCAGACAGAGCCCACAGACAGCAGCAGCAGCAGCATCACCCACAGCCACAACAGATTCAGCACAACCAGCCACCAGCCTCAGCCCAGCCACTCCAGCCAGAAGCAGACCCAGGCAGCACAGCCAGCACCAGCAGCAGTCACCAGACCCCACAGCAGACCACCAAGCACAGCCAGCAGACACCAATCCAGCAGCCAGCCACAGAAACCACCACACCCACAACCTGCAGACACCACCCACGCACAGATTCAGCACAGACCCAGCGCCAGCACCCCACCCCATGCACCAGCCAGCAGCACCAAGCAGCCCACACCAGATCAGTCAGCCACACACACACAGCACAGCACCCACAAGCCCACCACAGCAGCCACACAGCACACCCGACACCACCCCCCCCAGCCAAGCAGCCACACCAGCAGAGACACCACAGCACCACACCACCAGCACCCCACAGCAGCAGCACAGCAGACACACACCCCAGCCCAGCCAGCAGCCAGACCCAAAAGCTGCCGCAGCCCATCACACCACAGCCGACATGCCCACAGACCCCACCAGCACCAGATCCCGATCACACCAGATTCAGACACCCCCAGAACACACCACCACCCCAGCACCACCAAGCAGCCCATCCAAAAGACCCCCAGCAGCCAGACAGCAAAGCCCAGCACAGCAGACAGACGCTCAGCCCACACCAGATTCAACACACAGATTCAGAACAGATCCACCCAGAACACCAGGCACCCACCCACAGACCAAACGCAGCCCAGCAGCCACCCACCAGCCAGCACAGCCAGGATCACACCCCAGCCAGCCACCACACCAGCACACAGCCACCCACCACAGACCCACACCAGCAGACAGGCAGCGACCACCCCCAAAACAGCCCACACACTGATTCAGCACCACCAGCCAGACCGCTCAGACCAGCACTCAGCAGCAGGCCCCCAGCAGCCACCAGACCACACCCCCCCACAGCAGATCAGCAGATACAAGCCAGCCACAGCACAGCACCCCAGCCCACCTGCAGACACAGCCCCCCCACCAGCCAGAAGAAGCACAGACACAGCACACCCAGACCAGCAGCAGACCAGCCCAGCCACCAGACAGATCCACCAGCCACCAGCCACCAGCCAGCCACACAGCAGCTGCCAGACACACACACAGCATAAGCCAGCGCAGACAAGCAGCCCTGCACCGATCAGATTCCAGCAAACACCAGACACCGCCACCACCAGCAACCCCCCAGACACAGCCCGCCAGCCCACAGCAGATCTGCAAACAGCACAGACCAGACCCACAACACTGCAGCCCCCCACTCACAGCCGCAGCACTCACAGCAGCAGGATTCCCCCACCAGACAGCACCTATGCACAGCAAGCAGCACAGACACAGCTCCCCACAACCCAGAACACCAGCCACAGCCAGACCCATCCAGTCAGACAGCACCCACAGCCACCCACAGACACAGCCAGACACCACCAGCAGATCACACCCCACCACCACAGCCCAGCACCTCACATACAATCCCAGCAGAACAACACTAGCAGACAGCAGCAGACAGCCACAGACACACCCACCAGCACCACAGCACAGCACCAGGCCCAGCCAGCACAGCAGCAGCACAGCACACAGTCAACCCACCAGCCAGTTCACCAGCAGCCACACAGCACCAGCACCAGACCAGCCCTCAGCACTGCACCCCACAGCACAGCCACCCCCAGCCAGTGCACAGAAAGCAGATCCAGCACAGCACACAGATCACAGCCACAGCCCACACAGCCAGACACCCAAGCCAGGCACAGCAGCAGATCACAGACAGCAGACCAGCAGCAGACACAGCACTCCTCCCCCAGCACACAGCCCCAGCACAGCAGCGCCATGAGCACCCACAGCAGCAGTCACCCCCCAGCACCCGACACAGACTCAGCCACACACAGCCAGACCCCCAGCAGACACCAGCAGACCCACACACACCACACCCAGAAGATCACAGACCCACAGCAGACCAACCTCCAGCACAGACAGATCCAGACCACCCAGATACCAGCACAGACCAGCAGGGCACACCAGCAGAGCCACAGACAGCAAAACTACCCACCCAGCAGCACAGCAAGCGAGCCAGCCACACAGCACACCCACACAGAAGATTCAGCAGCAGCAGCAGATTCACGATTAAGGCCAGAAATTCCAGCCAACACCCCCAGCAGACACCCCCACAGCCCAGTCACCTGTGCAGTCCCCCAGCCCCAGCCCAAGACCAGCCACAGCAGACCACACAGTCAGATTCCCCAGCACACCAGCCCACCACAGCCCCACCACTGACTGACAGCCCAGGCCAGCAGATCCTGACCAGGCCCCCCAGATCCATCCAGCAACACACACAGCCAGCACCAGATTCAGCCAGGCCCTGCAAGCCAGCCCAGGAACAGCCACAGACACACCAGCACAGCGACAGACACCCAAGATTCTCGATTCAGACAAGATCCACACCACAGCACCTCAGATCACAGCCACACAGCAAGAACACCACACACTCACACACAACCAGCACACAGCAGCCCAGATTCAGCCAGCCAGCACCCCCCAGACCAGATTCAGCAGACCCCACCAGACCAAGCACAGCAGACCAGCACAGACAGCCAACCCAACAGCCACAGCAGCCCTAGATCAGCAGCCACAGCGGCACAGCAGCCTACATCACCACACACACCCAGCAAACAGACAGCACCAGCCCTCCCACAGCAACCACCCCCAGAACAGACAGACCCAGCCCACACCGCAGACAGCAGCCCCTACCCCCACCCCCCAGCCACCAGACCACCCCACCCAGATTCACAGCCAGCAGCTTCCCCACCAGCCACCAGCCCACCCAGACACACAATGGCACCCCAGCACAGAGCACACCCACCACACACAGCACCACCACCCAGCCCCAGCAGACAGACACAACCAGACCTCCAGCACCAGCCCCAGCCACACCAGATCACAGACAACACCAGCACACAGACACCACACACCCAGCCCCAGCAGACAGCAGCTGCCCAGCAGCAGCCAACAGACAGACCACCCCTCACAGCCGCAGCCAGCAGATTCACAGCCCCACAGCTCAGACAGCAGACCCACCCACACAACAGCCACCCAGATCCACACCAGCAGCTCCACAGATTCACCAGCCACAAAAGCACCAGCACAGCACCCCAGCACCACTGCCAGCAGCAAAGCAGATTCCCACAGATCCACCAGACCACCCACTGCCACCAGCCCACACACAACCCAGCAGCCAACAGACCTCACACCCCAGACACAACCCCCACAGCAGGCCCAGCCACCCACACACATGACAGCACAGAAGACACCAGCAGCACACCCATCATCAAGCAGCCCAGACACCCCAGCCAGCCAGCCACAGACCACCCCCAAAGCAGCAACACACAATCAGCTCCACAGCAGACAGCCACCCACAGCCAGCCCTGACCTGCCAGAAGCAGACAGCACACCACCCACCCAGCAACACCACAGCTCGCCCAGCCCCCAGCCCACCTAGCCAGCCCCACAGCCCCACACCCCCCACCTCCCACACCAGCCCCAAGTGATACACAGACACCAAGCCAGCCCTCCAGACTGACAGGCCACAGCCAGCAGCCCCCACAGCCTCATCCTCCCACAGCACAGCAGATCAGCAGACCAGCAGACACCCCAGCACCCCAGCAGCCCAGCACCCCTCCACCCCACACCACCCAGACAGCAGCCCCCCAGCACACCCCCCCCACCCCAAAGCCCCAGCAGACCCCCACCCCAGCCAGCAGACCCTCCCCAGCCCCAGCAGCCCTCACCACCTGATCACAGCCCCACACCACAGACAGCCCAGCCAGCAGCCCCAGCACCACCACCCAGACACCACCCCAACCACCCCCCAGAACACCACCACCCCCCAGCTCACAGCACCTCTCCAGCAGCAGCCACCCACAGCACCCCCACCCCCCTCAGCACACTGCCCAGCAGCCAGCATCAGCACCCCAAACCAGATCACCCAGACCAGCCAGACACCCCAGCCCCCCCAGCCAGACCCACCACCTAAGACAGCCACCACCCAGCACCAAGCCAGCACCACCAAAGCAGCCAGCAGCCACACCAGACCCAGATCCCAGCCCCAAAGCAGCACAGCCCCCAGCCAGCCCCCACCACACCCCAGATCCCCCAACCAGCAGGCCACACCCCCAGCCCCACCAGCACCCACAAGCCAACCCTGAGCCCAGGAACCCCACCCCAGACCAGCAGCCCAGCAGGCACACCCCCCCACAAGCAGCCAGCACCCAGCCCAGCCCCACCACCCCCCCCACATCCCCCCACCACACCCACAGACCACCACAGCACAGCCCCCCACCAGACAGCAGCCAGCCACCCTAGCCCTGCCAACCCAACCAGACCCCCCCCACCCACCACCAGCAGCACACTGCCAGATCAGCACACCCACACTGCACCACCAGATCTAGCCAGTCCCCAGCCCAGCCACACCCCACCAGCCCACACACACCTGCCCCAGCCCCATGTTCCACAAGCCCAGACAGCCAGCCCCCACCACAGCCACCTGACACCCCCCACCCCAGCAGCCACCACCACCCCAGCAGCCCGCCAGATCCACCCAGCCACACCACCACAGTCCAAGACCAGCCAGCAGCCCCCAGCACCCACAGACCCCCGCCACAGATCCCAGAACACACCACAGCACCAGCAGACCTCACAGCTCCACACAGCCCAGACAGCCTCAAGCCAGCCCACCCCCTCCCACAGCTCACACCACCCCCCCACCCAGAAGCACAGAACCCCACAAGCCCCATGCCCACCACCCCCCCCCACAGTCACCCAGCCAGACACCACCCAGATCAGCCTCCCCCGCAGCAGCACACACACCCAGCAGCCCCAACTCACACCACCAGACAAGATCACCAGCAGGCCCCACACAGCCACCCCACCCTCAGCACAACCACCCACCCCCCAGACCCAGCAGCCAGATGCACCACCCCTCAGACAGCCACCCCACCTCGCCCCCAGTCAGAAGACCCAGACCAGCACCCAGACCCCCAGACCACCCCAGCACATCAGCACAGGACACCCCCAGACAACTCCCCTCAGCACACAGCCAGACCAGCACACACCCCCAGCCACCCCCACCCCACAACCCAGCCAGATCCACGCCCCACCCGACACAGCACAACAGATCACACCACCCACACCAGCAGGCCCAGCTAGCCCACCCCTGCATCCACACCCCACAAGAACCAGGCCAGACCCAGCCCCCCACACCACCCCACAGCCACCAGCACCACACCGGCATCATGACCACAACAGCACACCCCAGACCTGGCATCAGAGCCACCACATCAGCCCAGCAGACCAGTCCAGCACAGACACTCACCCAGCAACCCGCAGCCCCACCAGTCACCCTGCCCACCCCCAAAAGTCTGACCCCCCCAGCCCACACCCACCACCCCCCCCACACCAGCCCACCAGCAGCAAGCACACCCCAGCCACAGCCACACAGCAGCCACTCCACAGCCCACAGCAACTCCACACAGCACGCACACACCACGCAGCCAGCACACCTGCCCCAAGCCACAGCAGCCAGCAGTGAAACAGAACCCAGCCCACCCAGCAGCAGCCTCACCACAGACACACCCAACTCCCAGATGCTCCCCACAGACCCAGCACACCTCCAGCCACCCAACACCAGCCACCCATCCTGCCCCCAGACCCACCCCAAGCCCCACGATTCAGCCAGCACCAACACCCAACCCAGCACCACCCAGCCAGACCAGCAGCCCAGCACCCGATCTGCACAGAGCCCCTCCCTCAAGAAAGCGCCAGCACATCAGCCTCCACACACCCCCACCCCCACCCACCCCACCCAGCACACAGAAGCCCAGCACAGCAGATACCACAGATCAGCACAGCCAGCAGATCGACCCAGATCCCACTCACAGCCACAGACCCCACCAACTCCCCATGCTGACCCACCCAGCACCCACCCCCCACCATCAGCCCAGCCACCACCTAGCCCCAGCACCACAGACACTGACCCCCCCAGCAGCCCCTCGCCCCCCAGCCAGCCAACACACAGCCCACAGCCACCCCAGCGATCAGCACACACAGCATGCCAGACCTGAACCCAGACAGCACCCAGCCCACAGCCAGATTCCCCACCACACAGACACAGAACACCAGCAGACCACCCCCCCAACCCCCAGACCATCCACAGCCACCAGAAAGACCCCAGAAGCTCATCCACCCCAACAGACACATGCACACCCCCCACCAGTCCACAGCAAGCCCCACCACCCAGACTGCTCAGACAGAAGCAGCCCCCAGCCACCTGCAAGCAGCCACCCTCCAGACCCTAAGCACCCAGATTCAGCACCAGATCACCCCCACACCCAAACCCCCAGACCAGCCCAGACAACACAGTCCAGCACCAGACAGCAGACCCCTCACCACCCCCAGCCAGCATGCCCCCCCCAGACTAGACAGCACCAGCACACAGCACCCCCACCACCACACCAGCACAGCACACAGCAGACAGCCAGCAGAGCACCAGCCCCAGCTCAGACACCCACCCCCCCCAGCAGCCCACTCCGCACTCCAGAACAGCCCAGCACAGCACCACCCACCCCCCCCTCACACCACGCCTTGACCAGACAAGACCCCCAGCCACCCCCAAGCCCAGATCCACACAAGCAACCCCCACCCACCTCACAGCACCCCCAGACCCAGCCCGACACCACAGCCACCACCACAGCCCCAGACCCAACACCAGCCCAAGGCCCACCAGTGCCCAGTCAGTCAGATCACTCACCAGCAGCAGCAGCAGTTCAAAGCCACGCACCACCAGTTCCAGCCACACCCCCACCCCCAGACAGCAGCACCCCAGCAGCACAACCAGATCCCACAGCAGCCACAGCACAGCCACCAGCCCACACAAACCCACCAGCAACAGCAGCAGATCCCACCAGTCACAACTGCCCCCACCCCCCAAGCAATCACACACCAAAGCACTCCAAAGCACCCCCACTACATTTCCTCACAGCCAGACACCTGCAGCACAAACCCCACACACACACAGCACGCTCAGACAAGCACCCCACAGCCCCCAGAACCAGCACACCCCACCACAGCCCAGCCACACCCAGCACCACACAGACCAACACAGCCAACATGCCCACCCACAGCAGAGCAGCAGAAGTCCACAGACCCACCAGCACACCCCACGCCCACAAGCCCCCAGCACACCCCAGACCCAGCAGCGCCCAACAGCCAGCCCAGCAATGACCCCAGCAGCACCAGCCGACCAGCCCCACACCCACCAGACACCCCCACCCCCCAGCCAGACCACAGCCCCAGACCACCCCCAGCCAGTCCAGACAGCCACACCAGACACCTCACAGCAGAAGCCCACCAGACAGCAGATTCACCACCACCAGCCACCAGCCCCCAACCACAGACAGCACCACCAAACTCCTGATTCACACTCAGCCCCACCCCAGCACACCAGCAGCACAACCCACAGCTGCACAGATCCAGCACCCAGACCCCAGACCCCCACACAGCAAGCACAAGCCACCCCAGCACACACACAGACCAAACCAGATTCCAGCCACCACTGCCAGCCGAACTCATCGCACGCCCA
This sequence comes from Neotoxoptera formosana, assembly GCA_022818045.1. Classification (NCBI taxonomy): domain Eukaryota; kingdom Metazoa; phylum Arthropoda; class Insecta; order Hemiptera; family Aphididae; genus Neotoxoptera; species Neotoxoptera formosana. Next base: position 16,640 of record JAIWJD010000099.1, on the reverse strand, counting down.
CCCTCAGCCACACAGACACCCCACAGCACACAGCCCCACAGGACACAGCACCAACAGCAGCAGAGCAGCCACAGACAGCCAGCCACACAGTTCCCGAGCTACAGCCCCAGCAGCCACAGAACCACCAGCAGCCAGAGCCCCGGTAGCAAGACAACAGCAGCCACACCAACACCAGCCCCCATCAGCACAGCATGACATCCCTGACAGACCAGCACCCATAGGACCAGATTACACAGACAGCAGACCACCAAGCAGCCAGCCGCCCAGCCACAGCAGCACAGCCCCAGCTAGCAGCAGCCAGACACCACCACACCCACCCAGCACAGACCAGCACACTCACAGCCCACCAGCACACAGCAGCCAGCCTGAACAGCAGCACACTGATCACACACCTCCAGCCGCACCCTGCAGACCAGCCACCCCAGCACCACCACCCCCACAGAACAGCCCAACTGCAGCCACCACCAGCACAGACAGCAACCCACACCAGCAGACAGCCAGCCCCACCAGCCCACCACACACACAAGGCCAGCTAACAGCCAACACAGCACAGAACACCCAGCAGCAGACCAGCAGACACAGATCACACTCAGATCCACAGCCCCAGCAGCCAGCAGACCTGCACCAGCAGACTCAGATTCAGAGCACAGCCCACACCCCCCTCGCAGGCACCCCACAGCAGCCCAAACACCACACACCCCCCAGCCCAGCAGCACGCAGCATCCCAGCAGCCACCCGCTCCAGATCAGATCCAGCCAGACCAGACACCAGCACAGCCACTACACCAAGCACAGACACCCCAGACACCTCCCCAGACACAGATCACACAGACAGCAGCCCCCACAAGAACACCCACAGCCAGACACATCTGATCCCCAACAGCACAGCCTGCAGTCCCACCCAAAGAAGCAGCCCAGCCCACAGCCCACCAGACAGACAGCCACAACCAGCAGACAGACCAGCCAGCCAGCCCCCCAACCACACAGCACCCAACAGCCCACAGACACCACCAGGAACCCACCACAGACAGCAGACAGCATGCCCAGCAGGGGACACACCCAGCAGCACCACCCAGATCCACCCCAGCAGACAGACACGACCACTCACATCACCCAGCAGAAACATGCCAAGCAGCCACACACCCCAGCAAACCACACAACCACTGCCAGACCCCCAGCAGATAACAACAGACCAGCACCCCAGATTCACAGAACACAGCAGGGGCCAGCCCCAGCAGATTCGCAAGACAGCCCACCACAGCAGCACCACCTCCCCCAGCCAGACAGCAGACTGCACCACAGAACCCACCAGACCCAGCCACACAGCCAGACACCACACAACACCAGCCCCAGCAGCCCAGACAGACAGACAGCCACACAGCAGATCAGACACAACACACCCAGTATCCCCAGCCCCCAAGCCCAGCCACACCGACCAGATCAGACTCAGCACAACACAGCCACCAGCCAGGCATCCCCCCCAGCACACCCCAGCCAAAGCAGCACCAACCGGACCCCAGCCCGCGCACACCAGCAGCACAGCCAGACACCAAGACCAGCAGCACACACCCAGCCACAGACCACCCAGAAGACCCCACCAGCACAGACCAGGACACAGCCCAAGCAGCCAGCAGGAGCAGCACCACTGATCCAGCTGCAGCCAAGAACAGCAGCACCGCCACAGCACAACACCTCACCAGCAGACACACACCGCCACCAGCACAGCAGCAGACAGATCCACAGCAAGACAGACCCACAGACAGCACACAGCCCAGCACACAGCACCAGCCACAGACCCACAGCACCAAATCCACCACCACACCAAGCACAGGATCCAACACAACACCACCCAGCACTCAAGCACAGCAGCCAGAGATCAAGACCCCACACCAGCACCAGCAGCCCCCACCCTCCACCCCACCAGCACCTACAGCACACAACACCCCACACCACAGACCAGCAGCAGACCAGACCCACACAGCAAGCCACAGCAGACCCCAGCAGCCAACCTACAGCCACAATGGCCACCCATCCAGCCCCACAGCCACCACCCACCGCAGATCCAGAAGATCAGCAGCAGATCAGCACAGCCAGCCCCCACCACAGCCACCCCCAAGACAGCACACCCACAGCAGACCCCACCAGCAACACAGCAGCCAGTACACAGCACCAGCCTGCAGCACAGCCACACAGCACACACCCAATAAGCTACACACACCAAAGCACAGCCAGAAGATTCACAGCTCTCCACACACAACACAGCCCCAGACAGCAACAGACACTCCAGACAGACCACAGCCCACCAGCAGATCAGACAAAGATCAGCCACACAGATTCCAGCTGACCAGCAGCCCAGCCCCACCCGCTGCCCAGCCCAACAGACCAGACAGCCAAGCCACCAAGAAAGCAGAAAGATCACCCAGCAGACAGACAGCCAGCACAGCCACCCACAGCCAGAGCAGACCAGCACAACAGCCCCCCCCCCAAAGCAGACAGCACCCCAGCCTAAGAAGCCACAGCACCTCCACCAGACCTCCCAGACACACCACCAGCAGCTCCAGAATTCACACACCACAGAAGCCAGATTAAGACACCAGATCCCAACCCACCCCACACAGACCCACACCACCAGACACAGACCAGATCCAGCACAGCACCCAACCCCCAGACCACGCACCAGACCCCAAGAAAACAGATTCCACACCAGCACCCAGCCACCCCAGACACACCAGCAAGCAGACAGAACACAGCAGCCACAAAGATCCCACCAGATCACACAGATCCACCCACACAGCACCGCCAGCCCAGCCACTCTGACACCCAGAGACTTAGACCCAGGCCACCCACCCCTCCAGTCAGCACCAGCCCCCAGACCAGCCCAGATCAGGCCCACAGAACAGCAGCCAGTCAGCCGCACAGGCTCAGACACAGACAGCCAGCCCCAGCAGCCAGATCACAGCAGCAGCAGTCACCAACATAAGCACAGACCAGCCCTCACAGCAGACACCAGATCACCCACACCCCACACCAGCCCAGCCCAGCTCAGAGCAGCCACCCAGATAGACACAGCAACAACACACACAGCCAGACAGCCTATGCCAGCCAGACCAGCATCAGATCCCACCCGACAACACTGATCACCAGTCCACAGCCTCAGACAGCCCCCAAGCACTGCCACAGACAGCAGCAGCAGCCAGCAGCACAACAGATCCCCTCCGACACCCCAGCAGCTGCAGCCCACACAGCAGCCACACACCACAAACCACACACAGCCAGGGGGGGCCACCCAGAACCACACTCCACACCAGCCAACACACCCACCAGCACACATCACAGCCAGCAGCCAGCCACACAGACCAGGCAGACAGGCAACACCCCAAGACACACAGCCCAGCAGTGCCCCAAGACAGACTACCTGCAGCACAGCAGACACCCCACCCACACAGAACCAGCACACCCCCGCCACCACCACAGCCCAGCCTGCAGATCAAGCACAGCCGCACATGCACCCACACCAGTGATTCCAGCAGCAGAGCAGCACAGAGCAGCACCACACCCACACCAGCAGACCACCAGCCACCCACAGGATCCCAGCCCGACCAGCAGCCAGCCACCACAGACCAGCAGCAGCCACAGACAGCCCACACAGCAGATACCACTGATCCACCAGCAGATCCAGCAGACAGCACCCACCACACAGCCCACCAGCACCACACAGACAAGCAGCCAGCCAAGTCAGACACCAGCAACCACAGGCCATGACAAATCCCCACAACCTGACCAGCCACACCCAGCAGCCAGACCAACCCCCAGTCAGATCACAACCCAGCAACCACACAGCACAGACCCCTGCAGCCACCAAGCCCACAGCAGCCCAGCAGCAGACACACAGCCCCACCCACAGCACACCAAAGATTCACAGCACACAGCCAGCCAACAGCAGATCACCAGAACAGAACAGACACCGACAGCCAGAACTGCAGCACCCACAGCAGCCCAGCCACCCCCCAGCACCAGACACCAGCAGACAGACACCAGACCCCCACACCACCCACACCACAGACAGCCAGCAGCTGCCAGCAGATCACCCCACCTGACACACCACACAGCCCAGCACACAGCCCACACCACACTCACACCACAGATCAAACCACAGTCCCCCAGACCAGACACAGCACACCGCAGATCACCTCACAGCAGATTCACAGCCACAGATCAGATCCGAAGGCCCACAACCAGCAGCCAGAGCCCCAGCTGCAGCACAGCACACAGCACATCCACCCCCACACACCACAGACCCACAGCAGCACACAACACAGGACACCCCCCACCAGCAGATCTAGCAGCCAGCACCCAGATCAGCCAGCCACAAAGCACAGCTCCCCACAGACCAGCAAGCAGCAGATTCCACCACACACACCCAACCAACAGCCGCAGCAAGCAGACCCCCCAGCATTCCAGACACCCAACACACACACCCACACAGCCCACAGGCACAGCCACACACTGGCAGCAGCGCACAGCAGCAGGACCACCAGCCACACACAGCCACAGACAGTCCACACAGCAGACAGCCACTCTCCCCAGCCCAGCAACCACCACCCAGCAGATCCAGCACCCTAGCCCACACAGACCCACCCCCAGCCACCCAGCAGAAGCCCAGCCAGCCAGTCCACATGACAAGAGCCCACACAGCACTCAAGCCAGACCAGCCCACAGCAAGCCAGCAGCAGTACAGCACAGCACAGCCCCAGCGCAGCCCAGATCTGACAGCACAGACCAGCCCCAGCAACCACCCACAGACACAACCCAGCCAGACACAGCAGCCAGATCAGCAGCCACACAGATTCACCAGCCAGCAGCACAAATATTCCAGGCAACAGCCCACCCACATCAGCCAGCAGCCCAGAAACACCAGCCCCAGGACACAGCGCCCAGAAAGAAGACCAGCACAGCGCCAGCGACCCCCCCACACAGCCCCCTCCACAGAAGCACACAACACAGCAGCACAGCAGACACCACTACCAGCACACAGACACCACAAGCCAGCAGATCACACCACCCACCAGCAGGAATTATACACTGCACAGCAAAGCCATCACCACAGGCCACACCCCCCAGCCCAAGCACAGCAGATCAGACAGATCTCCAGAACACACAGTCAGCATTCCAAGCCCAGCACACACCAGAAGCAGACTGCAGCCAGCACCACACCCACAGAGCCCCAACAGCAGACACGACACCAGCCCCAGCCCACACCCAGACCGACACCAAGCCCCCACCAATAAAAGCACGAGCAGCCACAGCCCCATGCCACCCATCCCCCAGATCCAGATCAGCCCCACACCACAGCAGCAGCACAGCAACTGCAACCCAGATCAGACCACCAGCAGCACAGTCCCACACACCACCAGATTCAGATCCAGAAGCAGACCAGCAACAGCAGCCAGCACCTCCATCCCCATATCAGCAGCACACCCAGCAGCAGCCAGACACAGCAGACACCACCAACACCCCAGCCAGACCAAGCCACCAACAGCAGCCCAGCACACCAGATAAGCCACTCTCAGCAGATTACAGACCGATCCCCACAGCCCAGCCAGCAGACCACAGATCAAGCCCAAGACACAGACCAGCAGCCACACAGATCCAGACCCAGACCCTTACAGCACCCCACCAGCACCACAGGCACCCACACAGCACAGCAGCCCAGACACCAGCCACCACACAGCCCAGCAGCCACAGATCAGATCAGAGATCAGCAAGACAGAGCACACCAATGCAAAACACACCACAGCAGATCAGCCCCCCCAACAGCAGCCAAGATCCACACAGACACCCACAGCAGAACAGAGATTCACCCAAAATCTCAGACAGCAGCAGAACACAGCCGCACACACAAGACAGCAGATACAGCAGCAACCAGCGGGGGGGCCACCAGCCACAGATCAGACATAGATCACAGCCAGCACCAGCCAGCCAGCAGAGCAAGAGCACACCAGATTCAGACACAGCAGCTCAAGACACACACCCACACAGCACACACCACAGACGCCAGCCAGCACAGCCCAGACCAACTCAGAGCCCAGCACACATACCCACCAGCACCAGCAGCCAACCCCAAACCAGCCCCGACAGACAGCAGCACACCCATAAACAGACCAGAGCAACCCACCACCGGATTCCCCACACCACACAGCACCACAGAAAACAGACACAGCAGACAGCAGCCAGCCACAGCACAGCCAGCCCCCACACACCACACACAGACACAGCAGCAGCCAGCAGCAGACCCCCTCCACAGCCGATTCAGCAGCAGCCCCCACCCCCCGCCCACCCACAGCCCAGATAGCCAGCAAGCCAGCAGCCCCCCCCAGCCAGATGTTCAACAGCAACACACCACAGATCAGACACGCACCAGCAGCGCTCAGCACCACACAGATCTGCAGCAGACAAGCACACACCAGCAGAAGATAACCACACCCCCCAGATCAGCCACAGATCCACACACCCCAGCCGCACCCACCCCAACACCACCACAGCACAGATTAGATCACAGCCCACTGCACAGCACCAGAACCCACAGCCTGCCATCTACACCCACAGCAGCCAGCCACTGCCCCACCAGCAGCAGAGCTCACACACCCCGCACACACAGATTCAGCCACCCACACACATGCCAAACAGCCCAGCAGCCACAGCACACAGCCAGCCAGCTGATTCCCCCCAGATCACACCATGACACTCCCCAACACAGCAGCCAGCAGATGCACAGCACCCAGTCCCAGAAGCACAGATTCACCGCAGCCAGCCATGCATGTCCACAGCACAACCCACAGCACCACCACACCCCACAGCACAGGACCAAGCAGCAGCAGCAGACAGACACCAGCCAGACAGCCCACAGCAGGCCAGCCACAGCCAGCCAGATCACTGATCCAAGCAGATTCCACAACAAGGCACACCACAGATCATGCAGCCAGACCCCCAGCCAGCCACACACACAGCAGACACACACACAGACAGATACAGACCAGCCCCAGCACTGCCCCCAGACCACCAGACAACAGCAGATCAGCAACACAGTCAGGACCCCAGCAGCAGCCCAGCCGCACCAGCAGACAGCACCCAAGACAACAGAGATCCACCCACACCCTGCAGAACCACACCCCGCCAAGCAGCACAGCAGCACAGACTCACACACAGCACAGATCAGACTCAGCACCAGCAGCAGCACACGCCAGATTCACCAGCCAGATCCCACCAGCAGCACCCCCACCCACACAGCTCAGCAGCAGCCACAGACACAGCTCCAGTCACCAGCAGACACACACCAGTCAGCAGCACCTGCCAGCCACAGCCCAGAAGACACCCCAGTCACACACAGCCCACAGCACCAGATTCACCTGCTCAGATTACAGCCAGCAGCAGACAGACCCCAAGCCCCCTGCACCAGCCAGCAACAGCCCAGCAAAGACCCACCCCACAGAGTTGCAGCAGCAGCCACACACAACCCCCCACAGCAGATTCACCACACCACAGCAGACCCCAGCCCCACCTAGCAGACACAGACCACACCACACACAGCCATGCACATGACAGCAGACACACAGCCAGCACAGCACCACACATGCACCAGCACAGCACACAGAACAGACACACACCAGCCACACCAGACCCCCACAACAGCTAGAACAGCAAAGAAGCAGCACGCCACCACCAGCAGCCACAAGACCCAGATAACATCGACCATCCAGATTACCACCAGCACCAGCGCAGGCACCAGCACAGACACACCAGCCACCTGCAGCGATTCCAGAAGCACAGACAACAGCTGCCCCCAGCACAGACACACAGCACCCAGCCAGCAGCCAGCCACACAGATTTCAGACCCCTCTCAACAGGCCAAGAGACCACCCACTCCAGATTCCCAGCCACACAGACAGCCCAGATCACCAGATCAGTCCACCAAGCAGCCAACCCAGGCCTGCAGCAGACAGATTCACCAGAAGCCCAGACAGCACAGATTCCAGCCACCACACCAGATCACAGCCAGCAGCAGAGATTCCACCCATCAGCCACCAACAGCAGACCAGCACCAGCAGCACAAGCCTTGCCAGCCCAGAAGATTCACAGCACCAGCACACCCAGCATGCCCAGACACAGCACCCAGCAGCACACAGCACTCACCACAGACCCACACACAGCCCCCCCAGGAGATAGCCAGACCAGATAGCAGCACCCAGCCAGCAACCACAGCCAGACAGATACACACTGACCTCCATCACCAGCAATACCAGTCAGCACCCAGCCTCCCTCAACCACAGCCCCCAACCACAGACCTCTGCACAGCCCACACACACAGACCAGACACAGACACAGACCCCCAGCAGACCAGCACAGTGATCAGACAGAGCCACAGCCAGCAGCAGCAGCCAGATCAGCAGCACAGATCCAGACAGCAGCCAGCAACACAGCCAGCAGCCTCAGCCCACATCCCCAGACAGACACACCAACACCCCACACAGCAGACACCCCACCCCTCAGCCCACCCAGACAGACAGCCTAGTTTCCCACCAGACCCAGCACAGAGCAGACCCCCCAGCAGGCCCAGAGTCACAGCCACATCAGACAGCACCACCACAGCAGAACACTGCCACAGGCCTGACCCCACCAGACACCCAGCCCACACCCTGCACACAGTCGCCCAGAAGACAACGCGCACAGCCCAGCTGTCCACTACCAGCAGCACCAGCAGCACCAGCACCAGCAAGCACAAAGCACTACAGCAGAGCCCACTAGCCCAGCAGATCCCACCAGACAGCCAAGCACCAGCAGCCACCCACCTCCAGCAGCTACACCAAGACCAGCCACAGATTCAGCCTGAATCCCCAGCCAGCAAGCCAGCCAGCAGGCCACATCAGCAGCAGAGCACCCAGCACAAGCGCAGCCCAGCCAGAACCCACACAGCCCAGCAGCATGCCGCAGACACACACCAAGACAGCCCAGACAGCTAGCAGACAGATCAGCACACAGACCCACCCCCACACACACCAGCAGATTATCCCCCCAGCACCACCCAGCAGACCACAGCGACAGGCCCCAGCCACCAGCCACAGCCCAGTCACGCAGACCAACAGACAGACAGACACACAGGACAGCCAGCACCAGCCAGCCTGACCAGCACAGCAGCACACAGCAGACCACAGCCAGCAGCAGACCATGCACCCCAGCACCCCCCCACCCCACCAGACCCAGAACCCCACCAGCAGCCACACCAGCACACAGCCACAGCAGCAGAGCAGGCACCAGCAGATATCAAAACTCAGGATTCCCGCCAGATCAGACCCACCACCCCAGCAGCACACAGCACAGCCACAGCCACAGACAGCAGCAGCAGCCACATCAGATCAGCAGGCCACACTCAGACCACCGATACACAAAGCCCAGCCAGAACCACAGCACAGACAGCCCAGAAAGCACACATCAGCCCATTCAGCAGATCAGGATTCCCAGTACCCCCAGACACAGATCAGATTCACAGAAGCCCCAGCAGCACAACAGCCAGCAGATCAGCAGAACACAGCCAGCCACAGATAAAGCAGCAGCACCTGATCACCACAACCACAGACAGATCCCCACAGCCAGCACCAGATTGATATCAGCACAGCTGCCACCCAAGCACAGCCAGCCAGCCCACCAGATCACCACCAGCAGATCAGCCACCACACCCCACTCACAGCACCAGACAGCAACACCAGCAGCACCAGACCCCACCCCCACCAGCCAGTCAGCAGCACACCACCCAGACGCCAGATACAGCCAGACAGCAGTCACCACAGATCAGACATGCCACCACAGACAGCCACCAGATCCCAGCTCAGCACAGCCCCACAGCCAAACCGCCGCCAACAGACAGCAGATCAGCAGCCCCACCAGAACAGCCAGATCACCCCCCAGCAACACACACAACCCACACAGCAGCACAGCAGACTGATTAATCACCAGGCAGCCACCAGCCAGCAGACACCAGCACCCACCAGACACACACAACAGAAATGCCAGCCAGCCCAGCAGCAGGGGCCCCCCAGGTATAACACCACCAAGCACACAGCAGCCACACACCTGACCATCACACAGCAGCAGCCACACAGATTCACAGCCAGATCAGCAGCAGACAGATCACAGCCAGATCAACCAGACAGACAGCAGCCCACAGCACACACTCAGCTGTTTCCAGCCAGCAGCCACAGACAGTCCAGACACCCAGCCAGCTCCCACCCAGACCAGCCAGCACCAACAAACCTGCAAACAGCACCACAGCCAGCCCCCAACCACACACACCCACCCCAGATCCCCACAGCCAGCTCAGACAGGATCCACAGCACAGATCTAGCCACCCACCCAGCCCTCCAGCCCACACACCACACAGCCACCAGACAGCACCCCAGCCCCCAGACCACAGCAGATTCCACAGACAGCCTCAGATTCAGGACTGCCAGACCACACCCCCAGCCAGCCAGAGCAGCCCAGCTCAGCAAAGCACAGCAAGACAGCCCCAGCAGCCAGCAGCCCACAGCCATGCCCCACCCTCCAGCAGCCACCCCAGCAGCAGCACCAGCCAACCCAGGCAGCAGCCCATCCAGCCCCACCCACAGCCCAGCCAGCACCCAGACACAGCAGCAGTCTCAAGACACAGCCAGCCAGCAGACACCAGAAGCCAGCAAGACAGACCCACACCACAGCCACCACACACACAGACACCACAGAATCCACCACCCAGACAGCAGCAGACAGACAGCACCAGCAGCCAGCAGCACAGACCCACAACAACCAGAGACATTCAGCACAGCCAGCCAGCACACACACTGACAGCACAGACAGCAGATTCACAGATGACAGCAGCCAGCCTGCCAGACCCACCCAGACAGATCAGCAAGCACAAGCCTGACCACAAGCCACAGCAACAGCAGATCAGATTCACAGACAAGCAAGCCCAGACCCCCAATAGTCTGCTGCACAGCACAGCAGGCACCCACAACAGCCACACAGATCAGCAGAACTCCCAGCACAGCAGCACCAGACCAGCAACACAGCCACCAGATCCAGACACCCAGACACAGACAGCCCCCTGGGGGGGGTAATCACACCCCAGATTCCCCCAGCACACCCACGCCCAGCACACAGATCTCCACAGCAGATTCCCACAGATCACTGAACCCCACACACCAGCAGCCAGCCCACAGCACACAGCCCACCAGGATCACAGTCCACCAGCAGATTCAGATCAGCACACAGCCCGCCCACACACAGCACCAGGGACCAGACCAGCAGCAGACAGACCACACAGACAGCACCACACACCAGCACGGGACACAAGAACCAGTCACTACCACAGCACACCAGCAGCACACCAGCCCCACCACCAGCACCAGCAGACCAGCACAAGCCAGGCAGCAGACCCCCACAACAAGCACCAGCAGCACACCCACCCAACAGCAGAACAGACACAGCCACAGCCACAGCACCAGCACAACCCCCAGCCCACCAGCAGCAGCATGCAGCACCAGCCACAACCCAGATTTCCCCTGCCACAGCAGCATTACACACACAGCCAAACACACCAAAACCCAAGACCCCCAAAAAAGGGGGAAGACCGCCCCGCCCCAACCCCTGCCACCCCCCCACCCCCCCCCCCTCCCCGCAACCCCCAAAACCCCCCCCCCCCCCCCCCCCCCCACCCCCCCCCCCCCCCCCCCCCCCCCCCCTCTACCCCAAAAAAGGGCCAGACTCAAAGCCGAGACCGGACCAAAAAGGGCCCCAGGAAGCCCTAAAACCCCCCCCACCAGCTAGCAGTTTTTCAGCCCACAAGAAAGCAAGAACAGCCACCCCCAAGGCCCTTTTGCCAAAACCCACCCCCCCCCCACCAGAAAGGGGACCCCCCCCCGCGAAAAACCCCCCAGACCCAACCCCACCCCAACCCCACCCCACCCCAGCCAGCCCCCAACCCGCCCCAAAACACACCCAAGCCCAGAGCCCACCCCCCACAACCCAGACCCACCCCCCGCGGGCCAGACCAAAACCCCCAAACCCCCCAGCCCAACGGGCCCCCACCCTTTTAAGACCCAAAAAAACCCAACCCAGCAGACCAGCCCAAGACCGCAAGCCCAGCACCCCACCCAGACCCCCCCCACCCCAAAGGACCCCCCACCCAAAAAACCCAAAACCAGTCCACCAGCCCCCCCCCCCCAAACCCCCCCCACCCCAACCCCCAACCACCCAGCTACAGCCCCGAAAAGAACCCCCAAACCCCCCCCCAAAGGCCCCCCCTACCACTCCCCCCCAAAAACCCCAAACCCACCAAAAACCCCCCCCCCAAGGAAAAGTCCTGAACCCCCCCCCCCCCAGCCCCCCAACCAGCAGCAAGGCCCAGCCCCAAACCCCCCCCCCAAAAATCCCCAGTAAATCCCCCCCCCAAAACCCCCATTAAACCCCCCCAAGCCTCCCATCCAAAACACCCAGAAACACCCCCCCCACACCCCCCCCAGCACCCCCCACCCCAAAAAGGGCAGCCCCATGCCCCCCCAACATACCCTTTACCCGACCCCCCCCCCCCACAGGGACCCCACCCCATAAAACCCCAAACCCGCCCGACAAGCTCCCGGGCAGCCCCCACCCGGGAGAAAACTCCAAAACCCAAGGAAATATCCTACCTCCCCAAAACCCCCCAAGAACCCCAACCAGGCCCCGAACAACCCAAAACCCTACCGCCCCCCCACCTCCCCCCCCCCCCCCCCAGCCCCCAAAACCCCCACCAGCCCCACACCCAGCTCCCCCGGGCCCAGCCCCAAGAACCCCTGACAGAAGCATCACCCCCTTTACCCCCCGTCCCCCACCCCTCCCCCGATCCAATGCCCCAAACAGCACCCCAGCCCCACCGCCTTCAGACCCCCCCCAAAACCCCAAAGCAAAACCCCCAGAACCACAGCCCCCCAGGACAAAAAAACCCCAGCTCCCCCCCCCAACCCAAACCCCAAACCAGACACGCCCACAGAAGCCCAGGCCCAGCCCCAGAAAAGGCCAACCCACCCCCACCCACACCACCCCCCCAGGAAAAACCCGGGCCAGGCCCTTTAACAGCCCCCCCACCCCAACACCCAGCAAAAAACCCAAACCCCAACCAACAGACACCAACAGAGCAAAAACCCGCCCAAACCCCCCAGCCCCCAACCAGACCCCCAGCCCCCCAAAAACCACAGGAAAAAACCCCCCCCAGGGGGGGGGGCCCCGCCCCAAAAACCAAGCCCAAAAAAAGAAAACCAAACAGCCCCAAAAACCACAGCCAGAAACCACCAACCCCCAAACCACCCCTAGCAACCCCCAGCCCCACCCCTAACACCCCCAGAAAAAACCCCCCCCCCCCACCCCGGGCCACCCCAAGCCCCCCCCCCTCCAGAAAAGTAAAGGCCCCAAAGACCCCCCCCAAGACCCCCCCCGCAAAAAAGCCCACCCCCCCTCAGACGGGAACCCAGACCCCCGCCACACAAAACCCCACACCCCACCGGGACCCAACCCCCAAGCAAACCCAGCACAGCAGCCCAGCAGCCCCTACCCCAGAAAAACACCCAAAGGCCACCAAACCCCAAAACCCCACCCAACACCCCAAACACCCCCAGGCAGCACCCCACCACCCAGCACCCCCTAGCCCCCAACCCGAGTTAAACCCCCCCCCAACTAAACCCCCCCACAGACGGGACCCACCACCACCCCCCCCAGCCCCAGGACCGCAAAAACCCCCCCCCCCCAGCAAAGCCCCAAAACCCACCCAGCCCCCCAGACCCAGGGCACCAGGCCCAACGGGGGGACCCCAGCACCCCCCCCAACACCCCTACCCAGCAGCCCCCAGCCCCCCCTCCCCCGAAAACCCTCCCCCCCCAGCCCCCACAGCAAACCACCCCCACCCACCACACAAAACCCCACCCCAAAAGAACCAAGCCCCCCCCAAAACCCCCCCAGCCCCCAAACAGACCCCCGAAAAAACCAAAAAAGACCCCGGGCCCCAAACCAAGGCCCACTCCCCTAGCCCCAACAGCCAGACCCACCCCCAACCCCAGTCCCCCCAGACCACCCCCCCCACCCCGACCCACCACCCCAAAAAGACACCAGAATAACCCCCCAAAAACAGACCACCCCCAGCCCAGCAGCGGGACCAACGGAACCCAGAAGAACCACCAACCACCCCAACCCCTCAAGCCCAACCCCAGGAAACCCCCAACAGACCCCAGCCCCCCCAAAAACCCCCCCAAAACCCCAAAGAACACCCCCCCCGAACCCCCAGCCCCCCCACCACCCAAAGCCAGACCCCCCCAAAACCCCCCAGGGCCCCCACCCCGACCAAAACCAGCCCCCCCAAGCCGCCCCCCCCGCCACGCCCCCCCCAAACCCCCAAAGCCCCCAAAAAAAGGGCTCCCCCAGACAAGAACACCCCAACCCCCAACCAAAGACCACCCCAGCGGCCAGACCCCCCCCCTGCCCCCTTTCCCCCCCAAACCCCCCGACCCCCCCACCGACCCCCCCCCCCAACCCCCCCCCACGGGCCAGGAGCCGACCCCAGAAAAACCCAAAGATGCAGCCCAAGGAAACCACCCACAGCCCAAAACCCAGCCCACCACAACAGCCAGACACCCCAGCCGGGAAAAAACAGGCCCCAAAACCACCCCCCCAGCCCAACGCCCCCAGCCACAACACCCCACCACCCAGCCCCAGGCACCCCCCCAAAACATAGACCCCAAAAAACAGCCCAACCCAGACACGCCAGACCCCACAGAAAAGCCCACGGCCCCCAAACACCACCCCCCCACCAAGCACCAAAGCCCCCCAAGTCCCCCCAACCCAGATCAAAACGGGATACCCCCAACCAGCCCAGCCCCAAAAAGCCCCAGCAGCAGACCCCCCAACACCCCCCCTTCCAAAACCCCCAAACCCCCAGCCACCAAAACCACAAGAACCACCCCGAGCCCCCACCACCCCAACCCCCCAAAACCACGCACCCCCAACCCCACACCAGCCAGGACCACCCCCACCAAAACACAAAAAGAACCCCACCCCCCTAAAAGCCCCCAGCCAGCCCACACCAAGCCCACCCCCAAAGCCCCCCAAAGCCACGGGCCCCCAAACCCCCACACCCGCGCAAAAACCACCCCCCCCAACCCAGCCCCCCCAGAAAAACACGCCCAGCAAAACCCCCAACGGGCAAAACACCCCAACACCCAAAGAAAGCCAAAGGCAGCCCCCCCAAAGAAAGACCCACCCCAGACACCAGAACAAGCCCCCAAAAACCCGGGCCCCCCTCCAAAGACCCCAGAACCCCCCACACACCAGCCCCCCCCCGGGACAACACCCCCAGCCCCCAAAACCCCCGCCCCCAAAACCCCCAAGAGACCACAGCCCCTTCCAGTCCCACAGACACCCCCAAAACCCAACCCCACAAAACCCCCGCCCATAACAGCCAAAAGCACCTCCACCCCCAAGCCCCCCAAGCAAAACCCCCCCTGACCCCCCCCAACCCCCCAGAAACCCACCAGCCAAAACGGGGCCAGCTGACCCCCCCCCTAACAACGGGGACCCCCAGCCCCCCCAGCAGCCCAAAAGCCCCAGCCAGCACAAGCCCAAAAAGCCAAAAGCAAAAAGACCAGCAAAACCCCCCCAAAACCCCCAGAATTCACTCCCACCCCAAAGCAAACCAGCCCCCCCCCCACCCCCCGGGCAGGCCCCCCCCCAAGCCAGACCACCCCCCAGGAAAGCCCCATACAAGCCCAGAAACCCCAAAACCGGGCCCAGCCCACCCACCACACCAACCACAGAACCCAAGCACCACCACCCCCCAACCCTTTCCAGCCCCAAAAAGACCCCCCCCTCCAGAGACCAACCAGCCCCCCAACCCCCCCAACCCCCCCCCACAAAAACCAACCCACCAAAACCCCCCCAAGCCAGCACCCCAGCCCCAACCCCCCCTACCCCCCCAAGCCAACAACCAGCCCCGCAGCAGCAGCCCCCAGCCCAGCCCCACCCCCGGGCACAAACGGGCACCTTCCAAAAAAAACTCCCCCCCCCAGCCCCAAACAGACCCGGGCCCCCCCCGGGCCCCCCCCCCCAAAAGCACCCAAAAATAAAAACCCCGAAACCCCCCCCGGGGCCCACAGCCAGAAAAACCAGCACACCCAGCCCCAAAACCAGCCCCCCAGAAGCAGACCCGGACCAGAACCAGACACCAGAAAACCCCGCCCCCCAGCCGGACCCCCCCCCCCCGGCCGAACCCACCCGGGCCCCAAGCCCCCAAACAGCACAGCCCCGCCCCAGAAAGCCCCCTCCCCCCCCTTCCAGAGAAAAACCCCAGCGCCCCAGCCAGAACCAAACCCCCCCCAACACAGCAAAAAGCCCCACCCGACCAAAAGACCCCACACCACCACCCCCAACCAGCCCCAGACCACCCCCGGGACCCCCCCCAGAAAAGGCCCCCAGAAAAGCCAGCACCCGCCAGCCAGCCCCCCCAGGCACCCCCCCAAAACCCCAAAGACCACCAGACCCAGAAATAACCAAAACCCCCCACAGCAGACCCCCCAGACCCACAGACCCCCCCAG